>OY728150.1:1037712041-1038312041 GCA_963277665.1 Viscum album
TAATAATATGACCATTAGGAATAGTAATCTGACCAATAGAATAGTAACCTCACCTATGAAAGTATAAATAAAATTTAGGTATCTTATAAATGAAAATATTATATATTTATATCATGGTATAAGTAAACAAATGTTTTAAAAATGATAAATTAAGTGTTGGTATTTTTGTAAAACTTAAATGCTTATTTACAATTTTATAATTAATACAGTGATTTAAAAGAAAATTTATGTTCATAAAATAGATTAATAAATTAATATTTTATTGTATTATGATTATAAGATAATTTTATGGGACCTTGATTAATTTTTCAAAGTGTCATAAAATCAGTTATAATATTAAAATCAATATTTTTCGAATAAATGATTATTTTAATTAAAAATTAAATTTATCATATTTAAAAAATTATTTTCATAAAATGGAGTCCATTTTTTAATCTACATGTTTAAAAATTATTAGGGTTATTTTTTGGGATTTTTCTAAAATAGTTGAATTTTTTGTGAATAGTGAAATACGATAATTTAAGGTATTTAACATTATAAGTAAATAAATAATTTTTCGAGTCATGGTTGAGTAATGGGTTATTTAAGTGCCCATTATATCAAAATAACATTCTATATTTATTTTACTTATTCATAATAATCAACACTATTGACAGTCTTGAGCCAAAATTATAAACAAATGAATAAAATAATCAAAACACCCCTCTCCTCCCACTATAAATATCACAGCTCACCACTTATTCTAATAACATCTTCTAAGACTTGTATCTAGATAATATTCTACCCAATTACTCTCCCAATACTCTTACCCATGTCCTGGTCTTTCTGGTCTCACCAAAATACCATTTCCAAGTGCCTTAAGGAGGTTTTCAAGAAGATGATATTCAAGAGGTAAAACCCTCCTTCCTTATCTTTTATTTTATTTTATTTCTTATCCTCCTATCAAACTCCCTATACAAAGTAACATGATAACTCCATTATCATACATATACTATAATTTTATTGTGTTAATGTAATATCTATCATCAAATATCTTCTCTTCTCTTTTTATTCTAAAAATGAAAACATCATATGTGAGGTGTCAATTCACCACCTTCATGGATGGTGAGTTTTTTTTTCAATTACCACCTTAAAGGATGGTCATAAAACCATTATCATGGTTAAAATAGATTGAAAATTTTACATTATAAATTGTTTCATGTTCTGGAACTAATATATATTCATAATATTAAATAATAAAACAAAACTAGTTCGTGATGATCGAAAAACCGCAAAAACAAACTAATTTTTTTTCATTAACGTTTTATCTAATGAATCATTACCATATATGAAAAAATGATATATGGGAATATTTAAAATTATGTATTTGTATTAATACCATATCATTTGACTTCTGTAGTTTTTTTTTCTATTTGAAAAGAACTCCCATAATTAAACTCAATGGAATCGATCATAAAATCATGAAACAAACACTTCCAAAATAATGAAATTGAATATTATAACTCATCAAAAAGGACATAAATGAAATTAATAAAATTATAATAAATCAAATAATTGTATAATAAATTATGACTTAATTAATTAATTGATCTAATTTTATTATCCAGTACATTAAGTTCAAGTGCAGAACACTTTCAGACATAAGGCAAGGGGTCTCTCCAAACCTCCCAATTACCTTTGGGTTATGCTTTCTATCTCTCTACACCAATTTATTTATTAATTAATATTATGTAAATATTATAAATTTTGTGTATATATTCCAAACTTATGTATCTAGATCAATTCTTCCTTCTTTTATGGGGAAATACATATTTTAAAAGGTTCTATTCTCAATTCTTTCTAACAAGAAAACCCGATTAAAGGAAACTTCCCAATTTATTACCAATTTTCAAGTACAATACATAATATATTTTAATCCACCAATATTTTTCTAAAATCACTCTTTTTTATCATGAAAAACTATCTTAGTTCATTTCTAGTTTTATGCAAACAATGATGCTTATGTCCATTTTACAGAATCTTTTATATTTTCCCTTAAACCGCACAAAAGTGGCTCATTTCTAAAGTTTATTAAACACTTTTTAAACATGTTTTCACTTTATTTGGACAAAATTTATCATTATATAATTTTTTTCCTTATTCATTTCCATGTATAATTTAAATCCATTTTTTCAGAGACACCATTATGATACACCCATTGGTTATGCCTTATTACATGATTACAATACCCATTTCTTTCCATGGGTAACCCTTATGTTTATTCCTTATGTTTGATTCTTTATGTGGAACACATATTCATGAACATATTGTGATTGGTGTGCCTATATTGTGCTCCAATGAATTAGGTAATGTTTAGTCTTATGAGATGTTATGTCAGGATAGGGCATAAACTTAATTTCTTTATGGGACTTTGTCCACCATGTGATATAGTCTTGGAAGTTATCCTTGACTCATGTTTATGTCATATTATATATTGCTGACACATTCTTATGTTTCTATGATCACATGATCCCATGTTCTATATGTTATGATTCCATATGTTTATTCTTGTTCTAGGACTTTTATGTCATCATGTTATGTCTTCTAACTCATGTGATATTCTTTATTAGTATGTCTATTACCTTATTGGGATTTTTAGCTCATCCCTTTGTTCATGTATTCTCCATGTTATCCTATGAAAATTTAAGAGCTCAAATGAAGTCATGATCTCATCATGGATATTAAATAAAATTTGTTTTTATTTTGGTTTCATGTTTTATAATTATTTACCTATCCCTATAAAGACACTAGAATTTATGATATTTGGATTTTATTTGATGGTTAATTATGATTAAAATCATGTAATAATATGTGAAAAAGGTTGGGGTCATTATACACAAGGTTCTAGATGATGGGGCTTAGGTTGTTTGGTGATTTATGCTCATTATTTTTTAGTTGATGCATTGTTGGAGTCATGTGCACATAGATAAAACTTATTCAAGGTGGTGTTGACCACTCGTTGTGGGTGGAGGCCCCCGTAGACCATGTGAATTTGGGGATGGTTTTGACCATCAGATATGTTTGGGGGTGCTCACTGTAGAAATCCATATAGATGGTGATGAACCATCGATTAATGGTGTTGAGACCATTGATTGGGGGTCGAGTCTCACCCTTACACTTGAGGATGTGGTATCAAGATTATGGGAGGATAGATATTTCCATACCTCAGGACATTGAATGTTGATCCAATTATGATTATTTATTGGAGGAAAAATATTATTTTACCTCGGGACATCGGGATTCAAGACGATGGGGATTCTTTTAGAAGAGGTCCATAGGACCTAGATCTTATTTATTAGGTGTTTAATTTGGATGTAAGTTACATGATTGTGGGAAATAGGTGTCAGTGATAATTTTTATAAGTGGAACTTGAAGGTTCACCCAGTTTTTTATTCATCAGGGGATTCCCTGGGCGTTACACCATGGATCCCCACCATTTAAAATATATATATGTAGACACATGTTGTATGCCATATATATATATATATTTAGGGGCACATATTCAAATATTACCAACATTGGCTGAAGTAGGTAGAACACTTCCTTGTGGATGCTGAGCATAAGGTAAGTAGGTTATTTAATTACATGAATCTGCATTGCCTTTTTATTTATATTCAGCATACACCTACATAATTATGGATGTAAGATAGGCACATGATGGTGGTTTCCTAATAAGTTCATTCACACACCCTACATGGCCCCCTCAAGACACATGTAGACTTTATGCTTTTGAGATCAGGTAAGGATTTCAGCTTGGGAGTTGGACCTTAAAGATCGAGTCATACCTTTTTCATGGGATGGGTGGCATTGGACCGGGGTGGTTATTTCATCGGGATGTAGTTTCCTTTTTTTCTTTTCCATGCTTTATATGTATGTACTGATATGGTAAACCATGTATGAAACTGCATGTATATTGTCTTATATGACTTGTTTTTCATGATTTATCTATAAATGGTATTATTATCCTACTGCTATTTCATTATGCTTATGTCAGTTTTATTTTGCTTTCACTGAGTATGGTCCTTTTTCACCATATTATATACATATATACCATTATTATTATTACCTCCAAAGGGTATAATATCCTCACTACTATCTCTTCAAAACCTCACTGCTATCTGGAATCCTTTGGTGTATGGAGACGCGCGCCTAAGACCTAGTGGCTAGCCAACTCAGAGCATCGTTTAAAGTGGCTTCCAGATCAGGGCAATACAAATGGTATCAGAGTGGGTTATTTTTTGGTGTTGCCTAACAGAATCATAATACCTATCTATTTAAATGAAAACCACATTTTACTAGTTACAAATTATATAAAATATTATTTTTTCTTTTTGGCCTTACTATTTGGGATATGGTAGAACAGAGACTAGGATGTGGTTGAAACTCAGTACAAAGCTCATGTTTGGGTTCCTGCATCCCCATACATGGGGGACATACCAAGTTGCTAGGGGTGATAAATTAATGTTCTAATTTGTGATTTTATATTTGATTTTATTTCCATCTTAAGTGGCACACTTGGGTGTGATGTTCATCTATTTTGTGACTTTTGACCCTTGGTCCGATATGGCAAGGAAAGTCTGATCATGTATCATGATAGACATTTAGGGTAATATGATGTGTTTAATTTTGATTGTCATTGAGAACCTGAAATGTGCTAAGAGGGTTTGGTATGTTTAAAGTGTCGATAATGAAGCTAAACAGTGTTTTCTTGCTTAGCCTCTTTTTGTGGCATTCTACTCATTCAACCCAAACATGTGGTTCCAATGAGATATGTATGTGATTATATATGCATGTGATGCATGGTCCTGACCCTGATAAGGGTAGGAAAGGATGATGAAATTGGGTGAGTTGTTTAAATTATCAACAAATAAGCTAAACAATGTTTTCCTGTATAACCTCTTTGGTGGCATTCTACTCAACTAATTCAGATTGATATGTGTGATATGTGATGATTGACTCTATTATGGGTAGGTATGGGGCCATGAGGCCAAATTATACTTAATGCATAACTCTGATATGGGTAGATAAGGGGCCATGCGGCCGAGTATCAGGTGAAAAGGTGTAGTAGGGGAGTGTAAGGGTGGTGAGATGTGATGCATGTTACAACTTTTTCTATCTGCAATATATATATATATATATATGAATATGTGTGTGTGTGTGTGCGTGCATGCTGTTATGGCTGTTTGACCATCATGATTGGTATTTAGTGTGATGTTACCTAGACAACTTTCTATGGAGCGTTTGGAGGGCAGTGATATGGTTCCACATGAGAATGCATGGGATGAGGCCCTTGAGGTTCGGGATGAGGCCCTAGAGGGTCTATATGATCATGAACTACTGGTACAAGCTCCGATACAGGTGGGAAAGCTACATCAGATAGTAGACTTTGGGCCATTATTAGATGAGCAGCTCAGGGTGATCATGGTTCATGTTATATAGGGTATCGACAGAGGAGCTCAAGGAGCTAAACCATATATGTCATACTTGAATCGTGAGTTCCAATATCAACACCCATCGGTGTTTCAAGGTGAGGGTGGACCGAAGGCAATAAGGAATTGGATCAAATTGGTACAAAATATCTTTGACCAGCTTGAGAAACCCCCATGTTAGAGGGTGAAGTTGGCAACCTATATGCTAATAGGACTGAAAAAGCGCTAGTGGGATGTACACGTTCAAGTAGGCATACACGAGGGACTATATTGGAATGATTTTGAGGCCAAGTTCTTCAAGCACTTCTTTTCAGAGACACTAAGGGAAGATCGAGCCTGCGAGTTTTTGAATCTCCAGTAGGGGGATACATATGTCATAGAATACACATAAAATTTCACTAACATGTCACATTTTTAACTTTTTACAGCAGGTGGTGGCATTTCTTGGGTGAGGTGATTCGAGGATGCTCTGTAGTATTCCATCAAGGTACAAGTGAATATTTTTAGGCTGGCCTCATTTTCAGATTCAGTCAACCAAGAACTGATAGATGATAGAAACTTGATGGATTAGTCATATTAGAGTTGGGTGATGATGTCATGTGATATTAGCAGTGATGATTTAGGTAACAGGAAGTGTGGCTATGAGGAATATCAGTAGGGAATTCATGCCAGAGATTCAAATAGACCATCGAGGAGTGGGTCTCAAGCAGTTTTCTTCTAGTGTGGAAAACCAAGGCATGTTTGGACCCAATGTTATTAGGTTCTAAATGAATTTAGAGCTTGTGACTAGATGGTCCATTTAGAGAGATTCTATAGTAATTATTCTCGGATAGCTGGGAGCCAGGGACTGAGTCTGACTTAGGGATCTGAGGTAGGACCAAGAGCGGTACCAGGAGCTAGTAGTCAGGATTCAACTGCATGTAGAGGTCGTAATAGAGATAGTGGGACCCAGTAGTGGGGTCAGTGGTCAGTAGTTGGTGTATCTCTATAGATAGTCCAAACCTTAGGTAGTCAAGATCCAGGCTAGGTGCATGTAGTGGATCTACCAGGTGTAGAGAAAGCTGGGGAGCCGATGATAGTTAAAGGTATTCCATGAGCATGATCAAGTTTTCTTTTGTTTTGGAATGACCAGTTTTGGTGCATGAGATGCATGATCATTATTTTTGGACTAACCAGGAATTTATTAATAGGTTGACATCAATTATGATGTGGGATATATATATATATATATATATATATATATATATATAATGTGCGTTAGCACTGAGACTTATTGTGGGCATCAGTGCGATGCAGTTTTTGTATAAGGTGTGTAGGCATAGATATTTTAATAGGCATGCATACATATAAATGACATGGTATTATCTTGTCCATCTGATGAGATGCAGGTTATTATGGGTGTTGTGTATGGCACAGGTACTTATAAGAATCTGATGAAATGTGGGACTTTATGGGTGTCCGATATGACACATGCATGATTTGACCACCTAATGAGATGCAAGAATGTAAATGTGTAATGGGAGAAATTTTGAGTCTAGGGATAGTTGGTGGAACTATTAAATGTTTTGTTTTGGGTCAGGAAGTGACCGAGTAGGTAACTCCTATGGTGGGGAGTTCCTTGAGGTGGGATGAAATGTGACTTGATAATCGAGGTAGAATGGGTTGATATAAAAGAGATGTGTATGTTTGGTACCATCATTTGTGATTACTAATAGCTCGGGGATGATCTATGTTAAGGTGGGGAGATTATAACATCATTAGTTTTTGAGTGGGTCGAAAATCCCCAACCTTTTTGAATTTTTGAGTTTGGTGAGTGGACCAAATTTCTTTTTGATCTTCAGAAAATAATTCTGGGAGTTTTTTTGATCTAAGGCCTTGTTTTTAGATGAGTTTTAAATATCATCAAGTTCCTCGAGGTTTCAGTTGAGTTTTGGGTGCAGTGGCCCTCAGAAACTCAGTTTTAGGAAAGTGTAGATAGAGTCACACAGTTTGAAAAAACCACGCGTCCCACCCACAACACTATACATAGTTTGAAAAACCATGCAAGTAGGGGAACATGACCATGCGAGGCCTCTACAATTTTTAATAGAGGGAATTCATATGGTCTGCGCATGGTTTGGAAAATCGTGTGCCTAGCCCATGCGTGTGTGGTGTTTGGACAGTGAACACCGCATGGTTGGTGCATGGTTAGCCAAACCTTATGGCCAAACCATGCGGTTCATTTATTTGAAAAAAATTACTAAAATTAACATCCCTCTATATAGATTTTCTTCCCCCTTCACTCCCATTTCCACCACATTCATAAGGGGGTTCTTCATTTCTCTTTCCTTGCTTAGGCTTTGAGGGATCTTCATTGATCGAGTTCTGATCTGATCTCTGTCGGTCTAGTTGGAAGTGAATCAATAAGAACTTTAATCCACTAAATTCTTTTCATTATTTATCTTTCTATATGGAACACTAAATCTGTGCGAGATCTTTTTCTCTATTTCTAAGGAGTTTGACTGAAACTTAATTTTCTTTTGATTTTTCTCGATATTGTGGCTGATATTAGATGAGTGATCACCTATGAGTACAAGGTAGGTGGTTCCTAGTTTTATCTTTTATTTTTTGGATGTTTTTGGGGTTAGTTCTATATATTCCTTGTGTATAGTTTGAGATAGACCCCAAATCATTTAAATGGATACTTTTAAATTGTTTAATTGATAATATGAGATGCCTATGGGAATGCTCTTACTTCACTAAAAGTGGTTAAGCTGGGTAAGGGGATTGAACCAACCTGTGAATAATAAGTTGGGATGTGTTTTTAATTAAATTGTATTATTATTATTATTTATTTCTTGAGTTCCATGGGAATGTGATGAGAATGTACTGAGGATTGAGGTGGTGTTGACCACCTGGTCTGAGGGGATGCAGTTCTTTAGGTTAGGCATGGTCTAAGGTACACGTGGTGGTGATGATCACTAGATTGAGGTGACGTGGTATTCAGGTTGAGGGATCGACTCTTAGGACTTGGGATGGTGTTGAACGTCAATATTTAGCCACATGGTCTTAGGGGTACGAGGTGCCGAATGATGTGGCTTAGATTGTTTGGTGATTTCCACTCGCTGTTTGTTGGCCAACGCACCATTAGAGTCATGTTCACATTGATAGGACTCATTTGAGGTGGTGTTGATCACTTTTTATGGGTGAAGGTCCCCATAGACCATGTGTCTTAGGGGTTGGTGTTGAACATCAGATATGTTTGGGGCACTTTTTGTAATATTTGATTCCCTATAACTAACTAAGCAGTAATTTTCAATTACCATATCATATATACGGTGAGTTATGCATGATGTTCACTTACATTTATAGTGTAGACATTTTTCATCCACTATTTAAATATTAATTTTCATATATTAATTATCATATCAAAAGGTTATAGTAGATCCCTGAAAGTGCGGCCGATTGTCGCCTATCGACCGTTCAAGGTTCCGGTGCTCTGCTAATGTGTATAGCAGCACTCGGGTCGAATCCTCGGCGATGATACTTTGTAGTAGTCGTTTGTTTTTAGTTGATTGTATTTTGATTAGGGGGGTTTGTTTGCAGAGCTTAATTGAAATGATTTATGGATGATGTTTGATTTACCAAATTGATAAAGATTGGGGTGAGTTCATCATTAGGTTAGTTAAGCTTGTGATATCCTCGAGCTTTGCTTTATATTGCATTTAAATTAACACCCATGTCACAAGATGATGTTGATTAGAATTCTTAAGTGTTAAGGCTTTAAACCAAGACTTAACTTAACTTAAGGTTATAATCTCAATCAGATCTTATTTATGGTTGTGTATTTATGGTTCCAATAATCCATGGAAACCACATGTTAAACAAAACAAGTCATTAATCCATGACATGTTAAGTCCAACATACACAATGTTAATTCAAAGAATATTCATCGAGCAGAAGCTCTCAATCACTTAACATACCTAAATTATAACTCACCCCAATGAGAGATTTACTCAGCCATTTGGGTGATTAATAATCTGGTAATATATGTTTATGGTGATGAATTATAAAGGGAAGAAAAAGAAAGGGACAAGATAAGAGTAGTGTGCCGAACACACACACGAAATAATTTAAGAATCAAAAATGGAATTTCGATTGAATGAGGAAGCTTAAGAAGGGAAGGGGATTGAACTGAATTTAAACTATTTTAAGAACATTAATATTAAAATACAGAAGGTGGAATAGAATAAGAGATATTGAAGAAGTAACTTGCATTAAAACAGAATTACAAAGAAAGAGAATTACAAGATTACAAAAATGAAGAACACAAAAGTAAGTGAAAAGAAAGAGAGGAGGAAAGGTCTCTCAAGTGAAAACTTGAGTATGGCAGGTCCTCCCAAGCCTTTGGCAAAGCTTTGGTCGTGCCAATGTGATCTCCTCTCTTCTGAAATGCCAACCCCTTGCAAGGAGAAGAGGGGAGTGAATTTATAGCCAAAGGTAGTGGACTGTTTTCATTCCCAAACTGCCCCTCAAGTTGGCCCGCCAATATGACCTTTCAGACAGCTGAATCTCGAGAGATATCCTTCTTCAATATTGTAGATATGGATGTGGAATAGTCATCCTCAACATTTGGCTGTCATTGGACTTTTGTGGCCAAAGTTATGTCCGGATTACTAAAAACCTTTCTACTGTCCAATTTTATCCAGAAAGTTTCCATGGCCTAAATGTGAATGCATTTATGGCTATGTAGATGCCTTCAAATCCGAACCATTTCTTCTGGAAAGTTGATCCTCCATATCTTAGATTTCACACCACAAAATATGAGCTTCTTTGGACAAGTGGATAAGTTGAAAAGTCAAGAATTGTGGGCTGATTTAAAATCCCGGACAGAATGGTGGGCTTGATTTCAATGGATCCATTGGGCCCCAAAATGGTAGAGTTGGGCCTTTAAATTTTTATCCATGACTCCTTAGGAAATTCCCGAGCTTGAAAAAGAATATCCACTCATTTGGGATGAGATATTGAGCCCAGTAATGAAATCTTCAAGGCTGGTCCAGAAATTAGGCAGATCCGGTGGGTCATCTTGTGTGGTCCATATGGCCCTTCAAATGGCCGAATTAGCCAATGATCCAGTTGAATGATTTGTAGGAAAGTGAATTTAGAACCCTACAGGACAAGAATAACACAATTTGGATTAGTAGGGTGAGAGTTATATTTAAAATACTAAACAGACATGAATCTGTATTATTCGAAACAATACTCCAAAATAATATTTAATATTAAAGCATGAGTATTTCACATAAGTTATGCACATTTAATTGAAAATCAGTAGAGGGAGTATATAAAATGATATTAATAAATTAATAACATCAACTCCCCCACACTTAATATTGTGCATGTCCTCATGTACAACAAACACAAAAGAAAATCAAAACAAAACCATATTCATTCACCAACAAATATTAAAATTTTGTTTTTACCAATCAGGGGAGGTTTAGACTATTTCACTCATCCATATTGAATTCCATCACAAATTTGGTTCACAATAATGCATCATAAACAATTCATTTTTTCATGTTCAAGGTTTGAATTGGAAAATGTAGGCACTCAAAACTTACTCCTCTCAAGATGATAAAAATGTATTTTAGGAGGTTCACTCATTCACCAACAAAAAGTGAAAGTCAAGAGTTTGTAAGAGCTCTCAGCTTCCATTCCCAAATCTAATGTGTACAAGAATCAAGAGGTCTTTTAAGGGGTTTTTCAGTGGCTATGGGACGGTAGGTATATAATGTCCAAAGGAAAAGAGGGGTTAAAAACACCAACATGGAAAAATCAATGCACATTTTTTTTTGAAATTTGATTTGAAAGGAAATAGAAACACATATTTACAAGGGAATGAATGTGTGATGAATGAAAAGTGAGGGAGATAGAAAATGGAATAGGTTGAGATGATGGAATATGTACAACATGGAAGACTTCCAATAATGACACAATACAAGATGATTCAAGTGTTCTTTTTTTTTCTTCTCTTTTTGCTCTTTTTTTTCGAAAGTTGTGCTTGAAACAAGTCTCACAGTCATCTCCCAACCCATGTTTGATCTTCTCATGGAACTAATTTTAGTAGTTATAACATGATCAAAGGTTGATGATGAATGATTTTTGACCCACCCAAGACACAACCCATTCCTTTTTTTTCATTTTTTTAATATAATTTTTTTTCATTTTTTTTAAACACTTTTCAATGACTTTTGTACAAATGACAATTACACATATACACCCCAAATCTCACAGAATTACAACCTCTCCCCCACACTTGAATGGATGCTTGCCCTCAAGCATATGATGACACATTGGAAATCAATGAAAGTACGCCCAAAAATGAAGTCTATTCCCCCCACACTTAAATTTCAATAAATTGTACAATGAAAATCCATGAAGATGTTGGGTGGGACAAGGTATTAGGCTTGTAATGTGGCTATCAAAAGAAAGGTTTTCATAGGCTTAAAGGGGCTTTCAAAAGTAGGATCAATGTAAGGGTAACGGGAGGCTATTTGGCTATTCTGATTCTCATGTGGCTTAGAAAATGCCTCTATCATATTAATGCACACAAAAGATGGAAATTCAGCTCGAAGGTCCACAAACTCAAGACTCAAAATCAGTGGTGAAGACACACAATGAAAAAGATGGCCATAGATGACCTTGGCATGAAGGCTAATGTGATTCCTCACGGTAGGGGAGAATCATTTTCCACCAAAAATTGTTCATTCAAAATGTTTGTTATTGACACAAAATTGTTTACCCAAGTTTGAGATAAAAATCCAATATATTTGAGTTTAAAACAAGCCTTTTGACTCCCCAAAATGGTTGGACAAAATTTCAAAACTAGATGGTGAGTAAGCATGACTCTTTTTTTGTAATTTTCATTTTTTTAATTAATTTTTTTTAATTAATTTTTTTTATTTTATTTTTAATGACACATCCACACAAAAGAGAAAATAGAAAAAAGGTTGTGGAAGAATGTTGTAAAAAAAATGATAGGGAGAGAGGAAGAAGAAGAAATAGAGAGAATAAGAGAGGGAAGAGAGATTGAGGAGAGAGAGAGTTAAAGGGAAAGAGGTGCCCCCTGGTTTGGATTTGGCGGGTCTCCATCCAGTGGTGGTTCTATTGAAGTGGATGGGGTTTCGATGGAAGTCGACGTGGAACCTGAAGTGAATGGCCTCTCATGGTGATGCTTTAACCGATGTCCGTTAACCGTGAATGTTCTTTTTGAAGAAGGGTCTTGGACTTGCACTGCACCAAATGGGTAAACATTAGTAATAATAAAAGGTCCATCCCAACGAGAATTGAGCTTACCTGGGTGAAGTCGAAATCGAGAATTGAAGAGCATTACCTTTTCACCTTCATGAAATACCTTTCGAAGAATGTGCTTGTCATGGAGTGACTTTGCCTTTTCTTTGTAGAGAATGGAGTTCTCATACGAATCGAGTCGAAGCTCCTCCAATTCAGTCAACTGCAACAATCTTTCTTCACCAGATTTTTCACAATCAAAATTACATGTTTTGACAGCCCAAAATGACTTATGTTGGATTTCAACTGGTAAATGACAGGCTTTACCAAAGACTAGCCTAAATGGAGACATCCCAATGGGTGTCTTATAGGCTGTTTGATAGGCCCAAAGTGCTTCACCAAGTCTATCGGGCCAGTCTTTTCTTGTGGGCTTAACAATTCTTTCAAGCACTCTTTTCACTTCTCTATTAGAAAGTTCAGCCATTCCATTTGTTTGAGGGTGATATGAAGTGGATGTTTTATGTACAACCCCATTCTTTTTCAAAAGTGACTCCATGGTTCTATTACAGAAATGAGTTCCTAAGTCACTTATCAAAGCACGTGGTGTTCCGAATCGATGGAAGATATGGGTTTTGAGGAACTCACTCACAGTTTGAGCATCATCTTTCCTAGTGGGTTTGGCCTCGACCCACCTAGAAACATAGTCAACGGCAAGGAGAATGTAGGATAATCCATTGGAAGGGGGAAAAGGTCCCATGAAATCGATGCCCCAAACATCGAAAAGCTCACAGAAGATTAATGGCTTTTGAGGCATTTCGTTTCTTTTGGAAATTGTGCCAAACTTTTGGCAAGTGGGACATGATTGACAGAACTCGTGTGAGTCCTTGAAGAGTGAAGGCCAAAAGAATCCAGAATCTAGGACCTTTCAAGAAGTTCTTTGTGGTCCAAAGTGGCCACCTCCAGTCATTGAGTGGCAGAATTCCAAGATGGAGGATTGTTCAGTTTCATCAACACATCTCCTAATTACCATGTCAGCCCCGGTTTTCCAAAGTTTATTATCTTCCCAAAAATAATGCTTTGAATCACTTATCATCTTTTCTTTTTGTTCTTTTGAAAAATATTCAGGGAAAACACCAGAAACCAAGTAATTGACAATTGAGGCATACCATGGTAACTTAGGAGTGAGAGATGAGAGGTGTTCAGTTGGAAATTCAGGATCAATTATTTCAGAATGAGAAGAATTAGAAATTCTACTCAGGTGGTCAGCCACAGGGTTTTCTTTTCCAGGTTTATCTTTTATCACAAGGTCAAACTCTTGGAGCATTAAAATCCATCTTATTAGCCTTGGTTTGGAATCACTTTTCTTAAGTAAGAACTTTAATGCTGAGTGGTCCGTGAAGATGATGATTTTGGCACCTAAGAGATAGGGCCGGAATTTATCCAAGGCAAAAACCACAGCTAAAAGTTCTTTTTCAGTCACAGTGTAGTGTGATTGAGTTTCATCTAATGTTTTTGAGGCATAAAAGATGACATGAGGAATGTTTTCTCTTCTTTGACCAAGAACAGCCCCAATGGCCCTATCAGAAGCATCACACATCAATTCAAATGGTAAGGACCAATCTGGGGGTTGGATTATTGGAGAAGATGTGAGAGCAGATTTGAGTTCAATGAAGGCTCTCTTGCAAGCCTCGTCAAAATTGAATGTGACATCATTTTGAAGTAAACGAGTGAGTGGGAGGGAAATCTTGCT
The DNA here is from genome assembly GCA_963277665.1 of Viscum album. Classification (NCBI taxonomy): domain Eukaryota; kingdom Viridiplantae; phylum Streptophyta; class Magnoliopsida; order Santalales; family Viscaceae; genus Viscum; species Viscum album. The sequence continues at coordinate 1,037,726,529 of OY728150.1, forward strand.
GAAGTTATGAATGAATCGCCGATAGAAACCGGCATGACCAAGGAAGGACCGAATGTCTCGAACTGATTTGGGTTCAGGAAGTGATTGGATCACCTCAATTTTGGATGGATCAACTTGGATACCCTCTTGAGAAATTATGTGCCCTAGAACAATCCCATTTGAAACCATGAAGTGACATTTTTCAAAATTCAGCACAAGGTTGCACTTGACACACTTTTGAAGCACTAAAGAGAGTGAATGTAAGCAAGATTCAAATGACTCGCCATAAATGGTAAAGTCATCCATGAAGACCTCCATGCAATTCTCAATGAATTCAGAAAAGATACTCATCATACACCGCTGGAATGTTGCAGGAGCATTACAAAGGCCAAAAGGCATTCGCCTATAGGCATAGGTTCCAAAGGGGCAAGTGAATGTGGTCTTTTCTTGGTCTTGAGGTGCGATTGGAATTTGGAAGTAGCCGGTGTAACCATCAAGAAAGCAATAGTGTGACTTTCCGGCCAATCTCTCAAGCATTTGGTCAAGGAAAGGAAGTGGGTAGTGATCTTTTCGTGTTTCAGCATTCAATTTGCGATAATCGATGCACACACGCCATTTGTTTTTCACTCGAGTTGTGACCACCTCTCCATGTTCATTTGTGATAACTGTTATCCCGCCCTTCTTAGGAACGACTTGAATTGGACTAACCCATTCACTATCAGAAATTGGGTAGATAATACCAGCTTGAAGAAGCTTGGTAATCTCTTCCCTAACTACCTCAAGTATGAGTGGATTGAGTCTTCTTTGAGGTTGCCTAATTGGTTTGGATGATTCCTCTAGATGGATGTGATGCATGCAAAGGGCAGGGTTGATTCCTGGAATATCCTCTAGGGTCCAACCTAAGGCATTTTTGTTTTCCTCTAACACTTGAACAAGTTGGGACTCCTCAGTTTCAGAAAGTGAAGCAGAGATAATGACAGGATAGGAGGGATCATGGAAAAGGAATGCATACTTGAGGTGTGAAGGAAGTGGTTTTAGATCAGTTTCAGCCTTTATTGGAGAGCTAGACAAGTTAGGAGCAGGAGAAGGGATTCCAGATGGGTTTGGATCATTTTCCTCAACACTGTCCAAGGTGGAGCAGTAGAGATCAGAGTTGATGTGGGATTCAAGAGAGTTTTCAAGTTCCTCTAGATTGATGGAGTCTATGAATGAGAGGTCCACATCAACTTCACCATTTATGACTTTGTTAATCATGGTGCAGATTTCACAAGATCCTTTATCATTAGAACATGAAGAACATGGTGGATTGGGGTTCGATTGAATCTTAGAAGTGTCCTCAAAAGCATGGATTGAGAATGCAGAGTGATCCTCGGATGGATATCGCATGGCTTGGAAAATGTTGAACTTGACCAGTTGGTCACCGAATTCCATGGATAAGATGCCTGAGTGGACATCAATCTTGGTTCTCGCAGTCATGAGGAATGGTCTTCCTAGAATTAGGGGAGATCGAGAAGAGGTCGTCTCACCTTCCATGTCAAGGACATAGAAATCAGCTGGGAAGATAAGATCATTGACCCAAACAAGAACATCCTCAATTATCCCCTCAGGACTGGCAGTGCTTCGATTGGCTAATTGAATGACAATACCTGTTGGGTGCAAGGGACCTAGACCAAGGTTGGAGAAAATGGATTTGGGCATGACATTAATTGAGGCTCCTAGGTCTATGAGTGCATCATCAAAGTTGGAACTCCCTATTTGACATGGAACCGTGAAGGTCCCTGGATCTTTGCACTTCATGGGAATGGACTGTTGAGTTGAAACATTTTCAATGTTCCTAAGTTGCCTCTTATGGGTGCACAATTCCTTAAGAAACTTGGCATACTTAGGGATTTGTTTGATGGAATCTAAGAGGGGGATGTTCACTTCAACACGTCTAAACATGTCAAGCATTTCAGGATCAGGTTCAAAGGACTTCTTAGGCTTGGAGATGGCTTGAGGAAAAGGAATTGGGTTCCTAAGTGGAATGGAAGAAGGTGAAGGAGTGGATTCAAGTTCCTTTTCCAGCTTTTTGTTCTTTTCATTTTCTAGATCAACATCGAAAGGGGGGTTTGAGGATTTATCTTGAGGCATAGCAAGTTGCTTTCCTGATCTAAGTGCAATTGCACTTACATTACCCTTGGGGTTGGGTAATGGTTGAGCTGGGAGTTGGGATGAATTGGATGGTTGTTGCTGGCTAAGGTGGGATGCAAGTTGACCTATTTGGGTTTCAATGTTCTTGAGGCTAGAATGGGTGAAGGAAGCAAGATCCTCTACAGCACTTTCCCATGGTTGTTTAGAAGAAGAGGCTTGTCCCAAATTGGGTTGGCCTTGATTTTGGTTCTTGGGAAAGCGATTGTATTGGGTGGGGAATTGGGAAGGCTCGTTAGGATACTGGAATCCAGGAGGAGGATTGTTCCTTTGGGGTTGAGGGACAAAAGGATAAGGTTGATGGAAGTTACCACCACCTTGACCATATTGGAATTGGTTTGGGTTTTGAGGAGGGAATTGAGGAGGATGAGAAATGGGATTACCATACCTCAGAGGTGGGTTAAAGGTAGAAGAGAAGGGCTCAGAGTGGGGTTGGTTGAAGTTTCTAACAAACTGACCTGATTGTTGAGGGTTGAAGTTTCGCTGAGCATATGCCGCATTGAGCTCCATTGGACTAGATGAATCAGATGGATCATCTTGAAGTTGTGGACATGTGTCAGTCGGATGAGATGGAGAGTTGCAGATTCCACAATTCTTGATAGGTCCAGGGAATAGTGACTGTGGAGAAGATGAGGTTGGGGCTTTGGTAGCCACCGCTAGTTGACACACAAGACCTGTAAGTTCACTCATCCACTCAGTCATCTTGTTGGGCTCTATGGATTGATTATCTTGGGATTGTTTCACTTGAACATGTGCTCGAGTATGGAATTGCTGCGTGTTTGCAGCCATGTTGCTTATGAGTTCTCGTGCAGCTGCAGGAGTTTTATCAACAAGAGCACCGCCACTTGCGGCATCAATGAGAGTTCGCTCCATAGCCAATAACCCCTCATAGAAGTATTGGATCAGGAGTTGGTCAGGGATTTGATGGTGTGGACAAGTTGCCACAAGCTTTTTGAACCTCTCCCAATACTCATGGAGTGATTCATTAGGGAATTGACAGATGCCGCTTATTTCCTTTCGGATAGAAGCTGTTCGGGAAGCGGGAAAGAACTTCTCAAGGAAAAGTCTCTTCATGTCAACCCATGAGTTTATGGAACCAGGTGGGAGGTAGTAGAGCCAAGACTTGGCAGAATCTGCTAGGGAAAAGGGGAAAGCTCTAAGCTTGATTTGTTCTTCAGAAACCCCTTGAGGTTTCATGGTTGAGCAGACCACTTGGAACTCTTTGAGGTGAAGATGAGGATCCTCACCGGCTAGCCCGTGAAAATGAGGTAGAAGATGAATCAAACCCGATTTGAGTTCGAAGTCAGCTTCAATGTTTGGATATTGAATACCAAGAGGTTGGTAATTCATATCAGGGGCAGCGAGTTATTTTTGGGTTTGTTCCCTAGGATTGGCCATTTCAATTTCAATTGGTTGGATGAGGACTGGTTCTTGAATTATTTGAGTATCTCTTATGTTCCTCCTAAGATGGCGAAGTGTTCGCTCAATTTCAGGGTCAAACAAATCCGAGGGATTGTTTGGAAGGCTACGGGGCATTCAGAGAGATTTTGGAAGAAAGATGAAGACGGGTTTTTCTTTGTATTTTTTCAGTTTATGATTTTTAAGAGGAAGACGAGTTTTTCTTTGTGTTTTTTTTCAATTTTTTTAAACTTTTGTATTTTTTTGGGTTTTTTTTACAATAACCAGATACTAATGACTACTTAAAGCACCATCCCCGGAAACGGCGCCATTTGAAAGTGCGGCCGATTGTCGCCTATCGACCGTTCAAGGTTCCGGTGCTCTGCTAATGTGTATAGCAGCACTCGGGTCGAATCCTCGGCGATGATACTTTGTAGTAGTCGTTTGTTTTTAGTTTATTGTATTTTGATTAGGGGGGTTTGTTTGCAGAGCTTAATTGAAATGATTTATGGATGATGTTTGATTTACCAAATTGATAAAGATTGGGGTGAGTTCATCATTAGGTTAGTTAAGCTTGTGATATCCTCGAGCTTTGCTTTATATTGCATTTAAATTAACACCCATGTCACAAGATGATGTTGATTAGAATTCTTAAGTGTTAAGGCTTTAAACCAAGACTTAAATTAACTTAAGGTTATAATCTCAATCAGATCTTATTTATGTTTGTGTATTTATGGTTCCAATAATCCATGGAAACCACATGTTAAACAAAACAAGTCATTAATCCATGACATGTTAAGTCCAACATACACAATGTTAATTCAAAGAATATTCATCGAGCAGAAGCTCTCAATCACTTAACATACCTAAATTATAACTCACCCCAATGAGAGATTTACTCAGCCATTTGGGTGATTAATAATCTGGTAATATATGTTTATGGTGATGAATTATAAAGGGAAGAAAAAGAAAGGGACAAGATAAGAGTAGTGTGCCGAACACACACACGAAATAATTTAAGAATCAAAAATGGAATTTCGATTGAATGAGGAAGCTTAAGAAGGGAAGGGGATTGAACTGAATTTAAACTATTTTAAGAACATTAATATTAAAATACAGAAGGTGGAAGATAATAAGAGATATTGAAGAAGTAACTTGCATTAAAACAAAATTACAAAGAAAGAGAATTACAAGATTACAAAAATGAAGAACACAAAAGTAAGTGAAAAGAAAGAGAGGAGGAAAGGTCTCTCAAGTGAAAACTTGAGTATGGAAGGTCCTCCCAAGCCTTTGGAAAAGCTTTGGTCATGCCAATGTGATCTCCTCTCTTCTGAAATGCCAACCCCTTGCAAGGAGAAGAGGGGAGTGAATTTATAGCCAAAGGTAGTGGACTGTTTTCATTCCCAAACTGCCCCTCAAGTTGGCCCGCCAATATGACCTTTCAGACAGCTGAATCTCGAGAGATATACTTATTCAATATTGTAGATATGGATGTGGACTAGTCACCCTCAAAATTTTGCTGTCATTGGACTTTTGTGGCCAAAGTTATGGCCGGATTACTAAAACCTTTCTACTGTCCAATTTTATCCAGAAAGTTTCCATGGCCTAAATGTGAATGCATTTATGGCTATGTAGATGCCTTCAAATCCGAACCATTTCTTCTGGAAAGTTTATCCTCCATATCTTAGATTTCACACCACAAAATATGAGCTTCTTTGGACAAGTGGATAAGTTGAAAAGTCAAGAATTGTGGGCTGATTTAAAATCCCGGACAGAATGGTGGGCTTGATTTCAATGGATCCATTGGGCCCCAAAATGGTAGAGTTGGGCCTTTAAATTTTTATCCATGACTCCTTAGGAAATTCCCGAGCTTGAAAAAGAATATCCACTCATTTGGTATGAGAGATTGAGCCCAGTAATGAAATCTTCAAGGCTGGTCCAGAAATTAGGCAGATCCGGTGGGTCATCTTGTGTGGTCCATATGACCCTTCAAATGGCCGAATTAGCCAATGATCCAGTTGAATGATTTGTAGGAAATTGAATTTAGAACCCTACAGGACAATAATCACACAATTTGGATTAGTAGGGTGAGAGTTATATTTAAAATACTAAACAGACATGAATCTGTATTATTCGAAACAATACTCCAAAATAATATTTAATATTAAAGCATGAGTATTTCACATAAGTTATGCACATTTAATTGAAAATCAGTAGAGGGAGTATATAAAATGATATTAATAAATGAATAACATCAATCCCATGCTATAATGATGACCTCAATATACCATGATATTAATCTTAAAAAAATTCATATGGTCTAGATAAATCCTTATGACTAGAAATAGATGATTTCTGACTATCAGGTGTTGGGGGATCATAAACATTAATACTTCTTCTCATGAAGTTCGCACTTGGTGATCTATGGTAGGTGAGATCATGATGACATACCCACTAATAAAAAACCACATATTTCAGGTTTCATTGGTTTTTCCTATCTATGAACATGTGTATTAATATCATGACTTGAGATCATTATCAATGTGTTCCTTTTTATCACATAATTTGATGCAAGGAAAAAACCATGATATTGAAATCGTAGTGAGGTAGCTTGTGTTGGGCGCATCAATGGTGGCATGACATTGGTTGAATGGTTAAGATATGATTTGTTGCTTCTGAGTTGAGGAAGTAATATCTTGATCTTGGTTGATCAGGATGGTAATACCTTCATAAATCCTTGTCCAAGGTAGTCAAAGGTAAGTCTATCCTGTTAGATCAACAACAAATAAATCTAGAAATGATGACACAAGTGCATGTCCTACTTTATGAGATGTCTAAAGACAAAGAAATTATATTACATAGTACATGTTCGTAGGTTGGTTGTCATTGGTATGACTTTTCCTTATCTCTTTATGGGTCTCACTACTACAAAAATGGGCAAGGGAAGTGCCACATTTTATCAGTGCTAAGAAAAAAACACTGATAAAGGAATCATGTATCATCACTAGAAAAGTGCTGATAAAGAATCCCTCTATCAGTGCTAAAATTTTAGCGTTGATAAAACCGTAGTCCCATATTTTATAAAATTGGGGGCACATTATCCTCTGTTTATCACGCCCTCAAGCCCTCACGGTACTGTACCCCTGCGACAACTCCCCTCACCCCCAATCTTCTCGTTGCCGGACCTCCGCTGCTAGCCCTACTCCTTATCCTCCCCCTTGAACCCCTTTCGCGGATCCTCCTCTCCGCTTGACCCTACTTATCCTCCTATCTGCTTGGCCTTACTCCCCACAAACCATACTCCTCCATTTCTCAACGGTTGGTGGCTCCTCCCGTGCACCTCCCCCTTTGGCAGTCGTGCCTTCCCCTCCCGACGTAGCGCAGAAGGCTCCCTGAACACTCGACGCTTCTTCTCTCCCTCCATCATGGGTGCGATCTACTCTAGGTAACTCTCCCACTTCTCCTTTTAGGTTTATTTTTGGTGGATAGGTTTTGAAGTGTAATTTTGGTTACTGTATGAAGTAGTTTTGTCATGGTGTAAATATCACTTGGTTATTCTTATATAGGGATGTCCCTAGATTAATATGATATACTCCCTTTTGGGTTTATCTTATGCAATCTTAGTTGGGATGTGAGGGGTGGTAATGCAGTGTGATGTTCTTAAGTTGTTTTAAGTTCATCTTACATGATCCTTTTGGTTAATCTTCCATAAGGGGTATTATATAATGATTATTTTTTCTACGATATGGAAACTTGGGTGGTAATTTTCTAAGTTGTGTGTATTTGAGTTCTGTTTCACTATACTACCTTATATTACATCGCGGTTTGGTTTAAGGTTCTCTGAGTTAGAGGGAGGAGGCTGAGGATCACACTATAATCCTAGATAGTTTGAGTTCTATGAAATGGTTGAATTGTTTGTTTCATGGACCTTATTATATTAATATCAATTTTAATGTGGTTTTACCCTATAAATTCAAGGGATAACATGCCATGGTTTTTGAATCAAAGTTGTATTATGGAATGGTGACCTTTTTCACATCATTATCCTTTAATTTTATATAATAGTTATAAATTTAGGCCTTGTATCAAATTATTTCTTATTTAAAAAACTTTCCTAGAACCCTAGGTGATTAGTGATGTATATTTGGATATCTTTAGCCACCCTTTGATTGGTTTTCTTCCAAAATTTTAAGAGATCAGCCTCTTTAAAATCTAAGGTGAATTTCTTTTCTCTTCTTCTTGATTCTCTTCATGAAATTTCTTCTTAAGAAGGATGTGAAAACAATGATGATTCGGTTTTTGTGTTTTTTTATGGTTTTAATGGTTAATGGTCATACATAGGCCTTTTAGATCACCCTCATGTGTTAATTCATGTTTTATTTGAGTATTCTTCTCATTCTTATGAAATATTTGTTAAATCTTTAGTTGAGGTTGGGGACATGAAATTTCTCCTTCTTTATTATGTGTAAATTGTGGAATTATCATGTTATTTTGTTTCCATTGGATGGATAGTACTGATTAACCTAAATACTATAATGAATTACACTAAAGGAAATTAAAGTGAAGAGGGAGTTTTTCATGTGATTTATGAAGTTCCATAATATTTCTTATATATTTATGGATTTATTAGTGTTGTTGCTAAGTGATTTATTCTTGATGTTGTGAAAGAAATTTCTTACTACTAATAATATGTTATAATCACCTTTCATAATTTTCTAGTCACTTAAGGTAGGTAATGAATTAGTTGTATGGAAATCTGTAATTAAAGTGTTATATTTAAATGGTTAACAATTAAAATGCATATGGTAATAAAAATCCAAGAAATTATAATGTTAAATGAAACGAGAAGTTGGTAATGTTGATATGGATGCTTATGTGATTTGTTGGGGATTATTCGTGGCATTATAATGGAAGTGGTTATTAGAGGGTGGTAGTAACAAGGCAATAGTTTATGTGGGTATTTTCAGTGTTAGTTTTCTGTAAACCCTTAGGAAAGATTTATGTGTGACTATATACTTATTATATTTTTTTATTATTTCTTACGCACCACCACTTGAGTCGAGTAACCTGATTGAAATCCATATGGGTAATTTGGTTCTGAGTGTTTTTCTCAATATCTAGGTTATAGAGGGAACACATATAGAACCACTACCTCTTCCCTTCTCCCCCTTCAAACTTAGTATGAGTCGTAATGTCTCACAGTGGGTGTATATATACGACCTATAATGATTTTAGGTTTTGGTGTATATATATTCTTGTTGACATGATTATGTGTATTTGGTGTGGATACATAGTGGGGGTTGTGCATTGTAGGAGGAGAGTATGATGTTTATGTTCTTCATGTTCACGATATCATACTGTAATGAGGATGTGATGTGTGGTTGTGATGTGGATATGGGTTTTTATATGTTTGTGACATGTGTATGCGTGGATATATGGTTATGAAATTATATAGAAGGGGTTGAAGCATAAGAAATATTCCATTAGAGTGTGAGAATGACAAGATTAGTGGGGAAGTGGATGTAGGGTAATTTATTAATATATATTCTTTTGATATTATGTTACTATACTTGAATGTGATATTGGGTGAGTGATCCTTGGTGAGGTTGGGTGATATATGACCATATATTGGTGTGTATTAGTTCTTTTATTTATTCACTAAGTCCTGAATGGCCCGAAGGACTTCATTTTTATTGATTTTTTATAACCCCCTTTCAAGGGATGAGGGGGAACCCTTACAAGGCTCGTAGGCTCAGAGATTACATGACCCATAGGCTTAGGAGATTACATGTCCCAAAGGTCTTAAGGAATTCAACCAGACTATCTACAAGGAACTGCCCCTCCCCAGCATCTGCATCATGATAGTAGCTCTCCGCCTCCGCATGGCCGTCTAGCTAGGCTTCCTATGCAAGCATAGGCTGGTCCCGATGGCATAGAAATACCCTATTTATATAATTATTTTTATTAGTTTTTGAAGATTGATTTGGTGACCAAGATGGAAATTACTATCTTGAGGCTAGGAGTTACCACCAGAGCCACTGGTGTAGGATTTGTTTTTGATATTTTATTTTAGATACCTTTTTTATGTATGAAATTCACATGAATTATGGATTGGGTTTTATTCTATATTATATGGAGTTGATTGGTGGTTTATCTCTTTTCTTGGGATTTATGAGGGAAACACCTCCCATTTCTTTATTTTATACCCTCAATTCTAGTCTCCAACCTATGTACTATTATAGGTAGGATTCATGAATTACACTTATTTTCACTTCCATTTTAGGAGCGGTTCTTAGTGGTGGTGAGTTATGATAGTGTGGTATTAGAGATTTAGTTGAGAGTTAAGATGTAGTTTGGAATTAGACACTCATGAGGATTGAATGGGATGATAGGTCAATAATATTTGTTAAAATTTTCATATGTAATAACATGGGAGACCATCTATGAAACAAGTGATTATCCCCCCTATGATTTAAAGTAAGTAACTTGATCTTACCAAAAATATTAGTCATGATGATATTGAATGTAGGGTAGAGACCTAGGAGTGGTAGATGTATCATTCTTAATTATTTTTGTATTTGGAAGTCTTGTTTTGTTCATTTGAACCATAAATACTAATATTTGAGATTCAAATAGGATGGAGAGGAATAAAGATTGTATGGATTCTAATAATTTTACAATAGAGTATGAGAACGAAGTGAAAGAGTTCATCAATTTTTCAAAGGATCCCTCTCAAATCCTTTGTCCGTGTTTACGTTGTTATTATTCTAGACTAATTACTCCATAGGAGTTGGAAGAACATTTGATATGTCACAGAATAGACCAAAGTTATAAATGTTAGAATAAACACGGAGAAAAAGCGAATGTAGCTACTGGCTAGGATAAAACTGCGTTTTATGGATCATCAGATATGAATACAAATATGGATAATGAAGAATACCTTATGGAGGATGTGATTACAAATGTTAATGATGATGACGATTGTATTGAGGAAATGACAAGGACAATTGAAGATGAACTCCGTGATTTCCCAAAATTGTTTGAGAAGTTAAAGAGTTGTGAAAAGACGCCATTGTATGCTGGTTGCACTAAATATACAGCATTGTCAGCTGTACTGAAGTTGTATAAATTTAAAGTAGGAAACGAATAGAGTGATGTCAGTTTTACGAAACTACTTGATCTCTTGAAAGACATGCTACCGAAAGATAATGAGATCCCAAGCCGGATATATGAAGCTAGACGAATGATACGCTCGATGGGTATGATTTCTGAAAGAATACATGCCTGCCCAAAAGACTGTATATTGTTTCGCAAGAAGAAAAAATCACATATAGAATGCCCAAAGTGCGGTGCTTCTCAATATAAGAAAGATGAATCCATTCCTATGAAAGTTCTATGCTACTTTCCAATCATTCCAAGGTTTAGGCATCTATATGGAAGTGAATAAACTACAAAATAATTATCGTGGCATGCACATAAAAGAAATAAAGATGGGAAATTACGTCATCCGGCCGACTCTCCTCAATGGAAGAAAATTGATCACGAGTATCCTGAATTTATAAAAGAGCTGAGAAACCTTCGTCTTGTGTTATCTACAGATGGAGTGAATCCTTTTGGTTTTCAAACAAGCACTCACAGTACATGGCCTGTTATGTTGGTAAATTATAACTTTCCACCCTGGTTATGCATGAAGTGGAAATTCATCATGTTATCTATGCTTATATTAGGACCAAAACAACCAGGTAATGATATTGATATTTATTTGGCTCCTTTAATCGAGGATTTGAAGTTATTGTGGGATTCATGTGTTATGTTGTATGATGCTTATAAAAGTGAATACTTCACGTTGAGAGTGATGTTGTATGGGATGATAAATTATTTCCCTGCTTATGGAAATTTTTCAGGCTATAACATTAAAGTAACTCGAGGGTGTCTTGTGTGCGAAGAAGATACAAAATCAATTAGGTTGAAACATTCATCGAAATTTGTGTTTCTAGGTCATCGTAGATTTATACCTCGTCGGAATAAGTAACGATATTGGATGATATCATTCAATGGAAGTTCAGAACTATGCACAACACTGTCTCCACTAACAGGTGATCAGCTGTTTGAGAAATTAAAAGATGTGAACACTGTTTTTTGGTAAACCATTTTTGAAAAACCTTACGAAAATTAGTTGGAAAAAGAGATCAGTTTTTTTGAATTACCATACTGTAATTGTTTGTACGTCAGATATTTTCTTGATGTGATGCATTTGGAAAAAAATGTATGGGATAATGTTATCATAACGTTGCTAAATTCCCCTATAAAAACAAAGGATGGAATTAAGGCAAGGTTGGACATGGTTGACATGGGAATACGAGAAGATTTGGCTCCTGTGAAGGGTGAAAATCGAATGTTTCTTCCTCCAGCTGCTTACACTCTTTATAGGGAGGAGATATATTAGTTTTGAAACTTGTTAAATGTTGTAAAGGTTCCAGAGGGGTATTCATCAAATATCAATAACATTGTGTCAATGAATGATTTGAATTTAAAAGGTTTGAAATCAAATGACTGTCATGTTTTGATGCAAGATTTAATTCCTATAGCTTTACGTTGCATTTTTCCCAAGAATGTTCGTCATACGTTAACCAAACTTTGTTTCTTTTTCAAATCTATATATAGAAAAGTTTTAGACCTAGTGAAATTTCTAGCTATGGAAAAAGAAATTTTCATCATATTATGTGAATTAGAAATATTCTTCCCACCAACATTATTTGATATGATGGTTCATTTTATGATTCACTTGGTGAGAGAGATTCGACTTTGTGGTCCTGTTCACTATAGATGGATGTACTCCATTGAACAGTATATGAATATTTTGAAAGGGTATGTCAAAAATTGAAGTCATCCGGAGGGTTGTATAGTAGAGCTATATATTGTTGAGGAATCCATTTAATTCTGTACCGAATACCTATCTAATGTGGAAAGCATTGGTCTCCTGAAATCTCATCACACTGGACGCATTGAGGGTGAGGGAATTTCTAGAAGAGATGTTGTGACAATCAGTATTACAGATCTGGAGCAGGCCCACCTTTATGTTTTTCATAACAGTTGGGAAGTTTCTTCATATATTGAAACTCACAAAGAAATTCTTAGGCAGTTGAATCCATAAAGGGCTGAAAAATTTATATCTAATACACATAATCACCAATTTATAGGATGGTTTCAGGACCATATTTTTAAGGAGTTAGATGAAATTATGAATTCAATTTCAGAACGACTTCGATGGCTAGCTGCCAGACCAAGTGTGTATATATTATCTTACAATGGTTATATAATTAATGGTTATACATTCTATATAGATGAACATGATGAATATAGTACCATGAAAAATAGTGGAGTTACACTTTTGGTTGAAGCGATGCATGTTTCTGGTAGTAAGGACAGAAATCCAATTTATGAAAATATGTCATACTTTGGAATTATAAAACAAATATGGGAGTTGGATTATACCACATTCCAATTGATGATTTTTCAATGAAAATGGTTTGATAACAACAGTGGTGTTAAAATAGATGAATGGGGATTTGTGAAAGTTGATTTTAGTAAAGAAGGGTACAAAGACGAACAGTTTATAATGAAATCACAAGCGGTACAAGTTTTTTATGTTCCAGATCCCGCAAACCGAAAGTGGTCGATTGTTCTGTTATCATTCAAAACTACTGAAGGGTCTGATGAAAATTCAGTTGAGGATGATCCTTTCAGTGGTACATTGCAATCATTTCACAGTGGTCCCAATATAGATGATGTTTTTTATGTTATAAGAGACCACAATGAAGGGATTTGGATAATCGATAGAGGTTTCAAATCCCTTCAGCCTTTGAAAAAAAGAAAGAGAGTTCAATAAACAGGTTATATTTTGTTTGTAATATAGATCTTGTTATCTCATGTTATTATATTATCATTACTAAATTTATGTAATCTAAATTAACTATTCAACCACTTTTGTAGATAATGACTTTTGCACTTTCTGGTGCTCCTAACCTCAAGGTTGAACAAGTCTCTCAAGCTGCTGCTACTGCTGCAGCTGCTGCTCCTGCTGCGACTACTCACAGTGCAGAGCAACAAAAAGTTTCTGAACTTGTTGTTGCTCCTAGTATTGAGGTCCAACAACCATCAGCACATACCATTGCTTTCATTTCACATAAACATATAGATGATGTTGATATCGATGAAATAGTTGGGGATTAAGTACCGACGTCGCAGAAAACACAGGTGCGTCGTAGTTTGATGGTGTTAGCCAAAGTTCTTAAGGAGAAAAGCAAAGGAATCAAATTTGATGTCGGATGGAATGAATGAGGCCAACATGTAAATCCCAACAAGGATATGTTTTGTAGTTTCGTTGGAGTTTTCACTCAAAAATGTGTGCCGATTGACATAGATTCATGGCACCATGTTGTGTCCAGGCAGAAGGCTGTGATCTAGGAAGAAATTACGGTAAGATTATGATATTTTTTTTAATTTACTAGTAAATAAAATAATGAAATAGTGTGTTACTCTTCTCAATCTCTTGCAGAGTAAATTTATAGTAGATGATTCACACAATAATTATGTACTAAGGCTTGCAGGAAAGACTCATCAAGGTTTTTACACTATTTTAACAAAATTTCACCTGAAAGATTCCAAATCTAAAATAAACCCGCACCCACCCCTTGTCTACGCTCACCTGATATCCCAAGAAGCATGGGATGCATTTATTGGCCACTGTGGGGATGAGAAATTTCAGGTACATTGTGGGTGATAATACGTTGTTTGAGGATACATGTATTCATCACTTTTATTGTCAATATTTCATTTATGAAACAACAACTCAGTACTGAAAATAAGGAACGTGCTTCAAAACCAACATACCCCTATCGTAAAGCAAGGATGGGGTATGCTTCACTAGAAAAGAAAATGGTACGTATTTTAAATTTATAGTAATATTTTTAGGTGACAAGAAACAACATCAAAATTATCTTTCTATATTTATATGTAGATTGATGAGTCTAAAATCAAAGACACTTCCATCCCACGTCATGTGATATGGAAGGAGGAATGTGTGAATAAGGAAGGTAAGCTAGTAGATAAAAACACACAAAAAGTGTGAGAAATATGTGTAAGTATGAAACGATGATAAAAATATTTGTTTTAATTTGCTATTACATAAAAATAATTAGTTATTTTCCTATATTCGACAGTCACAAGAATCTGCTACTCCTGTAGTGGATGCAGACCTATTATCGACGGATTTGAAGCAGCCCGAACAATACGGTCGTGTCAGAGGTGCGGGGTTTGTGGTGACACCCTGAGTATATTTTGAGAAAAAAATATAACAGAGATGAAAAATTGAAACAAATGAGCGAAAGACTATCAAATCTTGAAGAACGATTTCAATGGAAGGGAGAGTTGCTAGAAACATTTATGTGTGGGAAGCAAGGAGAAGACACAACTCATGAACAACCAGCGCGTGAAGATCCTACCCCACCCCCCACCAGCTTTGAGGTGAGCCATTCCCCTCAAAGAGCTTTCTTAGCTATGGTAATCAATATTCTAATAATTGTTCCCATGGAATGTGAATCAGAAAAACATTGATACTTTTACTATACTAATATTCTACAGGGTGATAATGACTATGATTTATATCTGTCAACATCCACCTATCACCTTGTAGAAAGGGCTACAATGTTCAACATCCCAGAGGACAAGGCACATAATAGACCACTTCTGAAAGATCATCTGAAAGTGACGATTACTGTAGATCATGATCCAAATGCAGAGCTACCTATTCCACTTGATGATGATGATATTCATATGGTAAAAAAGGCTATTGGGACATTCATTGCATGGCCATCACAACTTGTAAGAGTACATGGGGACAAAGAGGTATTTATTTCCTTTTTTTTCAAGATAAACCTTTAACAATTAATGAAAAAGGGTCTGAACCAATGAATGTTTTTATAGATGGAGAAAGGGAAGGGGGTGACAAGAAATGTTGGCACAAAAGCATCTAAAGGATCGACCAACTGATCCCAAAGAGCTACTAAAAGCACAATAACACCACCTGTTCTCTATCCACATTTACTAGCATTTAAGACTCATGTGGATACGAAGCTAAGAGGTGGTAGTAGTCATATAGTGGTTTTCAAAAAGAATATATATGGAGAGGAAATTCAAGATTTCGTTGCTGTTGAAAATGTAACTGAGATCCTTGAAAATGCTTGTCTAGGAGTCATAGTTGTAAATTTATATATGAGGTATGTTTTCATGAATTGATTTTCTAAAATCTTATATAATGTTAAAATTATGAATAAATTCATTTTATATTATTGACAGACATATATATGAAAAATAGTTGAAGGAATTTCCCCATGAGAAAAAATTCGGACTAGTTAGTCCTCATACCACATCAACACATCTAACGAAATTAGAGCCATAAAAAAGGATGAAATGGTGAATAACTTGCTGAAAACATTTGAAAGAAAGATTACAGATGATAGACTCTTCCTAATACCAACTATGTAGGGCTAAAACTCTATTATTAAATCATATCAATTATATTTTCACTTCTTTTATTACTTATTCCTTTTTGTGTTTTTATGAAACATTGGCAACTAATTTCAGTGAACTTGGATACTCCAAATATTTATTTTATGGATTCAATACAAGGATATCCAAAAAACCGACCACACATGATGGGGTTTGTGAATCTGTAAGACACTATATCCTACGTTTTAGGTCTAAACATCAAGTAATATAATTTATATTATCTTTTACTGAGGATTCTATTATGATAGGGCGGTGCATCATTATCGTCTAAAAAAAGGAATGAGGATAGAGGCTAAGCATAAGGAGGCGATCAAGTACTGTGTCTGGACAAATATCAGGGTATATATAATAAAATTTCACTATCCAAACACATATCAACACAAGTTACTTATTCTCCTAATGATCAAATTTTTGGTAGTGTCCAAAAAAAACAAACGATAATGATTGCAGTTATTATGTTTGTAAATTTATAAAAGAGATCATTTTTCATCAATAAACTAGCATCCCTAAAGAGGTATTTTCAAAAAAACTATTATTTCATTTAAATTATTTATTTATTATTTATTTATATATTTTGAAGTACTACTATAACTGTTGAAAATCCTCATACTCACAAGATGATGTAGATTTGTTCAGAAATGAGTGGTCCGCATACCTGATGGAATATTGTACACAAATAGCACGAAGATTTGACTTGGGGACGTGTAAAATTGGCGATCATTTTTGGGAGGGGTTAAGGGGATAAAAAGATAAAACTTTATTGTATGTAAATGTTTGTAGGAAAATTGTAATTGTTATTAAATAAAACATCCTTTCTCCAATGAGTAATTTTCTCATTTTAACATATGAAATACACCAACAACATGCAAGATGATGAACCACTTTTCTTTGGGCTTTGGATAAGAAAAACCAGTAAAATATCCAAAATACCTTCATATCTGACCAAACGCATTCGGATTGTGTTGATACTTTAGGAGAAATATCCATGGGTGTGTTGGTGATGTGTACGAGTCAACCCCGTCTCAATCCGAGGCACGGTGTGGCCGATATCACTCAAAGTGTCTCTCTTTTGTTTAAAATGGACAAAATTTTAAGTGAAAAAACAACTGACGTATGAAAATTTGACCAAATGAATTAGTATTGTGTTGATCCTTTAGGATAATTATCCATGCGTAATTTTTGATGTGTACGATTCAACTACACCTTAATCCGAGGCACGGTGTGGCCGGAATCACTCAAAGTGTCTCTCTTTTATTTAAAATGGAAAAAATTTTAAGTGAAAACAATAACTGACCTATGGAAATATGACCAAATGCATTATGATTGTGTTTATACTTTATAATAATGATCCATGGGTGCATTGGTGACATGTAAGAGTCAACCTCACCTCAATCCGAGGTAGGTTGTGGCCGGTATCACTCAAAGTGTCTCTCTTTTGTTTAAAATGAACAGAATTTTAAGTGAAAACAACAACTAAAACACGGAAATCTGACCAAACGCATTCGGATTGTGTTGATCCTTTATTATAATGATCCGTGGGTCATTTTTGACATGTATGAGTCAACCACGTCTCAATCTGAGGTAGGATGTGGCCGGTATCACTCAAAGTGTCTCTCTTTTGTTTAAAATGGACAGAATTTTAAGTGAAAACAACAACTGAACTACAAAAATCTGACCAAACACATTAGGACTGTGTTGATCCTTTATGATAATGATACATGGGTGAATTGGTGAAATGTACGAGTCAACCCCACCTCAATATGAGGCACGGTGTGACCGGTATCACTCAAAGTGTCTCTCTTTTGTTTAAAATGGACATAATTTTAAGTGAAAACAACAACTGACCTACGGAAATCTGACCAAACACATTCGTACTGTGTTGATACTTTATAATAACGATCCATGGGAGAGTTGGTGATGTGTACGAGTCAACCCCACCTCAATTCGAGGCACGGTGTGGCCGGTATCACTCAAAGTGTCTCTCTTTTGTTTCAAATGGACATAATTTTAAGTGAAAACAAAAACTGACGTATGGAAATCTGACCAAACACATTATTATTGTGTTTATCCTTTATAAGAACAATACATGGTTAATTTTTGACATGTACGAGTCAACCATGCCTCAATATGAGGCACGGTGTGGCCGGTATCACTCAAAGTGTCTCTCTTTTGTTTAAAATGGACATAATTTTAAGTGAAAACAACAACTGACCTATAGGAATCTGACCAAATTCATTCTTATTGTGTTTATCCTTTAGGATAATGATCCATAGGTGCTTTGGTGATGTGTACGAGTCAACCCCACCTCAATATGAGGCACGGTGTGTCCGGTATCACTCAAAGTGTCTCTCTTTTGTTTAAAATGAACAGAATTTTAAGTGAAAACAACAAATGACCTAAGAGAATCTGACCAAATGAATTAAGATTGCATTTATACTTCATGATAATGATCCAATGGTCATTTGTGACATTTAAGAGTCAACCATGCCTCAATCTGAGTCATGGTGTGGCCGGTATCACTCAAAGTGTCTCTCTTTTGTTTAAAATGGACAGAATTTTAAGTGAAAACAATAACTGACCTACAGAAATATGAAAAAAACATTCGGATTGTTTTTATAATTTATTAGAAAGATCCATGGGTGAATTAGTGACATGTACGAGTCAACCCCACCTCAATCTGAGGCACGGTGTGGCCGATATCACTCAAAGTGTCTCTCTTTTGTTTAAAATGAACAGAATTTTAAGTGAAAACAACAACTGACATACAGAAATCTGACCAAACGCATTCAAATTATGTTGATCCTTTAGGATAATGATCCATGGGTCATTTTTGATGTGTATGAGTCAATCATACCTCAATAAGAGGTACGATGTGGATGCTATCACTCAAAGTGTCTCTCTTTTGTTTAAAATGGAGAGAATTTTAAGTGAAAAAAATGACTGACGTACAAAAATCTAACAAAAAACATTTGGATTGTATTGATAATTTAGTAGAACGATACATGGGTCATTTTTTATGTGTAAAAGTCAACCACGCCTCAATCCGAGGCACGGTGTGGTCGGTATCACTCAAAGTGTCTCTTTTTTGTTTAAAATGGACAAAATTTTATGTGAAAACAACAACTAACCTATGGAAATCCAACCAAATGCATTCTTATTGTGTTGATAATTTAGTAGAATGATCCATGGGTGCGTTGGTGATGTTCACAAGTCAACCCTACCTCAATCCAAGGCACGGTGTGACCGGTATCACTCAAAGTGTCTCTCTTTTGTTTAAAATGGACTGAATTTTAAGTGAAAACAACAAATGACATACATAAATACAACCAAATTCATTATAATTGTGTTTATCCTTTAGGAGAATTATCCATGGGTCATTTGTGATATGTATGAGTCAACCACACCTCAATTTGAGGCACGGTGTGATCGATGTCACTCAAAGTGTCTCTCTTTTGTTTAAAATGGACATAATTTTAAGTGAAAACAACTGACCTATAGAAATATGACCAAACACATTAGGATTATGTTGATCCTTTAGTATAATGATCCATTGTTTTATTGGTTATGTGTACAAGTCAACCCCGTCTCAATCTGAGGCACGGTGTGACCGGTATCTCTCAAAGTGTCTCTCTTTTGTTTAAAATGGACAGAATTTTAAGTGAAAACAACAAATGACATACTGAAATCCAAAAAAACAAATTATGATTATGTTGATTCTTTAGGATAATTATACTTGGGTCATTTTTGACGTGTATGAGTCAACCATTCCTCAATCCAAGGCACGGTGTGGCCGATATCACTCAAAGTGTCTCTCTTTTGTTTAAAATGGACATAATTTTAAGTGAAAACAACAACTGACCTACAGAAATCTGACCACATGCATTAGGATTGTGTTTATACTTTTTGAGAATGATTCATGGGTGTTTTGGTGATGTGTATGAGTCAACCCTGCCTCAATCCTAGGCACGGTGTGACCGGTATCACTCAAAGTGTCTCTCTTTTGTTTAAAATGGACAAAATTTTAAGTGAAAACAACAACTGACCTACGGAAATCCAACAAAATGCATTTGGATTGCATTGATGATTTAATAGAACAATACATGGATGCGTTGGTGATGTGTACGAGTCAAACTTGTCTCAATCCGAGGCACCGTGTGGCCGATATCACTCAAAGTGTCTCTCTTTTGTATAAAATGGACAAAATTTTAAGTGAAATCAACAACTGATGTACGGAAATCCAACCAAATGTATTCGGATTGTGTTGATACTTTAGGATAACGATCCATGGGTCATTTTTGACATTTAAGAGTCAAAAAAACCTCAATATGAGGCATGGTGTGGCCGGTATCACTCAAACTGTCTCTCTTTTGTTTAAAATGGACATAATTTTAAGTGAAAACAGTAGCTGACCTACATAAATATGACCAAAAACATTCGGATTGTGTTAATACTTTATGAGAACAATCCATGGGTGCATTAGTGATGTGTATGAGTCAACCCCTCCTCAATCCTTGGCACGGTATGACCGATATCACTCAAAGTGTCTCTCTTTTGTTTAAAATTAACAGAATTTTAAGTGAAAACAACAACTACTGTACGGAAATCCAACCAAACACATTCGGATTGTTTTGATCCTTTAAGAGAACTATACATGGGTCATTTGTGATGCGTACGAGTCAACCACGCCTTAATTCGAGGCACGGTGTGGACGATATCACTCAAAGTGTCTCTTTTTTGTTTAAAATGGACAAAATTTTAAGTGAAAACAACAAATGACCTACAGAAATCCAACCAAATGCATTCAGATTATGTTGATCCTTTAGGAGAATAATACATGGGTGCATTGGTGATGTGTACTGGTCAAACCCACCTCAATCCGAGGCACGGTGTGACCGGTATCACTCAAAGTGTCTCTCTTTTGTTTAAAATGGACAAAATTTTAAGTGAAAACAACAACTGACGTATGGAAATCTAACCAAAAACATTCAGATTGTTTTGATCCTTTAGGATAATGATCCATGGGTCATTTTTGTACGAGTCAACCCCCCCTGGACACCATCCCACCCCCTAGACACCTCCATGGATAGCCCCTCTCACCCCCTTAGACACCCCCAACCCCCTGGACGACACCCCCACCCCTCCTAGACACCACCCCACCACCTGGACACCCCCACCCTGGACACCCCCCCACCCCACCCCCATGGACACCCCCCAACCCCTTGGACGACCCCCACCCCCTGGATGACCCCCACCACCCTGGACGCCTCCCACCCCTCCTAGACACCACCCCACCACCTGGACACCTCTCCTACCCCCTGGACACCCCACCCCCATGGACAACCACCCCCACCCCCTGGACACCACCTCACCCCCTTGGACAGCCCCACTAACCCCCTGGACCCCCACCCCTTGGACACCGCCCCACCCCCTAGAAATCCCCCCAACACCCTGGACACCAGCCCCCCTAGACACCCCCATGGATAGCCCCCCCTAGACAGCCCCCTCACCCCCCTTGGACGGCCCCCAACCCCCTGGACGGTCCCCCACCCCTTAGACGCCCCACCCCTCCTAGACACCACCCCAACACCTGAACACCTCCACCACCCCCCTGGACACCCCCACCCCCATGGACAACCCCCACCACCCCTGGACATCACCCCACCCCCCTTGGACAGCCCCCCAACCTCCTCGACCGCCCCCACCCCCCTGGACACTCCTATCCACCCGAACACCCCCATCCCCCCGGACACCCCCTACCCCCTCTTGGACTGCCACCCCAAACCCCTGAACAGCCCCCCAACCCCCTGAATTCTAAATTGAATTCTTTATGTATTTAATTAACTTATGAATTATGTGTTAATGGTGTATGAGTATACATGGGGTAATTTCCTTATGAATTATGTGTTAATTTTGTATGGGTATACTTGTTGAGATGCTGATTTTTTTGCAGGTATTGTTTGGGTGTGCTGCTACAGAATTAGGTGTGCTACTGCAGAATTTTATGTTACAGCAGATAGGGTATTTATCAGCGTTGATAAAGGAATCCTTTATCAGCACTAAAAAACACTGATAAAAAACACATTTATCAGCGCTGAGCTTTACAGTGCTTTTTTAGCGTTGTTAAAGCCCATTTTGAGCATTGATAAAGCCTGTTTTTGCAGTAGTGTCTTGATGGGTTGCTAGAATTCATTATTAGTTTGTGAATACTATTCATTGTTATCGAGATAAGGTCCTAGAGGGTCACACACGATATCATATTCAATAATATTCCATATTCTGGTGAAAAGGTATATTGGACATGGCGAGAACCACCATGAGGTCCAAGAGTTGTCCAAGTAATTGATCACTAATAAATAAATAAATTCAATATTATTTAAGAAAATAATAATTGGGTTGAATTTATTTATTAAAAGTATTCATGAGGTACTTAGTGAATACTTGAAAAATATTCTATGAACATATATTATTTTAATATTCCAAGTTTGTTTAATATTATAAAGAATTACGAGTCGAGTTAAATGACACAATTTTATCACGTAATATATTTAATATATATTATTGGTATCTGATAAAATATATATAATATTTATGTCATAGTTTAGTTCGTCATAATTATTTATTTATTACTTATTTAGTGGGATTTGGTTTTCCGGGGGTTGGGGAACCCTTTCCGGTTATTTTCTCCACCTACTATATAAGTAGGAGGAGAGGCTCATTACAATAACTATTCATGCATTAAAAAATGAGACCCTCCATCTCCTCCTACTTTCTAGAGAGAGAGAGTCTCCCTTCGAGTGACCAATCTAAGCATGCCTTCGATGGATTGACGATACAAGATTTAGGTGATCATTGAAACGTTGAAGGATTTGTTGGAGCTCTGTGCTAACACTTGAAATTCGACGAATGACGAGTGCACGAATTCTTAAAGAATGTGTGGATGATCTAGAGGTGTTTGAATTTGGATCCTTTGAGTAACGATCATTAATGACTAACTATATTAAAGTGTGCTTCATTTCGAACAAGCTATGCGTTTAGTTTTAATTTATATGCTTTGTTTAATTCACATGAGATCCTAAGACTATATCATGGCTCAGATCGCCAGAGACGACAAGTTATGTCACTTTGGAGGTAAAATTTTAAAAATCTCATCCCACCAGATTTCACTGCATGCCCCGGTATCAACAATTGGCATCAAAGTGATCGCATGATTTTTCTGAGTTAATAAAAAATTAATTTTCATTAAATTAAGTAGAGGGTATTATTTTGGTCCCAACGGAACAAACTGCATGTTGATCTAATTTCGGATGGCTAATTCATGACCATCCAAATTTTTTAATATGAATTATTTAAAATATTTTGAGTATTAAACATATAAAGAATGTATATGCTTATATGTGTTAATTTTTAACCAATTTCAGGTTTTGGTGGTGATTCCGG
Source organism: Viscum album (assembly GCA_963277665.1). Taxonomy (NCBI): domain Eukaryota; kingdom Viridiplantae; phylum Streptophyta; class Magnoliopsida; order Santalales; family Viscaceae; genus Viscum; species Viscum album. The sequence continues at coordinate 1,037,750,100 of OY728150.1, forward strand.
CCTAGCTAGTGATCCATACTTTCACATCGTTGTGGAATAAATCTGTGTTTAATATAAAAAAAAATTGTTTAGCTCCTCATGCTCACCTCCCAATGTTCAGCTCTGACAGTGACCTTCACTGGCCTCCACTAGCTTGGCTGATTGGTGTTGTCTCAGTCTCCCTCTCTCGGTGCTACATGAACTGGCCGCCTCACTACTACAAATACGCCTTTTATCAGCACTAAAAATGGCCTTTAACAGCGTTAGAAAAACACTGTTAAAGCCAGTGAAGATAGGGGGGGGGGGTTCCCCTTTATCAATGCTCCATAAAGCGCTGATAAAAGTAAAAAAAAGTAAAAAAAATTTAAAAAAAATTATTATTTTTTAAAATCCTTCCAATCAGGGGGGTTTTATAACGCTTGATCCCCCCTTTTAACAATGCTTTCCAGCCCCTCAAGTGACTACACGCACCCCCCTCTACCCTATATCAGTGCCACACCCACCCCCTTTATCAACGCTAGCCCCCAAATCCACCCCTATGCGTGTGCCCTTGCCTCCACCAAGATTTGATCTTGAGACCTCCCCCTTGCACGCCTAAAGCCTTTACCACTCTGCCATATTGATTTGTTCTCCAGTTAATGACATATATATTTATTTATATATATATTTAGTTATATATTCATATAGTAATATATATTTATATTAATATATATACATTTATATTAATATATATATTTATAGTGATATTAATATATATATTTATAGTTATATCAATATATATATGTAGTTATATTAATATATATATAGTTAGATTTATATATAGGTATATAAATATTTATATATTGGTATTTTAAATAAAATGGATATTAGTTATTATTTATATAAAGCTAATATATTTTATATGTAAATGGTATATAAATATTTATATATTGGAAACTCAATGTGACCATTTGAATGAGACTTTAGGACCCCTGCAGGTCAAATTATATTTTCATTGTTCCTAAAGTCTTCTCATGGATGATTATTTCTAAGGGGGGGGGGGGGGTTGTAATGACCCGTGTTTTCAATACAAGGTATAGTTCCATGGGAAATTGAAATTTTGGCATTTAGTGGATTGACCATTCTTTTAACTGAGCTTCAAAACATAATATGTAGTTATATTAATATATATATAGTTATATTAATATAGTTATATTATATATATAGTTATATTAATATATATATATAGTTATATCAATATATATATTTATAGTGATATTAATATATATATTTATAGTTATATCAGTATATATATGTAGTTATATTAATATATATATATATATATATATATATAGTTAGATTAATATATAGGTATATATATATATATTGGTATTTTAAATAAAATGGATATTAGTTATTATTTAGATAAAGCTAATATATTTTATATGTAAATATATTTTATTATTTATATTTATAATTAAATTTTTATGTGTGAATATATAAAAAATATGTATATATTGTTATATATTTGATTATAAATAGCAGTGAATTATAAAAAATGATAAAATTTCAAAAAAATAATATCAATATGAATGTAATACCTTGGAATAAATTCATTCCCCACAAAAAAAATCCAATAATACCCCCTTAAACGAGGCTGAAAATCCACAAAATGTTAAAAAATTGGGGTATCCCGACTAAAAACTCAGTTTTGGAGGCCTTATAGGCCTATTTTGGCCTTGAAAAAACCTTGACTAGGCTCCCCTAATTATAGAGGTGTAGAGCTCATCGCAGGCTTCGATTTGATATGTGGTAGAGCTCAAACGAACACCCGGATCAAAAGTTATGGCCGTTTGAAGTTCGAGTTGCGTTTTCAACATATTTTGGATATTTTTTTTAATTTTTTTATTCTTTTAGTCTTCAAATTGTTATTAAATGACTATTACTCCATAATAATTAGAAAATTATTAATTAAAAATATTTTTTTTTAAATTTTTTATAAGCCATTTTCACTAAATATCTTATATATTAAGTATATTAAGTGTAAATGTATATTTATACTTATCTAAAATATATTTAAAAATTATATATTATATTTATATCAATATAACTATATAACTATATTTTTATATTAATATATTTATTTTTTAATTTTTTTTGAAGTCGAACCTTTATCAGCGCTACTAAAAAAAGCACTGATAAATGGACCCCCTTTATCAACACTTTTTCGTTAGAGCTGATAAAGGTTGGCGCCGAGAAAAACTGTTTTTGTGGTAGTGCCTGCTGCCCTTCCTAGCATGCGCCACCGCCATCTGAGGCTACACCCACCATATCCGGCGCCTAGACCCCTCGTCGCTAGTAGCTTGAGCACCTAGCCAAACCGACCCCTGCTCGTCGTCCTCATCCGACGACCCACACAACCGGTGCCCCTCTTCCTCTAGCCAGACCTAGGCTATCAGTGTGACTCATCCCACTCAGCGACCCAACCATACTGCTCGAGCGCTCCACTGCCATTAGATCCCCGACTGAAGAGATCACACAACCCCCACACCAGCCATTGTGACTGGATCCCTATCGTGTGGTAACCCCAGACCCACGGTTCTTTTGGTAGTCCAGTACTAGCCCTGCAATGGGTTTAGGGGGATCTGACCGACCTAGAACCGGGCAGGTCTTCCTGACCCAAAACATGGGTAATTTAGGTGGGTGGGTTTTTTTTAAGTTTTATGAGGTATGTTTTTTTTATATTTAGGAAATGGGTTTGTTCAGCGCCACATGAAGTGGCGCTTTGACCCCACAGCACCCCCAAACCCCCCACATATATATATATATAATAAATTTATTTATTATAATAAATATAAAAAATACAATAAATATATAATTGTATTTTTTATAATAAATACAAAAATTATAATAAATTTATTTGTTTATAATAAATATTTATAATAAATATCTAATAAATATTATAATAAATATTATAATTTTATAATATTATAATATTTTTTATAATAAATATCTAATAAATATATAATAAATACTATTATAATAAATGCACAATAAATTTATAATAAATGTATAATAAATGTATAATAAATATTTATAATACATTTATATTTATAATAAATACTTATTATAATTAAATATTATAATATTTATAATAATAAATATCTAATAAATGTATAATAAATATTATTATAATAAATATACAATTATAATATCTATTATAATAAATATTATTATAATAAATATACAATTATAATATCTATTATAATAAATATTATTATAATATTTATTATAATAAATATATAATAAATATTATTATAATAAATATTATAATAGATGTATAATAAATGTATAATAAATGTATAATAAATATTTATAATACATTTATTATAAATGTATATTATTATAATAAATATTATAATATTTAATTATAATAAATGCATATTTATATTTATATTTATAATAAATATTATAATAAATATACATTTATTTATTATAATAAATCTACATTTATTTTAAACATTTATTATAATAAATATGTATAATAAATGTATAATAAATATTATAATACATTTATTTTTTAATTATAATATAATAAATGTAATTATTTATCTTTATTATATAATTATCATATCTATAATTATTATATTTATAATTATATAATTATATTATAAATAAATGTAATATGTAATATAATATAATAAATGTAATATGATACATTTATTTTTTAATTATAATAAATGTATATTTATAATTATATAAATGTATAATAAATATAATAAATATAAATGTATAATTACATATTACATTTATTATAATAAATAAATAATTACATATTACATATATTATAATAAATAAATGTATATTTATAATTACATTTATAAATGTATATTTATTATAATAAATAAATTTATATTACATTTATAAATAATTACATATTTATTATAATAAATAAATGTATATTACACTTATAATAAATGTATATTTATATAAATAAATGTATATTACATTTATAATAAATATATATTTATATAAATAAATATTATTAATAAATATTATTAATGAAAATTAATAAATGTATATTTATTAATGAATATTATAATAAATAAATGTATATTTATAATTACATTTATAAATGTATATTTATAAATAAATATTATTAATAAATATTATTAATGAATATTAATAAATGTATATTTATTAATGAAAATTATAACACATAAATGTATATTTATAATTACATTTATAAATATATATTTATTATAATAAATAAATTTATATTACATTTATAATTAATTACATATTTATTATAATAAATAAATGTATATTATATTTATAATAAATGTATATTTATATAAATAAATGTATATTACATTTATAATAAATGTATATTTATATAAATAAATGCATATTACATTTATAAGTAATTAAATATTTATTATAATAAATGTATATTACATTTATAAATAAATAATCATTTATTTAGTTAATAAATGTATATTACATTTATTATAATAAATGTATATTACATATTTATTATAATAAATGTATATTAAATTTATATAAATGTATATTTATTACATATTTATTATAATAAATAATTACATTTATAAATGTATATTACATTTATAATAAATATCTAATAAATGTATATTACATTTATAAATAATTACATATTTATTATAATAAATAAATGTATATTTATAATTATATAATTATAGTATATAATTATTTATAGATATGATAATTATATAATAAAGATAAATAATTACATATTACATTTATTATATTATAATTAAAAAATAAATGTATTATAATATTTATTATACATTTATTATACATATTTATTATAATAAATGTATAAATAAATTTAGATTTATTATAATAAATAAATGTATATTTATTATAAATATAAATATAAATATACATTTATTATAATTAAATATTATAATATTTATTATAATAAATATACATTTATAATAAATGTATTATAAATATTTATTATACATTTACTATACATTTATTATACATTTATTATAATATTTATTATACATTTATTATAATAAATATTATAATAATATTTATTATAATAGATATTATAAATGTATATTTATTATAATAATATTTATTATACATTTATTAGATATTTATTATTATAAATATTATAATATTTAATTATAATAAGTATTTATTATAAATATAAATGTATTATAAATATTTATTGTACATTTATTATACATTTATTGTGCATTTATTATAATAATATTTATTAATATTTATTAGATATTTATTATAAATATTTATTATAAATAAATAAATTTATTATAATTTTTGTATTTATTATAAAAAATATAATTATGTATTTATTGTATTTTTTTCTATTTATTATAATAAATAAATTTATTATATATGTGTGTGTGTGTGTGTGGGGGGGGGGGGGGTTGGGGGTGGTGTGGGCAGTTTGCCCACTTTTTGTTCAGCGCCACTTGAAGTGGCGCTGATCAAACCAATTTCCCCAATATAAAAAAATCCTACCCCATAAAACTAAAAAAAAACCCACCCACCTAAATTACCCCCCAAAACACTCTTGCACGGGTTTTTTCAGCTCAGAATGGACCTGTGCGGGTTCGACTTAACCAGCTTTGGCCCTATTGGGGGTTTATGGACCTGAGAATAATTTATTTTTTCTAAATTAAGTAAATTTTTAGTTTAAAATTAATATTTTAATAACTAGGAAAAAATAATTTAATTTTGGTATTAAATCAAATTAATTACTTTATTTAATTTTTGGAATTAAAATTAAATTAATGTTGGGACTGAATGAAATTAAATTATTTGAATTCAATTAATTCATTTAATTTAATTGACTACCCTCATACTTTAAATTTATTACATTTTAATTTTTTATCGTGCTTTCATATTACCCGCTGACTAGTCTTGAGCAATTGACCCTTGTATGTATGGTTTATTTATTTAATTATTTAATTGGGTGTGACAATTATAATTAAATATGGTAGCATGCACATCATCTTCTTTTTGGTCAATATGTATAAGGGCATGCACGTCCAAATTTATCTGTTGTATGTTGCACCCCTAGCCCCCTTGCCTACGCGTGAGTATACTTATACTTTTTGATGTTGACTCTTTAAGACATGAACTCCACCAAGACAAGGTGGTACTCCAAATGAGGAGTGAACACACTAGATGAGGACGAGCTGCATCATGAGTCAAGCTTTGACTCAGGTAGAAAACCCCCTAGGTCACGATTGATCTATTATTTTTAAAACATATCAATCACAATTAGATGCTCAAGATCAGTTGGGTATTTATTTCCGTTACATATTTGTTTATTATTTTATGCATTTTCATGATAGTGGGAAACACATAAAATAATAAATAAGAAAAAGCGTATAATAAAGTGATGAATGTTTTTTTATTAATATTTAGTTGTGAGCATGACAATATAGTATGAACAAATTAATTGAAATGGATTACATTCATCAAAAAATACCAAAACCCTCATAGAAATATTAAGTCATTAAATGTCTTCCATCATTTGAATTTGAACAAAACTGGGTGTTCAGGGTGCTCATCAACCAAAGTTGAGGGTTCCTCTTACTATCAGAGAGTTCTTATTAGAGCGATGAGTTGACTTAACTAAAGTTGACAACAAGGAAGTATCCAAATCTAATTTGTTGCAACTTTAGAGGAAAATGTTGAGTAAATCAAGTTTATGATTTTAGAAGCCAATAATTCACTCAACAAAGAAAGGAATTGTGATTTAATGTGGTTGGTCAGTCAAACACATACCTTAAGCTCTCTAAGTAGTTGCATAGCCAAAGCTTATAGACTATGAGTGGAGGTTCAAGGATCCTTACCACTAGAATACTTAAGCAACAAAGTATTTTGATTCTAGTACAGAGGGTTTCTAGAGTTCGATAAAATAGTGGGGTATATTTATTGATTTAATTAATTAACCAATAATGTCTAAATCAATAATCAAGATAAAATAAAAATATTCTAGATTGCGTTTTTAAAGAAAATGGAAAGTAATACCGCAAGTAAAATGCGATAACCATAAACAAATAAAGTTTCCAAACTGGTATGATTTTCTAATAGGTAGTACAGACACATGCGCAAAGTACCATGACATCAGAAATTCAAGCCGTTGGTGTCCCCAATAATTGTTAATCCACCTCAGGAGGAAAGGGTGTTAAAAATACTTATAGGAGACTCATGTATGACACATATGATGGTTATGTCATAATGGAAACATCAACGTCTGATGTGCATTATAGATACAACATCAAGACATGGATGATTTCACATGTAGTCGCATCTCTGAGAATATTACAAAGAGAAAGTGAAGCATGATATAAATAAGGTGATGATTACAATGGATATGTGTAAATTGAAAGACAAATCATGATCTTTCACTGGATCCATTTCTCATATCATTTTCACCTAGTTATTCCATTTTCGTTTAATATTACAAAATAAACAATATAGAAAAAATGCTTCATTACCTTTTGGGTAATGTTTTACAGGCAATAAGAACATTAAAGAAAGATCAATCTTTAATTATTATAGTGAACAAGTTGAAATACATGGTGAAAAGAAAAATGGAGTGAGTGATGTCAAAGGAACCTTCACAATGCCCTTCAAAGAAAGAGGTATTAAACATGAGGTTATTTTATTTTCATATCATGAAATAAATATATGTATGTTTAAATGCAATGAACTAAATCACATAAGAAAGTATTCACTTATTCTTTAGGTATGTTCATCAATTATTGGTAATGTTTCTTTAATACTTTTTGGTTATTGAATATAATATGCCTATAACATATGTGTATTTGAATACAATAACTAATTAAGTATAGAAATGTTGCAATAAGTAAGGTGTATTCTCCAAGAGTATAAAAAATATTGGTTCCTAAGTCAATGGTGAGAAACACAAAAATTATAATTTCCAAGTGAACGATTCTAGTAGAACTTTTTTTGAGTATTACCAAAACATCAATATCACATGTCTAATGTACATAAGGAGACATTATTACAATTTAGGAATGAATGTTTTTTTGTGGTGTTTAATACTCAACCAATAGTTTAGTGATACAAAAATCATGGGCAATACGTGATGAAAATAAAATGTAATACTTATATACCCAGTTATGACAATATAATACTTTGGTAATAAAAATTAATTAGTTTTTAAGGATATGCCCAATATAGTTTTAGACACTTTGTATTTAAATAACTTAGGTATTATTGACACACTTATGTACTTAAATTTGGACAAAGAAACCTTTAGAAATAAAGGTACACCATAAAGATTTAATAATTTGTTCAACTAGAGATCTTGAACTATTATAAGGGTAATCTAGAGGTAAGTATACTTTATAATATTCCTTTAAGTGTTCAAAGAATATAAAAATGAAGTACGATATATGTATGGTTAGAAGATATGAGTTTCTTAGTGCTATCATGTCGAAGAATATCTTGACTAAGAATTCATCGATCATAATAATTTAGCGTGAAGTAATTCTTAAACACATATTTCCCTATCCACATCAAGGATATGATACTAATAAGGAGGATTTATGGTGAGTCTTACATGTTAATATTTATTAATAAAATGTAGCATAGAGAAATTCCTAAATTCATATTTCTTTATAAACATCACAGTTATGATGTAAGTATAAGGATCATAAATATTGAGACATATATCAATTGCATATACTTCCATTATTTTTCAATACATGCATTGAAAATAATGACGTTATCCCGTAAAGAAATGACAACTATTGTGACAAATGGATATCATATTATTTATATTATGATGGAAATTCATTATGTCTTAATAAAATGTGTTTAGATGCAAATAGTTTATTAGGATATAAACAAACTTGCATCAATAAAAACACAAAGTGAATCTATATTATTTATCCTAAAAGTTTCTTAGGATATTACAAAAATCCATATGATAGAAAAGTTGTAGTCAAGTGATAGACTGAATTTATATAAAAGGGTGCATATGTACTTGAGATAGTAGAATAAAAATTGACTTGGCTTTAGTCAATGCCAAATATGCACAAATGGTTGGCATATGAAGGAGTCCATAAGAGGCGTGGAAGAGAATGTTCTAGAGACACATACTATATAGGAAGGTTAAAATCATTGTGATGGTTTTATATTCACCATGGCCGATGATCCATTATTCATTGAGAATAATGATTCCTACAAGTAGGAAATATATGGAAATTAGCTAAAATTTAAAATATCAATTAAAATTCAATAATTGATTCCATGTATCAAAATACAGGGGGATTATTATTTTGAATACTGTGGTGGGTATTCAAGTGAGATGATACATGGGTGGTATAAGAGTGGTACCAATAAGGCTCGATTGGTTACACCAAGTCGTTATGCCTAAATCAATTATAATTTTACTTATCATAACTAATTTATATGATAATTTTATTGAGAATTAGATTTCAAGACCATTAATCATGGAAGATGTTTGTACGACACAACCAGAAAGGGATGATGACATCATAGAATGCTAATAATGGGTGAAAGTTACTCAAATATAGTTTAGGATTAAAGTAAGAAACACGATAATAAAATATTCATTTGGAGTGAATATTTTCCATGTGTCTACCAGAGGTTAGTGGGAGCACCATATTTTTCTAAGTATAATATGTTAAGTAACAAATGAAAAACAATTATTGGTCTTACAGTTAGTCAAGACCAGGATAAAAGTAATTCTCTAAAGATTGAATTAAAGTAGAAACATGAGTTTAAGGGAATATGATCTACTATGGTAGATCTAACGATGGCTTAGACCTAGTCAATGGTACATATACTAATAAGGTATTGAAAAATACAAGTTAAAACAATTCAAGAGAGAATTGTTTCCAATTTCACATGGCATAAATCTCTCCAAGAAGACATGCATGGGAATAGGAGGAGATTAAAGTGGTGAATTGAAATTCCATATGATTTTGTGATGGATTAATCACATATGATATGATATGTATAAGAAATGATATTGCCAATATATACTTTCTATTAGAAAAATATCAGTTATATATAAGAGAACTGAAAGGGAAATAGTCAGAACTATCCAATTATACTTGAGAAGTAAAAAGTATATGTACTTGGTAAGTGAAGAGGAAAAGATACTAGTTTTTAGTTGAAATAAACTGGTATTACCTAGGTCAATGAGATTTAATATTGTATTAAGTCTAAGCTAATGAGCGAGACAAGATCATACAAGCTAGTGGTAGCCATACCTATAAATACTGAGTACATTGTAGTTTTCGAGGCAACTAAAAAGTAGTTTATTATTCGACAGATTGAAGGTAAGTGATTGAGGTGATCATCGTGATGCCGAAGGATTCATCAGAGATCTGTGCTAGCACCCAAAATTTGAAAAATGATGAGCGTACATATTCTTAAAGCCGATGTGGATGATATAAAGGGGTTCGACTTCAAATACTTCAAGAAAAAATCATCGGTGACTATCTTCAGTCAAGCATGCTTCGTTTTGAACAAGGTATGTGTTCAATTTTAATTTATGTGCTCTGTTTAATTAACCTGAGATTTTCAGATTGTACTAGGTCTCGAATCATCAGATACAACAAGTTCCATTGCTCTGATGATAAATTTTTTAAAAATCCCAGCCTACCAGCTTCTGCTAAGTACCTCGGTACCAATAGTGCTTGCCATAAAAAGCCACATGTATGGTGATGGACCATCATTTGATGGTATTGAGACCATCATTTGGGGGATGAGGCTCACCATTACACTTGAGACCATGGTGTTGGGATTATGGGAGGATGGATATCACCGTACCTTGGGATGTCGACTGTTGAGATGACGATAATTATTTATTAGAGGGTGGATATCACCCTACATGGGCCCCTCGGGATGTATTTAGACTTTATTCTTTTGAGATAATGTAAGGATTTAGGATTGAAAGCTGGACCTTAGTGATCGAGTCATACCTTTTCATGGGATATATGGCATTGGACTAGGGTGGTTATTGCACCAAGATGGAGTTTCCTTTTTTTATTTTAATGCCTTATATATATGTATTTATATGGTTGAACATGTGCAACCTTGTATGTTTATTGTCGTGTATGATCTGTTTGGAATGCTTTATATACAAATGGTATTGTTATCCTACTACTGCTTTATTATGCTTATAATGGTTTTATTTTTCTTCTGCTGGGTATGGTCATTTTTCACTAAGTTTTATACATATGGATCATTATTATTATTATATCTAGAAGGTATAGTCTCCCCACTATCATCTCTTCAAACTCTCACTACTAGACGGCAGCCTTTGGCGTACGGGGAGGCATGAGTAAGGCTCAGTGGACAATCGAACTAGATCACCATTTAAAGTGGATTCCAATTTGAGGTGCTACAATAGACCCCAAAACATAAAAATAAATTCAAATATTCAACTCTCATATATGGTAAGTAAGAAATATTCCAACAAAACCATATAAGAAACCGAGCTTAGCTGAAGACATTTCCAAGAGTTCACAGCACAAAACGAGACTTTCAAAGAAAACTAGTAAACTAGTTAAGGCGAGGATAAGGAGATATCCAAATAAGATTCACTAATTAACTAGTCTTTAAAAACATTCAAAAACCCTAAAATACTCAACAATGAAAAAAAATCAACCTTGAAAGCACCACACATGATAACCTCAAACACCACGTTAAAAATAAAGTTTTGAAAAGACTACTACCTCATCCAAAAACAAACCAAAGATCACACAAGTGAAGCCTAGAGAATAATTATAAATTCATCAAGTAAGAACATGACTCAATGAGGGAAAAAATAGTCTATCTTTAAGTCAAATAAGGGTAACCCAAGACTTTATGCTTAGAATACCAGCTTCTGGTAATTCCAATCAAAACCTCATATCATTATCAACACCACCTCTCAGCCACCCCAACACCCACCCAAGATCTAATATGATCATCAAGAAAATATAACCATTGAACCAACATAGGTATTGCATAATAAGAGTTAAAAGATGAACAAAAATTACCCAGAAACATGTATTTCCAAAATATTCATCATCCCACATGAGATATTCTAAAGTATCATGAAAGAACACAAACATACATAGATCATCTCCAAAGAACCCAGGCCCATCCAAATGTAAAACTCACACCAAGATTACACAAAGAGATGAATTTACATCCTTATTTGTCTATAAACTAGAGAGGAGAGTTGAATATTGAGAAAACCACCAATTCCAAATCCAAGTTCTCTAGATAATAAAAAAAGAAATTTTCATGGGATATAAAGGAAAGCCTTTCATCATATAGAAATTCAATACTAGTGATATCACCACCATATTGAATATCCTAAAATTAAAAATTCCTCAACACAACTCTTCAAAAACTAGTAAACCAAACAAGATTAAGTAAACATGGAAGTCCTTAAAATGAGATTCTTACATCACTAAGATAGAATCCAACAATGAGAATGGGAAACAAAAATCATCATCAGTGAGAAACCAGGGAAAAAGAAAGAGAAACCCCAATATCACAAGGTCCATAAGAGGAAAAGGATTACATCAAGGAAAACTCAAATAATTTTCTCTCCAACATCGGGATTAACACAAGTCAAACTAGTATCAACTTCCACTATAATCTTGGAAACTACGTGAAAGGATTAACTTTGAGGACTATGGATAAAGTTCTATTTTCCTGAATATTCTAGCTACATTATAGTTCCCTTAGGAGCTTATGGTTATTTATTATGTCAAGGTACATATAAAACTAGATAAAAATCTATAAATTAACTAGATATCCACAAGAGTTATAGGCTTTAAGAGGATTCTTACAAGTATGCTTTGTATGACCTATCTTTCTGAACTAAAAGAAAACCAAGTGCTTCTTTTCATATGAATACAACGATGATGTCACTACTCGTGAGGTATTACTTGATATAATTACCTTTTTACTTGGTGTAGCTTCCTAAATCAAATCCAGGAATAAGAGAAGTTCCTAACACCTATGATTCTCCTATCAAGTTTTCTTCAACCATAAAATAATGCATCAACAACATACCAAAAGTGTAAAGTTTGGGAGGAAACATGGTTTACAACAGATCTAGTCAAAGGTATTTCTGGAAACACCATGACATTATAGAGTTATCTATGGTCAGATGATGAGAATATGAATTTAACTCAATAAATTAATGAGTGTACTCCAATATTGTTTCACCTTCTTGTTAGATACCATAAAATTCTATAGCCTTCAATAACCTCACCGAATCAGGAAATAAATACTTAATGAAACATGGTTTGAAAGGTACCCAAGATTGGTCCATCTATGGATTATCCTAAGTAACATACTTCCACCATGTCCAACCCAAACTCCCAAATAAGAAGGTAACAAACTTAACTTGGAGAGATTTTGGAAGTTAAAATTGGGTTAATATCTCCTCGAATATCTTAATCCAATCATTAATTCCTAAGGATCCAATTGTCTAAATAAGTGAGGAGGATTCAAGATTAGAAACCCTTGGATGTAATGCTCATGATGAGCTATGATAGGAAGGACATAAGGTCCTAATTTTGGAGCTGATAGAATAATAATTCCAAGAGAAGCTTGATCAAATAAAGTGTACATTAAATCCAAATGGGGGGAATAATTTAAAAACAAGAAGAATAAAACCATCAAAATAAATTTAAGAAGTAAATTCTCACAAGATATAAAAAAAACAAAAAACAACCTTAATATACAATTTTATACAAATCATAATATAACAAAATTAAAACCAACAAACCCATGTCTTAAATTATTTATAAAATAAGTTCACCTCTTTAACCCAAGAGGGTTTTTACCGAAATTATTTTAAAAAATAATCTCTATTATTTACACTAACATTTTCACACCATTGAAAACTTTTAAAGAAAATTCCATATCACTGTAATATTTTAAATTTTATTTTAAAAAATTTTCACACTTGAATTATTTAAAAAAATTTAATTAAACTTCATCAAATTCACATGAAAATGTTGAAAACAAGTTAAACTATAATACTTTCTCAAAAGTGTCAACCATATTTTCCAAAAAACTTTCATAATTTTAAACTCAAAATAATTTAGAAACACTCATTTACAAGAACCATTTTAAATTTAAAACATTTTCAAAACTCAAAGAAATTCCTAACTCTTTTCTAAACATATTAATATTTTGATTTTAAAAGACCACTTAAGAAAAACCAAAACAATATACAATTATCTTATAATAATTTCCTAGAACCAGTATAAACCAAAAGAAAAATAAGGTAAAATCAACCTCACCCTTAAACAAGAAAACATTAAAAATTCTAATAAGTATCAGCTGTGCATGGATTGTCCACATAGTTTGGTGGACTATGCGCCAATCATGAAAAATCTATTGAGATTCAACCATAGTAGGTTTCATGGTCTACACATGGTTTTCCAAACCGTGTTCAGTCACATGATCCCCTATGAATTCCTTATAAATCTCAAGTTTTTGACTATAGTGTAACACTCAAACAAAAGAAAATGGTCTCAAAAATGTTCGAGGATTGGGCTTGAACTAGAGACATACTTTCCCAGACAACCCTAGTAACTTAAGATTCATCTTATATGGGTAGTGATCAAGAACCATCATGTGACTGAATAATTGAATTCTAAGATTCATAACTCCAAAATACTAGAAATCCTATAAGGTAAAAACACTTAAATACCATTTGTAACAAACTGACCCAATATTCCATCTGAATTGGTACCTGAGTCGATCCACCACAGGCCCTAAGGGTGTTCCTAGTTCCCACAATATGATGGCAAGAACCCAATAATCAAAATACAATGATATGAGAATAATTTCTCCCAAAAACTACGAATATAAATTAATAAATAATAGAAAGAAAATTCAAAAAAACTAAGATATCCAAAATTAGAAGGTATAAGTCCCAATATGGTATTTCAACCAAAGACATCAGATACGACCATCATCCCAGAATCCCTGTATGAAAAATGGTCACATGCTTTACTAACCACCATCAACTCACAATTCCTACCAATCAAGTTTACTCACCACCTTAGAGTGGTGTTTTCCCTTTTCCTAGATCTAGAATAAGAAAATATACAAATGTATGAATGCAAAGGTAGGTTGTGAACAATAAATCCCTATTGTATTTGACCAAATAATTTCATAAGCAATCCATATCAAAAAAATTCTTTATGATTAATTTTAAATAAAACATGGCATGGAATCATTTTCATAGTTCATATCAAAACATGCTTGAGAAAACACTTCAATGGATAATAATAAAATAGGTTTCAAAAGTACATTTCCATTAAAGCAGTCATGAATATAACATTTTATCAAAAGAGGCATGAATAATAATTTCCATCAAAACATACATGAATATACCAATTTATCAAAAGAGGCATAAATAAGCATTTCCATCAAATCATACATGAATATTACATTTTATCAAAAGAGGCATGAATAATATTTTTCATCAAAAAAATACAAGTAAAGAAATCTATAACATTGGAATGTTGATATCATTTTCAATAATCAATAAATCAATTATAACACCATGGTTAAGAGACCTTGAGAATAGGTTTTATACAGGGATTCTCACACATCTCAATGAAGTAAGACACTTGATGTGAACAAATTCAAAGTCTTAAGACCAGGAAAATAAGATAATATCCCTAAGGACTAATCTCCATGCCTTATATTAGTTTTTTTGTGTTTTCATCATCAATCCATTTTCAGGTAGAGCTAATACATTCCTAGCATTTTTTATTCCCACCTAACTACCCAGGATCCCATGTGATTCACAATAAATGAAACATTTATGGGGATATCATTCAATTCAATAAATCTCAAATCATTCAAATAAAAATTTCAAACCAGCCCCAATTTCAAGTTTCAAAATCTCATGTATTTCTTTCAAAATCCTACATCAAAAGGTTTATATAAAAAACTCATGCCTTTAATTTCATAAACCAACATCAAATGGTTTTTATTAGAAACCCATGTCTTTAAAATAATACACCTCAATTTAAATTATAAAAAATTTAATGCCTTTTTTATTTTATCATAACCACGCTTCAAACAATTCATTTTAAATAGAGATCATTTTCCAGAAATCACACTTTATTTCACAATCCATTTTCAAAATAATTTCATCACACACATGCCATGAAATTTTAAAATTAATTATAAAAGTATTGAATCTATCCTTGAAAATAAATAAATAAAACCCATTTCAGTTTAAGCAAGTAGAAAGGGTTTAAAGAGATATGAATTGAATTCAGAAATCACATACCTCAGAACACCCAATAAGGGATCCACAACCATTGAGGAAGAAAAAACTTTAATAACTAAAGAATGTTCATGCACAATAAACAAAATAATTAACACCTCTAACACACTCTCATTGAACACCTAGTAGTTTTATGCCAGAAAATCACCAAGAGGATATAAAAAATTGAAGTTATAAAAGCTTTAGGAAATTTTAAAAACATAGGAGGCATTTTGGTTCATAGCTTCAAAACCCCAAATTAAAATCACCATTTATTTTTTTTTCTTTGATTGAATATTGAATGAGTAGGGTTTTAAAATAATTTAAAGTAGGATTTACAACCTTTAAGCAGGTTAAATAATTGGTCTATATTATTTTGGACTTTTAAAGTCATAAAAAGAAGTTATAGTGTTGATTTGGAGGAAGAAGAATGAAGAATGACATTTAAAAATATTTTTCCCCAAAAGATCATTGCATAAGGGTAACATGGTTTTACCTTAATGCAACCATTTTTTCATGTAATGGTACTAGGTTACCCTTAAATATACTTTGTAAACTCGGTCATACCTTAACATAATAGAAGAATCTATGAGATTACCCTTAGACAGCTCTAACTCACCTTTTCACTGGTAGGGAAAACCTCAGGTTACCCTTACATAACCCTTAGGAATCATGAGCTACCCATATGTAGCTAAGGAACTACCCTTACATGAGGAGTGAATTACTTAGGATTCCTTTATGAAATGAAGGTTTACCCTTATGTACTGGCTATCTACCTTTATGAAAACCTTATAAAAAAAAAGTTACCCTTACATGTATAGAAAATAGAGTCACCCTTACATACGGCTAGGAAGACCCTTATACAGTGTGTGAAAATCTTCCCACCCTTAAATAACAGTTTTATACCCTAACACAACTCATATAAAAATATATTTATGCTTAAGAAATAATTTTATTACCCTTATACAACTCCCAAAAACTGACATGTGTTTAAGCAGGAGGCCTTTACCCTTATGTAGATCTCATTCCATAAGTAAGGGTAAAAATTAAACTAAAAATTATTTAATTTCTATTAAAATTACTTTATAAAAAGGGTTCCAAATAGAATTAAAAACCAAGAGGGTTATAAAACACCACCAAAACTCTTAAAACCAAAAGAAAACACCATAAATCAAAGAACACACTTGAAAGTAAATATTGTGATGTTACATTATAAATTAACAATACATACATACATATACACTCTCTCACACACATATATAAAATAAATAATGTTATAAAATTCAACCCATTTTTTAAAATACTTTAAGAAGTATGAAAAGGGTCTAGTCAGTCCAGTGGTTCATGATTTTAGGTCAAGGTTACATGGCATTGTTTTTTTATGTCCTAAAATCAATCATTAGATAATTATTTAAGAAAAATATTATTTCATGTATGTATTATAAAATTTTATTATATATTTTATCATGTGATTTATTTTCTTAATTATTTATAAATATTTTTCATTTATCATTCATTTATATCAATTGAAAATCAACATGGGATATGTAATGAGAATGAACCCTAAAGTATATCACATACATGATATGTTATATCTAATCAATTATTATCTTGGAAATAATGAATTATGATACTTTGTTAAGAATGATGTGATTTGGAATTCGTATTGAGATTCAACTCACTCATGATATGATAGGTTAAAAATATATATACTATATTTATTTTCTTTGACCTTATTTGAAATAGATTTTTACTTTAAAAACCTCATGCTTTGAATTTTCTCCAATACTATTTTGAAATATTATTAAATGAAGCATTATTAGTGAAGTTCACATTTGATCGTGCAAATAGTATGAGAGAGTGGGGTGAATGAGTGTGGCCATTTTTACTAAATTACTCTCTTTTTTATCCCCCCTCTAAATATTTAAACCTCTATCTCAATTAGGAAGTATGGATATTATTATTGAAAGCCCCGTAGGGCATCATTAATTCCCTATGATACTATACAAAAACAAAAAATTTAAAACCCAAAATATGATACACAATTAATTAAAATTCAGTATAAGTAAATTTTGGGGTAAAACCCACATAGATGGTGATTTAGTTTATATAGTTTTTTAAAATGTTTAATTTTATTAAATTGAGAAATATTTGGAAAATATTTATTTTATTTATTTGAGAAAGCAATATGAAAATGAAACAGATTGATTTATTGGTTGTGAAAACAAATTTTAAAAGCGTGATGGGGTAATGTAATATCCGGGTTCAGGTGAAATTAGATTCAATAAAATGGATTGATTCATGGTTATTATCAGAGTTGAGATGAGAAAGATCCAATGGTCATGGTATCTCCTCCTCAATGCGGTAATACCATATTTTCCTTGGTCTGGTAGTTTAGGGTGTTGCTAAATTAAGTTTGTCCCGATACCATTTTTAAACTTGATTTCCCCTAAAGTTGATAATGGTCATGCCGTATTTAGGGTATTCAGTTGAGAAATTTTAATTGTGCCTTTTTTATTCAAATATCGATGGACACAATAAAATAAAAAGAAAAGGGATTGTAAGTTGAATAATGAATTGCACATACCAACTGTATGAATAATAAAAAGAATTAAATCCACGCACCTTCCCCCTTCGGTTACATCACCCTAGAACATGTGTCACAAACCAAATCTGGTTGACATCAAAATCAGCACCTAACCCAGCCCACGACAAGGCCAGAAGGGCGTTCTTGATCCCCACAGGCTGGTACAAGTGCCCAGGTATCATAAATTTAAGTTTGGGAACAATTTACCTGAGTTTATAAACATTAAACAACAAACAAAATCAATAAAACAAATATAGAATTTTCAATTAAAAATGTCATTTAAAAAATTTTAGAACTGAATTACATAAGTTAAAACTATGTTTAAAGACCATTAAAAAGGTACAAAACCAAATAAGGACAATCCAAGAATCTCCACAGGGAAAGAGGCATCGTCCTCAAGCCATCTCCACAACACCGCATCACGAACGACTGGTAAAAATCTGAACTGTTGGCAAAAAATTTATACCTGAACCTACGACAAAAAAATAACCAAGTATACTTACACCAAAAGGTGTAAGTAGGGTGTGAGACAAATCCCATTAAGATACCACCACTAAGAGATTCCATGCGATAAACATTCAAAGATGAAAAGCATGCAAGTTTTCAAAAACATGCAATTTCTAGTTACAATTTCTAAAAGATGCAACTTAAAAAAAAGTTTTCAAGTGGAATAATTTAAAGAATAAACACTTTTAAAATAAAATAAAATTCTACTACATTTTCCATCTAAATATACCTTATGTCGATGGTGGGTATAACGGACCTAATGAGCATAATCAATAAGAAATAACCCCTAAGCACTAGCTAGCTGTGGGTCCCAGGTACCTCGTATCTCGGTGAGAGTAACTATAAAAAATATACATTATAGTGAAAAAGACACTAGTAGGGAACATACCCATAACCTAGTTGTACCCAATAATCATCATCATAGTTTATTTAGAGTTGTAAGCGTCAATCTTGCTAAGTGAAACTGAGGCCAAACCCCACGGATTCACTAACATACTAGTACACGTCCACCCACCTAGATACCCGAGTTTTCCCCTTGTGCTAAAACAAGTTCAAAAAGTCAAGAAATACAATTTTCACATTAAAATATCATTTACACATCACAAATTCCCCAAACATCCCACATGTATACCACACAAGTCACAAAATTCAACTTTTCATTCAAATTGATTTTGAAATCCGACTCACACCAAAATAGCCCACAACAGTTTTCACATTTATTTAAAACTTCCACAAATCCATTAATTTTTTTTTATAAAACCAATAAAAGATATTAAAAATCACATAAAATCCCACTCACATGTTACATAATACCTTTTTCATAACCAAAATCCATTTTGCACATCACACTCACACAAAACATCCCACATCACTTTCAGATCTCTCACACACTTTAGTAAATCCTTCAAACATTTTTATAAAACATTTCCAAGATGGAACACATCACAAAACAGCCCCTCTCACATTTAAAATGTACCATTTCAGAATATACACACTCCAAAATAGTTTTCCAATATGGTTTCACCACTTACATAAATCATTAAATCATTCAAATCTTTCATAAAACAATTCCAAAGAGTATACCCAATCTTTTCTAATAAAACCCATTTTAAAACCATATTTCAAGGACAAAACCACACCAAAACACTACCAAAGTAGAATTGGAAGCCCTAGAAACATTTATAAAAGCACTTTAAAGTGTTATAAAATCACCTTGAATAATACCATGAAAGATACAAATGAAAACATCCATTTTCATAAAATTATCTCAAGAAGTATAACAAAGTTTTACACACCAAAACCATTTCAAAAACCCCCTTACAAGACCCAAATGACACTAAGGAATAAAAAAACAGAATTTTAATCCCCTTTCAACAACTAATAAATCAATTTATTATTTTATAAAACTACCACAAAAGATACCACATGTGTTACATTCGAAAAGTTAACAACTTCAACAAAAATCCAATTATAAAATTAAATGCTTAAGAAAATCCCTAAAAAATGGTTTTCACACCACTCACAGCATATGGGGAACATGAAAAACCAGTAAAATAGGCAAACTAACTCATCAAGTAATGGTTAACCATGGAATCACCTACCGAAAGTGTCGAATCCCTCAAAACTTGGTGTGAAATATCAACCACACCACCGCCGCACCACAAAGAAGATAAATACAGCCCTAGACCACAATATTTGACCAAAAAGGAACCAAATCAAACCCTAGGTTAGAGCCCTAACTTTTGTACATTTTAGAACATAATGGAATAGGGAGGAAACCCTAAGGGAAATAGAAGAAATCAAGAAGGGATCACTTACCTTGAAAAATATTGAAGAAATCACCCCAAATACTCCAGTATATAAATTTTCAAACATCCAAACATTCAAGGAAGGTTAGAAAAAAGATGAAGAGATCATGTAGAAACTGGAATGTGGGTAAAAGAGTGATAATGAAAGAGTTATGAAATAATCAATTTACCTCTTCAAATCTGGGTGATTTGAGAAATTCAGATAAGTTTCATCCAAATTTGCGATGAAACCAAGCTCCAAAGAGGGAGAGGAGAGAATGGGGGATCACCTTGGGTAAGTGGACTCTAGTGAGAGTTGGAATCACCGAAAAAACATAAATATTGAAGGAGGTATTAAATAATAAAAAAACATTTTTAATGCAAAAAATGGGATTTTGGGTAGGCCCAATCCCTTAAATAAAAACCCAAATTCACCATGATTATGGATCAATAAATGTTCCAAATTAATATGGTGGTGTTAATATATCAAGGGATGCCATGTAGAAATTAGAATGGATGAAAAAATTTAAAAAATGAAGGAGTTATAAAGGAATCAAAATTTATTTTTAAACATTCCTCCATAAAAGCTTGGGAAACCCCAAAAAAACATGAATGGAAATTAAATGAAATTTTCCTTTAAAACAATTCATCTATGTGAAAATTATCCCGACCATGAAAACTTTCTATCCCCAGAAAGGCACAGTAAGGCCAAATACAAAAAACAAACCCAACCGATAAACCAAGATGTACTTCTTTGGCATGCTTCACCCCCAAAGGCCAAAAGACCCCCAGTGATCAATTAAGGAAGGAATAATCTCAAAAAAACCAATCTTAAACCACTTTTCTAAAACAATAAAGAAAATTCAGGCTTTATCCAAAAGGAAAACTCCTCAAACACAATCCGAACAAGGCTCAAGAAATTTACCCAAACAAACAACAACACCCAACAATGTTACACTTTACTTGATATAACTAAACCGTTGGGCACTCTACAATCCCAATGTTTACCCAAGGAATATGTAGGTAGTTATATATCTCCAAATGAGACTACCCACTTCCAAGCCAAGAACAAGTAAAAAACTAAGCTACTGGTATGAGGAGACACAAATGGGCTCCCCACCATAAGAGACAAATTAAAATTTTCCCAAGACAGAATCAGGACACTAATAGGGGGAGGCCCGAACAGACTCCCTGGTACAAGGGGTAGAATTCAATTAGAAATTTCCAAAATAATATACATGAGTCCCATGGTGGGTCTCCCCACCATAAAAACCAACCATATTAACCGACCAGCATGGGCTGACACAAAAAACCCTCAAAACTCAAATTGTTGGGACGACTGCACGGTTAGTCCACACAGTTTGGGAAACTGTGTGCTAAACATGTGGATCCTTACATATTCATGGTTTTCTGGGGAATGGTCACTACTAACCATGTAAAAATCATGTGCTCAACACATCTAACCAAACTTCAAACCTTTCTCCAAATACCTAGTCGAAACCAAAAGGGGAAATTATGAACTCAGGCTAAAACATGGAAACGAGGTCCTCCCACCTCTACAACCAAACAGGAACAACTGGAACAAGATGAAACCAGATGTTTAAAATCTTCCTATAATTCATACTGAGGATAGGACTTTGTACAAGGGTTTTAATGACCCTGGGATTTCCCTTGACTACATACCAGCTTCTCTCTAGGACCTATGGCTGGAGCTCAAATGATTGAAGCATCTTCAGCCTCGTAGTTAGGTTTTGGAAACCACTTGAACATAACTTATTCTTTTGGTGATACAAAAAACTACACTGCAACCCCCGATAAGTTTACCAAGAACTAACACACTCTAAAATCACTTTACCATAACCCAAAATTTCACTGAAAAAAGGTCTTAGAAGATGCACACACATCACACCTTATTTCTTCGGGGGAGAAACAACAGATGGAAAGGACTCATATAAACACCTTCCTTTGAAACTGAGGATTTTGACATTTTTCTAAGGGAGACATACTCCCAACATAACAGATACTCTTAGAGGATTGCACAACCTTCATCTTTACAGTCAAACGAGCACATTACATCTCAAGGTATCCCCGAACATGACCATTGTGACTAATAGAAACACTACATGGAACAAGACCTTATGCCAAGTCCCTAAACAACACGCAAGTCCAAAAAGTGTCCACAATATCCTCTCATGACCAGATTCCCAAAACTGGTGGTTTAACATGAACTCCTACTTCAAAGAAACTATGAAGAACCCAAAGGCCCTCTTAGATACCATCAAGACACTCATCCACAATAACAACCCTAGACCACTTCCACATTCGATGAATCAGGTAACTTAAGAAACTAAGGTCTCTCTCAACCTTCCATGAGAACTCTCCCGCTATAAGAGGATTCACAAAACCAATAAATAAAAGGTTGTAGACTCATTCTACAAAGCTCTATAAAAGATTCCTTACATTGATCAACTGGAGGATTTTCCAATGGCGAAACAATCCGGGTTTCACTTCATTTGTGCATTAACCCTTAATGGAGGCATACCTTATCCAATGAGAGAACCCAAGGACCCAACCAAGATGGTCCATTGGTCAAAACATATCACAAACCAGATCCAATAAAATGAAGGGAACCACCTTAAAGGGGTCTAAAAACATATCTCATAAGAGACTACTAACTGGTCCTTCTACCCAGCTTACCGACCAAACACAAACCCAAAACACAGTTCGAACAGGAGGGGTTCGTGGACTCAAAACATCCCACAAAATCAACATTTTCCAAAAACACATAATATGCACCATCCCAAACAATTCATCAAGACATCATGTTTTTCTTTAATTTTTTTTTGAAAAAAAACGGTTCAACAGTTAGCGTATCCACCAATGGTACCCCATGGGCCTCACACATGCATGTTTCTATGCCACTACAGGCACCCTCCTCATATCCGTATTTGCACTCATACAGTTGTGCCATCAACCACCCATCATCCAATATAACTCCATGCATGTGGTCACTCACATAAATACCAAATGTTAAAACAAAAATGCTTTCCACTTTTAAAAACCAAAATGGTCAACCAACACATCCTTTTTCTCAAAACCGCTAACCACGAGATCAAAATACCAATTCAAATATTAAATAAATTTTCATAAAGACACAACCATTTAGATAAGAACTCAATTTCAAGTTATTCACATCAATTTCAAAACATATAAACCCATTAAATCACCCTTTTATTGTTTAAAAAACTCTATTGGAAACACTTTTTCAAAACCAACTTCAATATAGTTATTGCTTTCAAAAGAGGTGTAAGCACACCATTTTCCAATTCAATACAATTATGAAAATTCAGTTCAAACATTTCATAAATCAAACCATTTCCTCTTTATTTGAAAATCATTTCACAAAAACATTGCGCTTCTTAAAACTAAGTCACATTAAAACCAAAGTTCCAAGATTTCAAAACTAAAGAACACAAGACAATGCAATAGGAAATTAGTTTCAGTGGGTGACTTGGACATATGGTTAGTGGCCATATTAGAATCACTTCACTATCACATAGAGTGTTCTAGGGAATATCCCCAGCTCTACATGGCTTTCCGGGCCCTGTGAGCTCACTGAGTCTATTAACCCAACTCTCTTTTCATTTCCCCTAATCATCATCAAACCAAGAAAACCAAAGGACTTAGATAAATACCAACATCCCCTGAAAACATGAATTTTGTGATGAGGTGTGGTAATCAGGCACACTACCCAAAATTGGAATACCAAGTCCCAACAATCCTAACTCCATACTATCCCGACTCTTCCCCAAATAACATGACCCAAAGAGTTAACCTGAACCTCCTTTGATACCATTTTGTCACAAACCAAATCTAGTCGCCATCAAAACCAGAACCTGACCCGGCCCATGACAAGGCCTGAAGGGAGTTCCAGATCCCCATGGGCTAGCACAAGTGCTCGGGTATCATAAATTAAAGTTTGGGAATGATTTACCCAAGTTTATAAACATTAAACAATAAACAAACTAAATAAAACAAATATAGATTTTTCAACTAAAAATGTATTTTAAAAAATTTTAGAACTGAATTACATAAGTTAAAACTATGTTTAAAGACCATTAAAAAGGTACAAAACCAAATAATTACAGCCCAAAAACCTCCACATGGAAAGAGGCACCGCCCTCAAGCCATCTCCCCAACACCGTATCACGAACAGCCGGTAAAAACCCGAACTGTTGGCACAAAAGTTATACCCAAACCCGCGACAAAAAAATAACCAAGTATACTTACACCCAAAGGTGTAAGTAGGGTGTGATCAAAATCCCAGTAGGATTCCACCACTAAAATATTCCATGTGATAAACATTCAAAGACGAAAATCATGCAAGTTTTCAAAAACATACAATTTATAGTTTCAATTTCTAAAAGATGCAACTTAAAAAAAATAAGTTTTCAAGTGGGATAATTTATAAAATAAAAACATTTAAAATAAAATCCAATGATACTAAATTTTCCATCCAAATATACTGTATGCTTATGGTGGGTATAAAGGATCTAATGAGCACAAGCAATAGTAAATAATCCCTAGGCACTAGCTAGTTGTGGGTCCCAAGTACCTCGTATCTCGGTGAGAGTAACTATAAAAAATATCCATTCTCATGCACGAGCCACTAGTAGGGAACATACCCATAACCTAGTGTTCTCCAATAATCATCATCATAATTTAGTTATAGTTGTAAGCGTCAATCTTGCTAAGTGAAACTGAGGCCAAACCCCACAGATTCACTAGCATACTAGTACACATCCACCCACCTAAATACCTAGGTTTTCTCATTATGCTCAAACAAGTTCAGAAAGTCAAGAAATATAATTTGCACATGAAAATATCATTTCCACCTCAAAAATTAACCAAACAACCCACATGTATACCACACAAGTCACAAAAGTCCACTTTTCATTCAAATTGATTTTAAAATCCGACTCACACCAAAATAGCCCACAACACTTTTCACATTTCTTTAACACTTACACAAATCCATTAAAATTTTTTATAAAACCAATCCAAGATATTTAAACTCACATAAAATCCCACTCACATGTTACATAATACCTTTTTCATAACCAAAATCCATTTTTCACATCACACTCACACAAAACATCCCACATCACTTTCAGATCTCTTACACACTTTAGTAAATACTTCAAACATTTTTGTAAAACATTTCCAAGATGGAAAAAATCACAAAATAGCCCATATCACATTTAAAATATACCATTACAAAATATAAACACTCCAAAATAGTTTTCCAATATGGTTTCACCACTTACATAAATCATTAAATCATTCAAATCTTTCATAAAACAATTCCAAAGAGTATACCCAATATTTTATCATAAAACCCATTTCGAAACCAAATTTCAAGGACAAAACCACACCAAAAAACTACCAAAGAAGAATTTTCAGCCCTAGAGACATTTATAAAACCACTTTAAAGTGTTGTAAAATCACCTTGAATAATACCCCGAAAGATACAAATGAAAACACCAATTTTCATAAAATTCTCTCAAGAAGTATAACAAAGTTTTACACACCAAACCTATTCCAAAAACCCCCTTCCAAGGCCCAAATTAAACTAAGGAATTAACAAAATAGAATTTTCAGCCCCTTTAAACAACTAGTAAATCAATTTCATATTTTATAAAACTACCACAAAAGATACCATATGTGTTACATTTGAAAAGTTCACAACTTCAACAAAAATGAAATTATAAAATTAAATACTTAACCAAATCCCTAAAAAATGGTTTTCGCACCACTAACAACATACGGGGAACATGGAAAACCAGTAAAACAAGAAAAATAACTCATCAAGTAATGGTTAACCATGGAATCACCTACCAAAAGTGTCGAATCCCTCAAAACTTGGTGTGAAACATCAACCGCACCACTACCGCACCACAAAGAAGATAAATCCAGCCCTAGACCATAATATTTGACAAAAAAGGAACAAAATAAAACCCTAGGTTCAAACCCTAACTTATGGACATTTTAGAACATAATGGAAGAGGGAGGAAACCCTAAGGGAAAAGGAAGAAACCAAGAAGGAATCACCTACCTTGAAAAATATTGAAGAAATCACCCCAAATACACCAGTATCTGAATTTGAAAACATCCAAACATTCGAGGGAGGTTTGAAAAAAATATGAAGAGATCATGTAGGAACTGTAATGGGGTAAAAATATTGATAATGAAGGAGTTATGAAATAATCAATTTACCTCTTCAAATCTGGGTGATTTTAGAAATTCAGAGAAGTTTCAACCAAATTCACGATGAAACTGAGCTCCAAAGAGGGAGAGGAGAGCATGGGGGCGCGCCTTGGGTAAGTGGGATCAGGTGAGAGTTGGAATCACCAAAAAAGTAAATATTGAATGATGTATTAAAGAATTAAAAAATATTTTTAAAGCAGAAAATGGGCTTTCAGGTAGGCCCAATCCCTTAAATAAAAACCCAAATCCACCATGATTATGGATCACTAAATGGTCCAAATTAATATGGTGGTGTTAATAGATCAGGGGATGCCATGTAGGAATTGGAATGGATGAAAAATGTTGAAAAATTAAAGAATTATAAAGGAATCCAAATTTATTTTTAAATCTAGAATTGAGCTCACGGTTTGGCCCAATTCAGGAAAACTCACCCATTCCTCCATAAAAGCTTAGGAAACCACAAAAAAAAGAATGAATGGAAATCAAATGAAAATTTCCTTTAAAATAAGTCATTTATGTGACAACATGTGGGTTTAACCCTTAATCCTAGTGATGAGAGAATAAGAGGGAAGAGGAGAATAAAATAAGTGCATAAAGGAAAGAAATAAAGACTTGAAAATGGTGTAGTTTCTTCACTCTAAGTCTTGAAATCTAGCCGAATACCAATGCTCTAATGGTGCATCCAGAGGCTCTATTTATAGGTACTAGAAAGGTTTTACTTTACTTCCATCATGATGTGTACTTGGTGGTCATGTCATCTACTGGAGATCCACTTTTTATGAATCCATGTGATGCGTGTACGGATCTCGGATGAGATTTTGGAAATTTGGCCACCTACACAACGTATACTTGGCTTACACGTCGTGTACACCTTTTTTGCATCACCTCCATGTTTTCAAGAATCTTGAACAAATATCATTCATAAATTTTAAGTTTTACCTCCATTACATCGTGTACTTGTGGCTCACAATATGCATTCTCATCATGACTTGTTTTGACAGTGGCCTGCTTCTCTGATAAATTCACGATGTTTACTTGTGGTACATGATATGTAACAGTGTTTTTTCTAGTTTTCCAGCTTCATTATTCCTAAAAAATATGGTGTTGTGCTGCTTTGCTTCACTCACGGCGTGAAGCATCCTTTTTCACATATTTACACCCCTTTTCGTTCATTTTCCACAGATTCATCATTTCCTTCCATAAAAAATAAAATAACTCAATTCATTACAAAATTAACAAGATTATTCAATAAATTACAAGAATTCATTTATAAAAACACCTTAAAATACATTCATGAAATATACTTATCAATTATGAATTCCCAACATGAAAAGAAGTAAATAAACAAGAGAATAACATGTGGTATTTTTACAAGGTTTGACCCCAAGGTGGGAATCTACTCCTTTTTGAGTTTGGGTTGAGTTCTAAGGAATAAATTTATCACTAGTGTAAAAAAGTGATTAAAATGGGTGAAAAGGTATCATCCTTAACTCATCATATTCATAGATGTTTTTTTTCTCCAACTAAAACCTTAGGTTAAGGTTAACATCCATATTCCTAGGTAAATCACCATCTCATGATAGGTTATTTATACTAGTTATAATGAACTGGCCCAGGTTAACTTGCAATTCCACTTGTTTTAGAACAAAAAAAAAGCCCATATCGCATTCTCAATCACCATGGGTTGGAAACAAGAACTAGGGTATTAAAATACAACTCAGGTGGGAATTATTATGCCATCAAATAATAACAAACAGGCAGTGGAATCCAATCGAGAACCTGTCATGGTGAATCCATATTGGAAGTGCACTAAAAATACATGCATATTATGCATATAGCTTAAAGATAAAATGAATACAATGTATCATTAAATATAATCCTAAGATTAAATTAGTTCCAACGTATCCTGGTTGTATGCAATGCAACCTAACCACATGGTATCCTTCGAATAGCACTACCACATCACTCCTGAATGGTATCCTTTGGATAATAATCCATGAGATATATTAGTTAATTAATGTAAATCTTCATTGAATTTTTCAATGAATAACACCCCAATGGGAAGTAATGTATGATGTTACTGATGATTCTCTTTAGTAATAAAGAGTGTCAAGTGTACCCTATATAAGGGGAAGGAGTTCCCCACATTTATGGGTGGATGGTGATCATTAGTTTCACACAAATATTTCTATAGATATATTCTCAAATAAACATCATTTGTTATATAGTGAAGGCATTATAACCCCTTCATCATTTTGGAGTCCTCAAGAAGTGTTTTGGGATCCTTTGGTCAATGGATTACCTATAGAGGCAGGAAACCTATGTTTGCTACTCCTGTGATCTTCATCAAGAAAATTTCATTGAGATGGAGGCCAATACATTGGTTATTCATGTATATTGTTATTATTTTTTACTTTTATACTGATTATGTCACGGATAGATCAGGTGTATATGGATTTTCTTATACTGCCTAATATTAAGAGACGATCCTCTAAAACTCATCAGTGGAATCAATGCCGTATTACTATTTGAATCAATGTGTTTCCTTCACATTTAAATGAAAAAAACATTTCATGAAATCATAATTAGGTTTTACATACTTAATATTACATTATATGATAACATAATTCTAATAGATTATATAGAAATTATGTTAAACTATCAAGGTAATGTGGAGTGCACTCGCAACAAGTGTTAAGCAGTTAACATAGCCTATATCGTGGCTGTAAAAAAAAATAATCATTTTTATTATGATTAATGTTGTGTTTAGTTTCAATATAATGTTGGGAGTTAGTATAACTTTTCATTGTGAGATAATATAATATCGTGTGCGGCATTCGGCACACATGTTTAGTGATGAACAGTTCTCACTACCAAGTGATTACCACATTTGACTTTAACTTAATAAATCACTTTTTCATCAATAAACGTGCTCTATGGGGTGTCATTGGATTCCTATCCAACTTTATTACTATACAACCCCTACAATTGTGCCTCCTCTCATGGTGGAACTTATTAATTATGCCACCTTTTGCTCTGCCTACCGGTGTATACCTACACTGTCCCTTTGCACCAACCCAAAAATACGTTGACGGTCAACGTATTATCAAGTGGTAGTATAAAAAATAACTAATTAATTTTTTTACATTTAGTTAATTTTGGTTATAATTCATAAATTATTTATAAATTTTCAGTGTTAGGATTTATAAAAATATGTTTTTACATGATTAAATAAAATATAAAAAGTTTACATTAAGGTTTCATGTTAAAAAAAGTGTTTATTTAGTTGTTTATTATTTTTATTCTTTATATTTATAAATTATTTATAGAATTTGAATATTGTGTGGGCTATATTAATATGATAAATTATTTATAGGTGATAGATTCTAGCATTATATTGTAACACCCTAACTCTAGTAACCCAGAGCCGGTGGTTATCTTACTAAATTGGCACAAGATGCAAGAGATTTCATCTGATAGGATCAAATAGTTTAGTAGTCTTAGGATACTAGATATATTCATGATTCTCACATTACATTTGAAATCATGAAATACAACATGAAATTATAGTGATAAATATATTGTTTATTCTATTATACCCATTAAATCATTCATAGACCCCTTATTAGTATCCCAGGGAAAGAAAAAAATAATAAAGGGTGAGATCAGATGCTCAATTAGAGAAAGAATACAATAAAAGTTATCATAAAATAAACAAAGTGTGAATAATATGGTAGTGATAAACAATAAAAAAATTCCATATAACTAATACCATACAAGGATAATATATTCATGGTTGAAAAAATAATATAAACAATACCATGGATAACAATAACTAGTTTCATAATGATAGATTTCATAATGTCGGACATCATAATCTCACCATCAAGGATTATTAACAAGACATCATATATAAATATGTAAGGTGCATGCCAAATACTCAAACTAGTTTATCTCATGATACCTACTAATGCATCAAGGAGATATAGTGAGATACACCCGTTACTTACTAATTCTAATGCATTCATCATGTGAAATAAATATATAAAAATTAAATACATAATCAATATAAACATTCATATTGAAAACTAGAATATGAAATGTTAATATTTTCTTGAGTCAATAAATAGAAAAATATGATCATAATAAATATAGATAAATAATGTGTATGATATCATTATAGTATATCCCTATTAAATCATAATATTCATCAAAGGATGTTGACATAGATGAAAATACTTTTAAAAGATCACTTGAATATTTCTTGAAGAAAATACCCTTTTCATTTTGAAATCATTTATTTAAAATATAAAAAATTAAAGAATACTAGGAAAAAAATTTATTTAAAAAGGACCATAGAAACTTTTAAAGGAATATTCAGAGTAAATAATATTCATGATGATGGGAAAATTCATTTGTGCGATAAATGTTAAAATAAATATTTTATTCACACCTTTGGTAAAAGGTAACTCATTTAGAAAATGACAAGAAAATTCCTCTAAAACTTTTTGTAGAAAGTAAAACATGGTTAAAAAAGACTTTGATCAATTATTTTATAATTATAAAAACATTTTAAATAAAATATAGACATGGAATAAAAAGATTCCCGATTGAATAAAAAACAAATCCATTTTTCCTTACAAAAATTATTTCAAGATTTTGAGTACTTTGAGTGAGAAAAATGAAAGGAAAACTTTTAAAATAAATATATAAACATAGTATAAGAAAATATATGGGGTTTAAGATAGAAATATCATATAATTCTCCAAATTAAATCTTAAACATAAAAATTCTTGAATATGGATGAGATTGTGAAATAAACCCTTAAAAATTTGGCAACTTTTGAATCATGACCCCCATGAAAGAAATAAATTCAAATTAAACATTAAATACCAAAAATATAAATAGATTCATGATATATCATATAAAATGGGTAGTATATACACAACATATAAGAAACAAGTGGTGAATATGGTATATGTCTCATAGAAAGAAAAGTGAGATGATAAACCCTTACAAATACCATCACATTAAAGTGAGAATTAATAAATGAAGTGATTATGTGTAAAAAATGTAAATACACATAAAAAAGTTGAAATAAAACATAAGATAATCATAGGTCATTACACACATAATCTTGGTATAACATAGACAATGGAGAATTAATATAACCCAATGAAAATAAATTGAGTTAAGAACCCCCTTACATCAAGTTTGACTTTCCTTGTAAGTGGATTTAACCTCCTGTATAATAAATTTAAATTTAGTATAAATCTATACCATAACTATATTAATACTTATAATTACATATATGGTCAAATTAGAGAATTTTATCACCCATTCATTAATAATTCTTTATTAAAATCACTATTTAGGGTGATAACCATTTTGTTGGTCATGCATGTTTCATTTTGGTAGTTTTGATACTCACACCTTGGTCATGGTTCCATAATATATAGAATCTTAAACATTTTATAATTATAATTTTTATACATTAAATATAATTTTATAATCATTCATATTAAAATGACCATGAAAAATCAAATACATCGTGTCATGGAGACGATAGTCCATACGTACGCATGGGCGATATTTTCACTTTTCAATGGATGGAAAGAAAGAAAGGTAAATGATACTTAAAATTTGTAGAATAATTATTATATTATATATAATCATTAAATATATCCATATTACTATCCATGTAACATATACATGAAAAAATAATCACATCGCTTCATGGAGGTGGTAGTCCACACGTATATACGAGTGACGTTGTCATTTTCCAACGAATGAGAAGGTAAATAAGCAGATAATATATTATCTTTATATAAGAATAATTATTCCATTAATATATATATATATATATATATATATATATTAAATCCATTTTAATAACTAGTTGTGTAAGATATTGATGGAAAATGAAATACATCGCTTCATGGAGACGATAGTTCGTACATATGCACATGCATTTTTTCATTTGTCATTGGACAGAAAAGAGGTTGAAAAGAGGTGTCCCATAATAATAATAACATACTATTAAATTTATAAAATTGTAATAATTATTTTATTATTTATAACATAGATTTATAGGAAGTATAAGTAGAAACAAACTTTAAAAGATTCAGGTAAGACTAATATCTATTCTTTGAGAGACCTAATTTGGCTTACACCCTAACCCTTATTATGATGGTATTAGGGGAATAAAATAAGATATAGGATGAATTAAATTAGGAAAATAATTTATTAGGATCAGTATTTTCTAATATATAGTTCTCAAACACTGTGAATAAAGGAGAAGAGGAGACACCCTTTTATAAGTGAGGGAAATGACATACTAAGAATTACTTAAAAAATTTAAATATATTATATATCATAATCATGTAAAGTGGAACTAAAGCACCTGAATTTCATAGATAAGATATTATAGGGTCAAAAAAAATCAACCAATCATATTTATACAAGTTTTGTATACATTTTAATCCTTATCTCCTAGTTAAACCCCCTTTAAACCCAATTTAACCTTAACCACGATAACTTAACTTCTTACCATGATAAATTGATTATATGTTCAAAAATAAAAGGTTATTTTTTTAAAATTATGATTAATAATTTGGAATACATTTTATAATATTAAAAATATATAGATGGTAGAAATTAATTTTAATATAAGTAGACAAAATGCATGATTTTTTTTAAGAAAATGCCCGATTTAAGCGTAAAAAATCATTTCACCTTAAACCAAGTAAGAAGTTGATTTACACGATTTTTTTGGTTTAAATAATAAAAAATTAAGGTTTTTAGACTTTTTGATCAATCCAAAACTGAATGGATCCTTCCAACAATACCATTAAATGCAAAGACCCAAAAATAGTTTTTAATTTGGATAAAATATAATTTATGTTCTTAAAAGCCAAACATGGGTTCCAAAATTCAAAACAATGTTTTAAAATAAATTATTTAACACATTAAACATATATTTGGTTAAAAAACTCATTAAATATGATAAATTAAAGTGTTAGAGAGATTTTAAATCCTTATCCCATAGTTTTAACCCTGTTTTACCCATTTTATCATTACCAATGTGACATATATTTTCCATGGTTACTATTTATAATGACAAAAAACAAAAGGGAAATATTTACCAAAATATTTACATAATGATTAAAAATATAGAATAAATTTTAAATATTAAATTTATAGAAGCGTAAAAATCAATTTTAATCTAAATGCATAAAATTCAATGAAAAACAGTTTTTAGAAAAATGTGTTTTTATACCCAAAAATAAACTTATACCAAAATAAAGTATAATTTTGATTCACATGTAATTAAATATATTATTTATAATTAAATTAAAATTATTTAATTTAATAAAAAATTCAAAACATAATGAGAAATTACTTTATTTAATGAAAAAATGACAGTTTTATAAAAATCGGTATTTTTCATTATTAACTTAAAAATAAATATTTTCAAAAAAATACAAAAAATTATCCCTAAGATATTATAGAAATTATTTTTTAAAAAATATATTATTTTTTTTTCAAATAAAATTTCTAAAAAATAGTAGAAATTAATTTTAATGTTCGTTCACAAATGGAAATAAAAATTATTTTTGAGGAAAACATATTTTTAAAGCATAAAACGACTTTAATGAAAATTGAGTACTTATTTATTATGAATTAATAAATACATTTGTATTATATAAAAATTTTATAAAAATTTTTCATAATGTTTTTATTACCATCCATACCATCAATTTAATAGCTAGTTTATAATAGTCACATATAAATAATAATATTTTTATAGTATATCGTAGTTCACTTAAAGCTCAGTGTTGCGTGTTAAGCAAGTTATCAAGATTATTATTATTTTAAAATAATTTTTTTGGGGTGTTACATTATACCCCCTTAATTAAGTTTCATCCTAACAATTTGTTTTTATCTTGGTAATCAATGGTTCAATATTGAAAATAATTTTGTTGATAACCCACATCGTACAAAGGAATAATAAAACTTCCTTTTAAAAGGGGGAGTGGGAAAGATAAAGTTTACCTAAAATAGCACATAATCAGGTTCTTGTATAAGGATAAAATTAAAAGGAAGTAAAATTATATACATATAAGAGAAATATAATTCCAAAAGAGTAATGGAAATTGGTAGAGAACATGATCATGAGAAATTTAATTACCACAAAACCATAAATAATTAAGGGAAAATAAGACCATCAATTCATTAGAAATATAGGTAATATGATAACATTTTTTTTCAAGATATATTTACTATATTTGAGGGATTATTTTATCATCAAGATAAAGAATATTAGAATATATACTCAGTTTAAATATTTTCATTTCATAAGATCAATTTCATCCTTTGGCTGTGCTTTGATCAATTTTCACTTATATCTCATATCTTACTCTAAGAAAGGAATATTCAAGATTAAATTTTCATACCATAAGCACTAAAATTAACTTTAATTTAATTATAATATCCATTTAAGTATTCCAAGTTATTATTCCTATCTATAAGAATTTAAAAAAACCAAAATGGTTAGAAAAAGTTAAGATATTATCCAATAAGAATTAATTTTCAAAACTTCAACAATAACACCCAAAGTTCAACTTAAATAGTTCCATAAATAACTAAACTTAAATCTCTTAAAAATATGTATAACCATGTTAAAAACCCAAAAATTAGAAATATTTTATCACATATTCTTCCAAGATCAATTTAAGATTTATTTCCAAACAACATTAATCACTCATAAAGTCACAAACCAAAAATATATATTCCCTAATCATATAATCTCCAAAATATGAAAATAGTTTCTATAAATTCCTTGAATATCCATAAATCCACAATAAAATAATTTATTCTTACAAAATAAAATTCAAACTTTATTCCTCAAATAAAATCCCATATTAACCAAAAATATTTCCATTTACCTTAATCATATAATGTTCCCAGTATAGTAAACTTCATTAAAAATAATTTTAATCACTTAGTCACCAAATAAATTCTCATTATCATGGTAATATATATGATAAAACATATATTACCAAAATATAGTAACTATTTTATGCAAAATAACCATAAAATACCATCTATCCCTAAAAGTTATCAATATATTTAAACTTATGTGCACAAAATATAAAAGCATTCTTCCTCAAGTAACATTTTCACATGTTAAACCTAAAAGTTTCATATAACTAAAACATCTATTAAGACTCAATAAATGTATCCAAGGTACTTTCATCACATAAAAATTCAAAATAGTAATAATTACATTAAACTTATGATCATCCTTATATTTATAAATAAAATTCCATTAAATCATAAGTCTCAAAACCCTTTATGCAGACACTTCAATCACTCAAATTTATTTATAAACATTTAACCGTGATTTGTTATCTTATTACTTAATACTTCCTTTCTATAATAAAAAAAATATATCATGTCCTAATATTCATCAATATCGATCTAGTCATGTTTCCTACTTTAAACATAAAAAAAACTATTAAAATAATTCCTACCTTCTATATGTTATGTTCATTTTCTTTTTCTTCACTATAATAACATATTTCCTTGAAAAAACTTTATTCGTATGATCTTTATAATTTAATTATCGAGATTTACTCATTTTTCCTTGGTATTTTATTACCCTATTCTCTCCTTTAATACACACAAAATATCTTCCTGTTCCTTTTATACATATTTCTAGGTGTTTCTTCCCACATTTTTAAAATATAGAAAGTTGAATATTTTTACCATTATAATATTTATCACCTAAACCTCCATGAATCTCATTTTTTATTTTATTTGGTGTGTTAGAAAACTCACCTAGGTTTAGGTTGTTAATCATAACTCAAGATAGTTGGTTAGACACAACCACAAGAATTTTCACCCCATCTCTTATCTAGTTTGGTTTCTAATTACATTGTCCATCAAATTCAATATTATTACGATTACTTTTAGTTCTAACCATTGAATAAAACCAAAAAAATCATAGTGTAAGTATCAAGATATAATAATTAAATATAGAAATCATATAACTATGAAAATAATTCCTGAGATGTCCTAAATTATGACACCTTATTAACCTATGTTGCATTTAGGTTCACCCTATATAACTTTGAATTCATCATAGGTTATCTTATATTATTAATTCATTATAATGGTTCATAAAGAGAATGTGAATTAACCAAAGCATATACCTTGGGAGTGTCAGGCTAGGTGCGTAGTCTTAGAACCACTCATTATGCACCAAGTGAAGATCAAGTTGATACTCAACCAGCCTTTTTAAGGGTGTTTACCCCTAGGCGCATCTATGACACAACTGTATCCAATTTCCAGTATCCAAATAGGCATTTCATTGATAGGAAACCAAACAATCTCTACTTTACCAAAACTTTAGGATATTATCCTATGCTTAGACTTATCACTAGAGTCTATCACAGGGTTATGTTCTATAATATATATTTTTCTAAATATAGTTTACAAGGATTATAGTAAACTTGTTCTAATACTAACTATAACACCCCAAATATAGTAACCTGGAGCCAGTGGTTATCTTACTAAATTGGTACAAAATACAAGATATTGCTTCGAAAAGGATCAAATAGTTTAGTTGTCATGACCCGTTGGCCTGTGCCGTGACATACCCCATGCCCGCCTTCCGAAGGCCAGGGGTTGGCGACTTGCATTGAAGGTATCAACCTGTAAGTGGGAGGCATTTTCCTAGACACATGTACACACATGCACTCACAAAAAAAAACCAAAAAGCTGAAAGGTGAACATTAAGTAATCAGAAACCAGAGTACAATAGAAAGTAAAGCATTGAGTGGTGTAATCGGGCCAATATAAAATCCCAACAAAAGAACTGAAAACAACAAGGTACAAAGGGAGCACTGACGACCATCTGCGGAAGATCCCACCTGATCGCTAGAGTAGTGTAGCTTCTGGAAGTCAAAGTAGTATGTTCTGTATGCTTGGTCCTACTATACCCCTCCTGGTCCTAGGCCACTAAGTCCACCGTCGTAATTTCCATCAGTCCTATCTCCCTGAGCACCCCTATCGAAACGTCAAATGTTTACACCAGACACAACATGTGCGGGCGAAACCCATGTAGGGGTGAGTAACTCAGTACTCATTAGGAGACCCTGAGACCCTCAATGGTCTCTTATAAATACACAAAGGAAAAATACCACAAAACAACCACAAAGTAAACCACAAAGATTATGCATAGTCATCTCTACTCAGGTATATGCTATTACATATACCTAGGTCATCCAGATATACTCGTCTCAGCCACAAATAAACATAAGGCCCTGAACTCAAGCCATTTCTAAGATTTCCAAAGAATGCTCAAAGCGTAACTCAAGGATCAGGACTACACGCTCCATGTATTGGACATCCCTAATGGAACCCGTCTGAGAGATGTACTCCATCAGGTACAACTCAACCATTCCTAATGGAAAGTTTGAAAGGATGTGCTCCATCGGGAACTTTTTTCTAGAACTGCCTCTAGTGCCCGACACTAGAGGTCTCGCAGTCACAGTCTTGCACCCGAGGAAAGACCAAGGGAAACCAGGTGAAGAGGCCCACTCCTCGACACTGCGTTCAGTTGGGAGAGCACTGCTCTAGTCTAACCCACAAATATCTCAATCGCCCCATTAAGAAGTGGACCTCACCTCAGTCTGTCGAGGGAGTACTAAATTTTACCCTAGGTATCAATTACATCAAGTGGAGGGGCCCACTCTTTGTAACTGTGTCCTAAAATCGAGGGAGCTACAACTCCCCTGAAGGACCTGCTCCCTGTCGCTACTCGGAAATGGGGGAGTACTACTCCATATGTGAGGACCTGCACCCCACTCGGTAGGGGAGTACAACTCTAGTAGTTTGTTCACTGTGGGGGACCCGCGCCCTAGTACGTCAGGGGAGTAACGACCCCAGGCTAGAGGTCCCACACCCTAGCATGGCGGGGGAGTACTGACTCTACTGTAGCACTACATAAGGAGGACCCACACCCTGGGTTGACAGGGGAGTACCTACTCCTAACATAGAGGACCCACACCCTACCCGGTAGGGGAGTACTTGACTCTATGTGAGTTAAGTATGGAGGACCCGTTCCCTAGTCCAATAGGAGAGTACCAACTCCAAATATAGGAAAACCATATCAAAGGAAAACGAACCCGCACTCATGACGTGGGGATTCCCGTCTTTACTAGAGCAGAGGAGTAAGGAATACCCGCGCCTTGAGTCATCAAGGGAGTAGCCATCATAACTCTCACTACAAGAAACACCCTGGTTTTGATCCCCAGGTTATCATTCATACCTCAAACACCATGAAGTTCCACAAGGAAGTAAACTGATGATCCGTCGTGTCATAAGGGTTCCAACTCAACAGACGGCGCGTCAATCAGACACACAGTCTGAAAGTTATAGGCATTTTAGTGCC
Organism: Viscum album; assembly: GCA_963277665.1. Taxonomy (NCBI): domain Eukaryota; kingdom Viridiplantae; phylum Streptophyta; class Magnoliopsida; order Santalales; family Viscaceae; genus Viscum; species Viscum album. The sequence continues at coordinate 1,037,789,999 of OY728150.1, forward strand.
GAGGGCCCGGTTGGATTCGGGTACGATCCAACCTGACCAAACTCCAACTTTCTCCAAAAGTCATGTGGAGTATCTCAAAAGGAACACCTTTTCATAAGTGTTTCAGTGCCGTAGACAATTTTTCAAACGAACCTCCGGTTTAGGAGATACGCTCGTTTAAGCGAACTCGACCGTAAGTGGGTCTGGGTCCGGTCCGACACGGTCAGACCAACCCGACCTAGCTCGGTTCGGCTGTGCCTGGTCTGGCATGCTAGGCCATGGGCTCAGACCATTGGGCCATAGGTTCGTCCCGACCCACCTAGCTGGGCGTGGCCCACCGGGCTGCGGAATCGCTCGGCCTGCTGGTCGAACGCAGGGGACTGCTTCCCTCCTGAATGGTCTAATCCATTCAGGTCTTCAATGCCGTGGTGCCAGGTGGAACCACATATCTTGGCTAGTCCGCATGGACCATCCCGTTATAAAACCGTGGGCTCGGGTCTTCTCTTCGCTGTGACGCGCCGCCCGACTTAGCAGCAGCGCCAGATGGCGCCGCACCTCCTGGACGGTCCATGTGGACCGGCCCGCTATGGACCCACGGGCACAGGTCTGCTCTCCGCCACAGCTCGATGCTGTGGCCTTCCACCATGGTGCACCGCTGCAGCGTGCCGCCTCACTTCAACGTGGCCGACATTGGTTGGATGCCCCTTGTCCACCGCGGTGACTTCGGGTGCCGCTGTTCCTTTGCGACCGATGGGTGCCGGTCACCGCCTCCCTCGATCATCGATCCCACCGCATGCCACCGTCACGACATTGCTTCATTTGGTCACCCATGTAGAAAGCAACCATAATGAGTTCGGTGGAGGGTCTGGGCCTTGTTTGTTAGGCCCGCGCCCTCCACATTAGTATTATAACATGGTAAGGATTATTAGATTATAAAAACTTCCATAATGAAACCACGCATTATCCTCTTGCGTTAAAGAGCGAAAAACGGGTCAACCCATTAGATGGTTGAGCAGTGTTCTTCATAATATTCAATAAAGGGGTAAAAATGAGAGGAATCAAACATATAACCCCTACCTTGGGTTGGTTGGAAGCCGCTGCGGATGAGGAAGAAGTGTCCACGTCTGAAGGTGTTCGTCGGTGCTTGCCATCGCCCATCGATTCCTCCAACATCCGTCACTAGAAGCTTCGTTCTAGGTTCGTGGAAGTCATCACAGAACTTCATTAGAGGTTCCTCTCTTAAGTCCAAAAAACCCATGATCGAGCTTCGATTAAATAGAGGGGAGGAAAGGATCAACGCACCGCACAATTAATGAGGTTCATTAATGAGTATAGTTAATGAACCTCTTTAATTATCTCAACGGTGTGGTTACAAATTCATTTAAATCTCCCAACGGTGTGGTTACAAAAATTATGAGTCAAGACATTAAATTGTTTTGACATTGCATTGCGGTCCCAACACCATTTATCCAACGGTTGCACAAAGAAAAATAAAATGACCAAAAGTTATTTTATTATTTTTTGTAAAGTCCAAAAAATTAACTTTTTTGTCCGACCCTTGTCGGTCGAAGTTAAGATTCTATTAAGTGAATCTTGGAACTATAGATTCAATAGTGCCCTCGGTTTTTTAATCTGATCCCCGGTTCAAAAGATAGAATTCACCGCCCGCACATTTACTGAACATACCTTAAAAAAGTTTAAAAATTATTAACAATAACCCTCGACCCGCACTGGCCAAGGTTAGGCTCCACCTAATGGGAACACGACCTCACGAGCTCAATGGCACTCTCATATTTTCAATCTAAGTTGCCTTTTAGAAGTTAAGGATTTTACAATAAAATAATTGTTACTTAATTAATTTATTTATGACCAAAAACTAACATCCACTGGCGGCCCGCGCTGACCAATGTTAGTATCTTCCTAAGGAAATCATATACTTACAAGTTCAATGGTGGTCTCATATTTTTAATCCGAGTCACCGTTTGTGATTTATAAGCATTTGAAAAATAAAATAATTTTATTTAATAATTTTATTTACGGTTATGCAATTTTTGGGTTTTCTCACTGGGGGCATGCACCGACTAAATTTAAGTCACACCTAGGGTAAAACTGCCATCCTGAAAGCAATGGTGCCCTCAGATTTCTGATTTGGGAAACCATTTAAGAGTTATTCCAATTTTTCATGAAAACTGCTCATACACCCTATTTAAAGCTTAGCATTTTTTCGACGGATCATTCCAGGCACTCCGAGCATTGGAATCACGTGCTTTCAGATTTTTCGGTCTTGAAATAATTCCATATAAAAAAATTACATGGAAATTCTGAGACGTTACATTCTCCCCACCTTTAGAATTTTCATCCCCAAAAATACAAGGCCCAAACTCTTGGGAAGAAACTGGTTCCAATAATTGTTCCTGCACTACTTCCAAGCATGCGCCACAAGGGAATACCGAGATCAACCACTATTATGTCCAGCTCTTACTAGGACAACATCGTGCCATAATAGGTACATGTTTATTTAACTGTGAAAAGTGGAGAAAACACTAATCATCATGATACATCTGTAATCATGGGGTCTAGTGGTCCACTGCCAGAACCTCCAGCGGCCTCACCAAAAGTCGAAACAAGACACGACCACTCCCACTTGTGGCATATCCTCTGAGTATGGATGGCTAGAAACTATTATGCACTGTGAAAACATATTGTGGTCTAACTTTTCCACCATAGAATGACTCAAGTGGGACTCTTTATGAGAGTCCAGAGCATGACACCTGGGCTCCCCCCCCATTTTTTTTCTTTTTTTTCAAGGAAAATCCCTTATCCACCATGAGGATATACCACATTGCTTGCCTAATATCATCTTTTTGGGAATGAAAGTTAGTATTCCATACCCAGATTGATGTCTTAAGGTCTCGAAACCATGATTAAGAGATCCAAACCACAAATCACACCTCCAAGAGCCAGGTTACACTATCAGTGAGTATCCTCCATCAGGAGTCTCTAAGCGTGAGGTTCAAGTCCACGGTCCAACCAGAACCTCAAAGTCTTAAAGAATACTCACAGAAAAAGAACGTATAACACCTGTGTCTATTTAGGAAGGAATAAAAAGAAAAGACACAAGTTGTACCTCAAACTTCTCCTAGAGTTTCTTGGTCATGATCCACGATTGCGTACAGCTATTCTCTCCCACGTCCTCCAACTCCCTGAGTCTGGTGAGGACCACCCCCTGCTTCTCGTTCAGCTCCTCTACCCCACCATCCAACTTGTGGAAATCGATGCTCCAAGCGCTGTCTCTGCCAAGGAGGTTCGTCTGTCAGCTCCATATTAACAGTATGGTGGGTTGTGAAATCTTTAGCGAGATGCCCCGAACCATTACAAGAGTAACACTACCTCTCTTGTGGTTGATCTGCTCCTTGGCACTGCTGCTGTGCCACAGACCCACGTGTCTGTGTACGGGCATGGGTATGCCTCCTATGTCACGATACCATCTCCATTCGTGTGTTAGATCTATTATAAACCTTTACTTTGTGACCTCTATCATAGGTCACATCCACCTGCTCCTCGACAAGGAATCTCTTAAGTACCAGGGCTCGTTCCAGTACCCCAGCATGCGTTAGAATGCTGAGAGGTATCCCTGATGCCTTTATTTCCTAGAGTAGTCCCTGATCGAAGGTCTGGGCCCTGAAGTAAGGGTTCCTCCCCATATCTGTGGAGTAGAGACAAAGATCTGTGATTTTTTTTGAGTACTCTACTTCCATCATGCTGCCTTACCGTAGGTGAAATAGCTCCTGTATGCATACAGAGGGAAAAGTCACCGGAAATAACTCCTCTATGAAGAGGTGATCAAAGTCTATCCAAGTGAGGGTCACCTTGTCACGAGTCAGAATTTTCAGACTCCACCATCTTCCTGCTGAGCCCTGAAGAAGTCTTGTAGCCAGGACTATCGTCTGGTCGGGTGGTGTCCCCACTAGGTGAAAAACACGCGCAATAGACTCAAGCCAATCCTCAGCTGCCTAAGGATCTGTTTCTCTATGGAATCTGGGAGGTCTCTACCTATGAAACTCATATAGGGGACTGAGCCTATGAATGTCCTTTACCGGAACCTACGGAAATAGATGCTAACTATTGGGAGGTAGTAGCACTAGTGCACCACTCAGTAGGGCTATCTCAATCAATGGTCCTTGAATGGATGCCTCGTCGCTAGGTGGGCTGCCCTCAGGACCTTGTATCAGGATCCTGGCCAGTCGTCCACGTGGAGGCATCCCAAGATAGATTAATATGTACCACAGTTAGAAGGTTATATCTGGAGAACTGACTCGAGAAGGAATATGGAAATCACAACCATAAATACAAGATGAATATTCCCTTCTTTTCCCTATAACTAGTGTTTCCATGTACCAAGTCAGGTAACAGGTGTCCAGAGTCCTAGTGTACAGATATGTCAGCCTCCGCACCAACACTAGAGTCCCTGGTCTGAAAGCCAAACTCAAAACACTTAACACTGTTTCTCACAACAAAAACAACAGACCCTTGGTCATTGAGGTAGAACCGACCACCTCTGATACCAATTTGTCACAACCTATCCCCCAGGGCCCATGCCGTGACATACCCCAAGCCCACCTCCCAAAATCTAGGGGTTGGTGACTAGTGCCAAAGGCGTCAACCTGCAATTGGGAGGCATTTTCCAGGATACTTGTACACACATGCACTCACAAAAAAAACCACAAAGCTGAAAGGTGAACACTAAGTAATCAGAAACTAGAGTAAAACAACAAGTAAAGCATTGAGTGGTGTAACTAGGCCAGTATACAAGCCTAACAAAATAACTAAAAATAGTAAGGTACAAAGGGAGCACCGATGACCGTCTGCAGAAGATCTCACCTGAATGCTGGAGTAGTGAAGCTACTGGAAGTTGAAGTAGTATTTCATGTCTGCCAAGCCCTACTAGACCCTCCTGGTCCTAGGCCACCAAGTCCACCATCATAACGTCCGTCGGTCCCTTCTTCCTTAGCACCCTTTTAGAAATGTCGAACGTCTACACCAGACACAACACGTGCAGGAAAATCCCGTGAAGGGGTGAGTAACCCAGTACTCAGTAGGGGACCCCGAGAACCTTGATGGTATCTTAGAAATCCACAAAGGAAAAATTCCACAAAACAACCACAAATTAAACCACAAAGATTATGCACAATTAGCTCTACTCAGGTATATTCCATTGCATATACCTAGGTCATCCAAATATACTTGTCTCATCCACAAAGAAACATAAGGCCCCGAACTCAAGACATTTATAGTATTTCCAAAGAAGGATCAAAGTGTAACTCAAGGATCAGAAGTACACACTCCATGTACTGGCCATCCCTGATGGCACCCGTCTAAGAGATGTAATCCATCAGGTACAACTCAACCATTCCTAATGGAAAGTTTGAAAGGATGTGCTCCATCAGGAACTTTCTACTAGAACTACCTCTAGTTCCTGACATTAGAGGCCTCATAGTCACAGTCTTGCACCTGAGGCAAGACTAAGGGAGACCAAGTGAAGAGGCCCACTCCTTGAAACTACATTTAGTTGGGGGAGAACTACTCCAGTCTAACCCATGATATCTCATTCGCCCCATTAAGAAGTGGCTCGTGCCTCAGTCTGTCGAGGGAGTACTAAATTCTACCCTAGTTATCGATTACATCAAGTGGAGGGGCCTACTCCTCGTAACTATGTCCTGTAGTCGAGGGAGCTCCAACTCCCTTGAAGGAACCGCTCCCCATCGCTACTCAGAAACGGGGGAGTACTACTCCATATGTGAGGACCCACACCCTCCCGGTAGGGGAGTACAACTCTGGTAGTTTGTTCATTGTGGGGGACCCATGCCCTAGTACGTTAGGGGGTACCGATCCTAGGATAGAGGAACCACACCCTAGTATGGTAGGGGAGTACCAACTCTACTGTAGCACTGCATAAGGAGGAACCACACCATGGGTTGACAGGGGAGTACCGACTCTGCTGTAGCACTGCATAAGGAGGACCCCCACCTTAGGTTGATAGGGGAGTACCTACTCCAAACATAGAGGACCCATACCCCACCCGGTAGGGGAGTACCTGGATCTATGTGAGTTAAGTATGGAGGACCCACGCCCTAGTCCAATAGGGGAGTACTGAATCCAAATATAGAAAAACCATATCAGAGGAAAATTAACCTACACTCATGACATGGGGAGTCCCGTCTCTACCAGATCAGAGGAGTAAAAAATACCCGGGCCTTGATTCATCAGGGAAGTAGCCATCCTAACTCTCACTACAAGAAACACCCTGGTTCTTCTCCTTAGGTTATCAGTCATACCTCAACCTCCATGAAGTTTCACAAGTAAGTAACTTGATGATCCTTCATGTCATAAGGGTTCCAACATAATAGATGATGCGTCAACCGAACACCCAGTTTGAAAGCTATAGGCATTTTAGTGTCGAGGGACCGATTGGATTCAGGTATGATCCAACCCGAAAAAATACAACTTTCTGAAAAAGTCATGTGAAGTATCTAAAAAGGACCACCTCATCCTAAGGGTTATGGAACCACAAAATGTTCATCAAACAGACGTCCGGTTTAAGAGATACACTCGTTTAAGCGAACTACCCATAAGTGGGTTTGGGTCCGGTCCGACACGGTCAGACCGACCCAACCCGCTCCGCTGAGCCCAACCTGGTTCGGCTGGGCCTGGTCTGGCATGCTAGGCCACGAGATCGACTCGTTGGGATACGGGTTTGGCCCGACCCACAAGGAGGGGCGTGGCCTGCCAGGCTGCAGAATCGCTTAGCCCGTTGGTTGAGCACGGGGGACCGCTCCCCTCTTGAACAGCCGAAGCCATTCGGGTCTTCAATGCCACGACACCAGGTGGAGCCACATATCTTGGCCGGTCTATGGGGACCGGCCTGCTACGGACCCACGGGCGCAGGTCTGCTCTCCTCTACGGCTCGATGCCGTAGCCTTCCTCCACGGCGCATCGCCCGTCTCAATAGGGGCGTCGAATGGCGCTGCACCTCCTGGCTGGTCCATGTGGACCGACCCACTACGGACCCGCGAGGGTAGGTCCGCCCTCTTCTGTGGCTTGATTCCATGACCTTCCACCACAGCATACTGCCACAGTATGTCGCCCCACTTCAACGCAGCTGACGTTGGACGACTGCCCCTTGTCCACCATGACGCCTTCGAGCACCGCCGTTCCTTTGTGGCCGAAAGGTGCCGATCGCCGCCTCCCTTAGTCGTCGGTCCCATCACATGTCACCATCATGCTGCCGCTTCTTCTGGTCTCCCATGTAGAATTCAACCATAACGGGTTCGACAAAGTGTCCATGCCTTGTTCATTCGGCCCGCGCCCTCCGTGTTAGCATTATAACATGAGGAGGATTATTAGATTTTAAAAACTCCCATAATGAAACCCCGCATAATCCTCCCGCATTAAAGAGTGAAACGCGGTTCAACCTGTTGGACGGTTAACCCATGTTTTTCATAATATTCAAGAACAGGGTAAAAAGGGGATGAATCAAACATATAACCCCCCACCTCAAGTTCGTTGGAAGTTGCTGTAGATGAGGAAGAAGTGTCCACATATGAAGGTGTTCGTCGGCGCTTGCCGTTGCCCATCGATTCCTCCAATGTCTATCTCTTGAAGCTTCGTTCTTGGTTGGTGGAAGTCGTCACGACACTTAATAAGAGGTTCCTCTCTTGATTCCAAAAAAACCCATGTTTGAGCTTCGTTTAAATAGAGGGGAGGAAAAGATCAACACACCACACAATTAATGAGGTTCATTAATGAGTATAATTAATGAACCTATTTAATTATCTCAATGGTGTAGTTACATGTTCATTTAAATCTCCCAATGGTGTGGTTACAGAAATTATGAGTCAATCCATTAAATGGTTTTGAAATTGCACTGCGCTCCCAACACCTTTTATCCAACAGTTGCATAAAGAAAAAATAAAATAACCAATTTTATTTTTTATTTTTTGTAAAGTCCAAAAAATTAACTTTTTTGCCTGACCCTTACCAGTCGAAGTTAAGCTTCCCTTAAGCAAATCCAGGTGCTACGGATTCAATGGTGCCCTCAAATTTTTAATCCGAGCACTGGTTTAAAATATAGAATTCTTTGCCCACACGTTTACTGAACGTACCTTAAAAAAAGTTCAAAAATTATTAACAGTCATCCTCAACCCACACCAATCGAGGTTAGGATCCTCCTAAGGGGAACACAACCTCACGAGCTCAACGGTACTCTCAGATTTTCAATCCGAGTTTCCATTTATAAGTTAAAGTTTTTTCAATAAAATAATTATTACTTAATTATTTTATTTACATCCAAAAACTAACTTCCACTGGAGGCCCACACCGTCCAATGTTAGTATCTTCATAAGGAAATCATACACTCACGAGTTCATCGGTGGTCTCAAATTTTTAATTCGAGTCACCGTTTGTGAGTTTTAAGCATTTGAAAAATAAAATAATTTTATTTAATTATTTTATTTAGGGTTATGCCATTTTTGGGTTTTCTCATTGGGGGAATCCACCAACTAAATTTAAGTCATTCCTAGGGTAAAACTACCATCCAAAAAGGAATGGTGCCCTCAGATTTCTAATATGGGCACCCATTTAAGAGTTATTCCACTTTTTTAGGAAAACTGCTCATGCACGCTATTTAAAGATTAAAATTTTTTCAATGGATCATCCCGGGCACTACGGGCATCAAAATCATGTGATGTAAGATTTTGTGGTCTCTAAATAATTCCATATAAATAAAAAAAAAATTACATGGAAATTTAGAGACATTACATTTGTAGTCCCGGGATACTAGATACATACATGATTCATACATTACATTTGAAAACTTGAAATAAAACACCAAATTATAATGAGAAATTTATTATTTATTATATTATATCCTTAAAATAATTTATATATCCCTTATTGGTATCCTGAGGAAAGAAAAAAAATAATAAAGGGTGAGCTCATATTCTCAATAAGGGTAAATACACAATGGAAGCCATCATAAAATAAACAAAATAGGAATAATATAACAGAGATAAACAATAATGAAATATGTCATATAACTAATACAATAAAAATAGAATATATACACGTATGGAATAAAAATATAAATAATAAAATAGATAACAAAAACTAGTTTCATAATGATAGATTTCATAATTTCAGTCATCATAATATCACCATTAAGGCCTCATGCTAAGGGATCATTTATAAGTCAGTAAGGCGTATACCAAATACCCAAACTAGTTTGTCTCATGAGACCCTCTGATGAATTGGGGGGATATAATGGTCCCTGAACATCACTTAATAAGTCCAATGTATTCATCATATTAAATAAATGAATAATAATTCAATACATAATCAACATAAATATTCATATTAAAAAACTATCATATAAAATTTTAATATTTCCCCCAATACATAAATAGAAAAAAATGATTATAATCCATATATATACATAAGGTGTATGGTATAATTAGAATATATGCCCATTAAATTATAATATTCATCAAAGGATGTTAATATAGATGAAAATACTTTTAAAATACCATTGGAACATTTCTTTAGGAAAATACCCTTTTCATTTTGAAATCACTTATTTAAAATCTAAAAATTTCCTGAATATTAGGAAAAAAATTATTTTAAAAGAAACATGGAAAATTTTAAATTAATATTTAAAGTAAATAATATTCATTATTGTGAGAAAATCCATTTACATGGTAAATTTTAAAACAAGGATTATGTTCACACCTTTGGTAAAAAGTACCTCATTCATTAAATGACAAGAATATTCCTTTAAAAAAATTTATAGATAAAAAAAGGGTAAATATGACTTTAATCAATCATTTTAGAATAGTAAAAACATTATCGAAAAAATTCTAAATAAAATATGTACATGTAATAAAAATATTTCTAATCTAATACAAAAAAAGCTGGTTTTCCTAAAAAAAATTCATTCAGATGTGTGAGTACTTAGAGAGAGAAAAATGAAAGGTAAAATTGTAAACTCCATAGATAACTAGAGGATAATAAAATATACGGGGTTTAATATAGAAATATCATATAATTCCTCCAAAGTAATCTTAAATATAAACAATCCTGAATAAAGATGAGATTGTGAAATAAACAGTTACCACTTTGGTAACTTTTGAATCATGAACCTCATGAAAGAAATAACTTTAAATGAAAAATTAAATATAATTAATATAAATATATTCATGATATATCATATATAAGTGGTAGTATATACACCGCATTAGATAAATAATTTTTGAATATGGTATATGTCTCACAAAAACAAAAGTGAAATGAGAACCCCTTACAAAGATCATAACATTGAAGTGATAATTAATCAATAAAGTGATTATGAATAAAAAATTTAAATCCATATAAAAAAGTAGAAATATAACATATAATATTAAGTGGTTATTAGACTCATAATATTGGCATAACATTGACAATGAAGAAGTAATATGACCAAAAGAAAATAAATTTAGTTAAGAAACCCCTTACCTCAAGTTTATCTTGCCTCATAAGTGCCTTTAACCACCTATATAATAAATTTAAATTTATTATAAATCTATAAAAGAACCAAATTTATACTTATGTACCATATATGATCCAATTATAACATTTTATCACTCATTAATTAATAATTATTTATTAAAAATCACTATTTTGGGTGATAACTGTTTCATTTTTCATGCATGTTTCGGTTCATAAGTTTTGATAGTTGCAATTTGGTCATGGTTTAATCATCTCAAAGATATTAAAAATGTTATGATTATTATTTTTATTCATTTAATATACTTTTATAACCATCCATTAAATAATCATGAAAAATTAAATACATCATGTCATGGAGATGGTAGTCCGTATGTACGGATGAGTGATGCTTTCACTTTTCAATGGATGGAATAAAATAAAGGAAAATAATACTTAAAATTTATAGAATAATTATTATATAATATATATAATATTTATTCATTAAACATATATTTATTACTATTTATGTAAAATGGAAATTAAAAACAAATCATATCGCTTCATGGAGGTGATAGTCCACACATACGCACAAGTGACTTTATCATTTTCCAACAGATGGGAAGGTAAGAAAGTAAAAAATATATTATCTTAATAGAATAATAATTATTTAATTAATATCACATATAAATATTAAATTTATCAAAATAACCATCCATTAAATGCGATGATGGAAAATTAAATACATTGTTTCATGGAGACGGTAGTCTGTATGTATGCATGAGCGATTCTTTCATTTCCCATTGGATAGAAAAGAGGTGGAAAATGATTGTCCTATAATCATAATAACATATAAATATATTTATTATATTTTATTAATTATTTTATTATGTATATAATAGATTTATAGGAATTATAATAATAAATAAAATTTGAAAGAGTCGAGTAAGACAATTACCTCTTATTTAAGGGACCTCCTTTGGGTTACACCTTAATCCTTATTAGGATAGTCTTAGGGGAAAACCATAAGATCTAGGAAAAATAAATGGAATATAGTAAGGTATTAGTGTTGTAATTTTTTGAGCTATAGTGCTCAAATTTTTGAATAAATAAGAAGAAGAGGTGTCTTTTTATAAGTAAGAGAAAGAAGCCACTTGGAATTACTTAAAAAAACTAAATATAATATTTAACATAATCATGTAAAGTGGAACCAAAGAACCCCAAATTCATAGATAATATGTGATAGGGTTTAATAAAACTTAAAAAATAACATTTATACAAGTTTTTGAGACATTTTAAGACTCATCTCCTAGTTAAACTCCCCTTTAAACCCAATTTAACCTTAATCGTGATAACTTAATTTTTTTACCTTGATAACTTAATTATATGTTCAAAAATAAAAGGGGAATTATAACCAAATTTATAAATTATGATTCTAAAATTTTAATCCATTTTATAATATTCAAAATATATAGGTGGTAGAAATTAATTTTAATATAAATATATAAAATGCATGATTTTTTAAAGAAAATACATGATTTAAGCATATAAAATCATTTCACCTTGAAATCAAGTATGAATTTAATTTAAATGATTTTTTTGTTAAATAATAAAAAAATAAGGTTTTTAGACTTTTGGATAAATTCAGTTCCAAATTTAACCTTCCAAAAATACCATTAAATTCAAATACCCAAAAATAGTTTTTAATTTGGATAAAATAGAATTTATGTTCATAAAAATCAAGCATAGGTTCTCAAATTTGAAATAATGTATTAAATAAACTATTTAAATCCTTAAACATACATTTATTTAAAAACCAATCATAAAATAGGATAAATTCATGTGTTAGAGATATTTTAAAGTCTTACCCCATAGTTTTAACCATGTTTTACCCATTTTCCCCATTTTACCCTTAATGAGGTGAAAAATATTTACCATGGTTACTATTCATAATGAATAAAAATAAAATAGAACTATTTAAAAAAATTTAACCTTTTAATTTCAAATATAGAATATTTTTTTCAATATTAAATATCTATAAGTGGCAGAAATCAATTTTAATAAAATTGTGTAAAACACAACAAAAACAGTTTTTAGAAAAATGTTTTTTAAGACAAAAAATGAACTTATAAAAAAATAAAGTATAATGATGATTACTATGTAATTAATTAAATTATTTATAATATAAAGAGAATTATATTAATTTAAGATCAAATTCAAATCATAATGGGATATTTAAATTACTTTATTTAATGAAAAGAAATGATAGTTTTACGAAAATCTGTATTTTTCACTATTCACTTAAAAATAAATATTTTCATAAAAATCCTAAAAATTCACCTTAAGATATTATTGAAATGATTATTTCAAAAAATGATATCAATTTCCTTAAAAATTAAATTTTTAGAAAATGGTATAAATTAATTATAATGTCAACACACAAAAGGCAATAAAAACCATTTTTGAAGAAAACATATATATATTAGGTGTTTGGGGGTACAATTACATTTTAAAAACACACACACATCAGTTTGTTTTTAAATTTATAAGCTTAATAAAAGTTTTTGAATATAGTGTTTTCATATTAGGTGTTAGATTTATCATAAATTGAATTATCTCTTGAGTAATGTATACCTAGGGAGAAAGACTTGGGGTCAAACTACCCACAACCCCAAAGGATTATGCCTTGTTCTAAAGAGGCGAGGGCTTGGATATCTATCACTTTAAGCTTACTCATGTAGATATTTTAAATCTCATATAACTCTATTCATTTACATGAGAAGTTCATATACCTTATGTATGAGATGAATTATGATATGTATGAATATGTTTGGATTCTATTTTTGAGTAAGTAACATAAACTTGTGGGCTATGTAAAGAGTTACACATTAACGTCGTATGAACACATTAATTTTTTTGATAGAATATGATTCAAAATCTAAATCATTAGAAACATGAATACCCAATGGGATAAAACACTAGATAATTAAAATTACATGATATGAAATTGATTTAGTATACACGATATGTATATTAAATCAGTGAGACTTTTAATAAATCCATTAAAAATACTAAGTGTGATATTCCTTCAAAAGAGGAACTTTTTAAGACCTTGATTATTCAGTATAGGTGACCCAAATGGTTAGGTTCCCATGAATTATCTTGTGTAAGAAAATCAAGTAATAAGGTGACCCTAATGGTTACATGACTTGTTATTAATATTTTCATTGGGGTACACTAGCTGGTAAACACTAATGGTTAGGATAACTAGGGAATAGAGTTGAGTGGATCTATTTAATGAATTTTGATAGAGAGTTTATCCACTCATCTATTGTAAAATCCTAAACCTTCTTGGGGTATGAATTTGTTTAATTTTTGATATTTTTTGCATTTTATTTTAGTTATAAATGTTTTTAAAGTGTTGGTGGGTAGTTGGGTTTAACCTAGAGGCATTTCAAGCGGTAGAGGCTAAAATTTTGAAAAATAAGTTTGTAGGTTGGGGCTGCACAATTATCTCACCATCGGTGTTACCCATGCACCCAACCATACAGATGGGAAAGAGTCTGATGCACTATTTACCAAACCATAAATAGTAATACCGAAAACCATTAAAAACCTATAGTTTTTATCAGATGACATTCTTATGGTTGGTGCAAAGTTTACCAAATCATGCTGCCTAACTGTGTGGGGGTGTGGGTTCCTTAGACAATGGGAACCCCATGGTTGGTGAAAAGTTTAAAAAACCATGCATCCAAACCATGCAACCTACGTTATTACTTAAAAAGTTTGAAATTACTAAAATACCCATTTTAAATTAAAATCCTAAACCCCTCATTTCCCTTCTCATGTTTGACCAGTACTTCTAGTCACACCTCTACTCCATTTTCTCTTTTCCTTTGGTAATTTGTCTCTATATTCTTAGTGTAATCAAGTGATATTTGTCCATATGATGATCTAAAGGTACGATTATCCCTTAATATTTAAACTTCTCTATTTCTCTCACTATTTAGTGGTATCATGTCAGTTTGTCTATTTATGCACTATTTTAGGGTTTTTATATGATTCTTTAATTTCTTTTGTTTGGGCTTGAACCAATGGTCTATATTGGATGAGTATAATTCTCTGAGTCTAAGGTTGGTAGTCTTTGAATTATCCCTTAAATTTTATATTATTTTCTAGTGCATGTGGTGTGTGGTCGTGCTGACCTACTATGCACATGGCCTAAAATACAAATGAATTTAAATATGATCCTTATTTAATCAATGTTTTCACTATGAATGGATAAAATTTTAAGGGTTATAATGTTAGATAACATGAAATGAAAAACAAATAAAATAATTGGACGACTCTTGTTTCCTAGTGGGGAGTGTTTTCCCTTGAGTTTCTAGATGATGGTTCTTATTTCCCAATGAGGAGTGTCTACCCCCATGTTCTAGATGACAATTATATTTTCTAGTGGGGAGAGTATAAATCTGATTTTCTAGATGGTGGTTCTTATTTCTTAGTAGAGAGTGTGTGCCCCCAAGTTATAGATGAACAGTTCTTGTTTCCTAACAGGTTACATGTACACCCCTAAGTTTTAGATAATGATAACTTTTTTTAAGACATTTGACATTGTTTAAAACATGTATGATCGATCCCGAGTGTCACCATTGAACTTGAGGATCAATGATGGTTATTTTATATATGTTTTATTTATTTATTTATACACATCATTATAAAATTTTTCTAAGACTAAACATAATTATAAATGTCATTGGTGGTGGCTTACTGAGTTGTACTCACACCCTTATTTGGCTATCATTGGTATGTGAACAAACTTAATGGTTATAGGAAAGGACAAGGGCAAGCACCATATGACCGATTATTGATTGTTAGCTGGTGTGATTCATAATATATGGGACCAAGCTAAGACTTAGGTCTAGTTTTGAAGTTTTATCATTTTTTATACTTTTATCTTTTTGGATTATGACATGTATGATCCACCCATGGGGGATCTATTTCATATGTATAAATTGAATTCCATTGTATAATATTCTTTTTGTTATAGCATGGTATGTTTATATTATTTTTGGAACTTGTTTTGATATATGTTTTATTAATTTTTCTAGATTTATATGATTTCCATTATTATTACTCACTTTGATATGAGGGTATAGTCTTCTTATAGTACCATATTAGACAATTGTTGTTAGTTGATAGCCTATAATATATGGGAAGGAATGCCTGAGGTCCGGTATCAATTTGACCTAATTACAGTAAAGTGAATTGGTGTGAGACATTAAAAAGTGATATAAGATCATATTTATTTTGCCTTACTATTTGGGTAATGTAGACATGAGATAAGATGTTGTCAAAATTCGATATGGAACTTCTATCTGGGAGTAGCTAACCCATGTATAAGGTAAGTCAAAGTTACCAGATATGGGTTGTTATTATTGGTTTATGCTTTTATAGTTGTGTTACTCCACCTAAAGTAATACATTAAGTTTTGAATTTATAACTTATGGGACTTTACCACTTGGTTATAATGTCAAGGGGTGTGTGTCCATGCATCATGTCATGCATGTAGGTTTCTCATATAATCACATACTTGCTTGTGTCTATTTACACAACTATATTACTTGGTTTAGTTATTTAAAGTATCTATATAAACCTATATGATGTTTTCCCATATAACTTAATGGTGAAATTTTATCTAACTGGTTCTTTAAATGATTGAAAATTAAATCATGACTTCTTATTTTGGTTACTCTATGGTTTCAGTTAAATAAAATTTCAATTTCAACTTATAAAGTGTTTTCCTATATAACTTGTAATTTATATTTTATTTAACCAAGACTTAGCTATGAAACTAATGATTAAAGTGGAATGAAATAAAAATGTGATGATGTGGATCCTATATGAACATTACATTGACCTTGAGTATGGGTATATGGGGAAATAGAGAGTGCCCAAGTTATGAAATTTCTATGACATGTGGTGTACAAAATAATGAGATGTTATGCCTATTATTTCATTCCCTAAACTATGATATTAAGACTACTATAGTTATGTGTTTTGAGGAATGTGTTTGGAATTCTATATGGATGAATCTAAAATGGCCTCTAACAGAGCACCAAGATTGTGGTGATGAGTATGATCCACTAGTGGTTGGGTTAGATCCTCGTGTAGTTTTGAGACATGTGATGCATATTCAGCTCTGTGAGAGCTTATTTTTAGTTTTAAAATCAATGAATAGAGAGGATACATGAGTTATACCTAAAATGCATGATCTAAATCAATAGTTTTATATGTAATAACTTCTATTGTTTACTGGTGAGGGTGTTCCGTAGGCAGATGAGTTTTGGATAGAGTCTATTCTGATGATCTTTGACTATCTAGAGACACCCCCCGAGAGGAGGGTGAAGTTAGTAGTCTACATGATATGAGGCCCAATGAATCATCAGTGAGATATTTTGGTCTAGGTAGACCAACATGTGGGTTTTTCCTAGAATGAATTTCACACTAGATTTATCATTCATTTCTTTCAAGAGACTTCAAGAGTTGATAGGTCTAAAAAGTTCATGAAACTCACCTAGGGGGTACATCAGTTATATATTTGGTTGATTGATTCATGGACCTACAACATTTCCCCCTATACTAGAAGGGGATGTGGTGGATAGAGAGGGATGTTTTGAGGATAGGATAAGGTATGAGGTCTGAGTATAGGTGAACATATTTTATCTTCCTTCATTTTTAGTGGTTGTGAACTATAACTTCATTAATGAGAGGAACTTGGGAGAAGATAGAGTCTCAATGTAGGTGAATTATACTAGGAGGAACAATAGCAGTTATTTAGGTAGTAGGAATCATCCTTTTAATGGATCACACTAGAGTGGTAACATGAAAATTAATTAGGGTGACATATCATCTCTTCTTTTTAGGGGAAGTAGTTCTGTACAATGCTATCAGTGTGGTAGGCTCGATCATATTTGTACCTAGTGTGACTGACCGCCTATTGAGTTCCAATATTTTGGAGGATAGGACACCTACAATATTTATATAGGCCTAACTAGCTGTGGTTTGATGATAGGGGATTAGGACTACGATTCAATCAGAGGTTATGCTGCAGGCTGGTAGTTTGAGCTCCACCATTCGTTCAGGTCAGGGTAGAGGACATAGTGTCTAAGAACAAGGATAACATAACTAGTAGAGTGTTGCTTCAAATGGGACATATAAAGGAGCCTAAGATTTAGGAACATTCCATATATACACTATTCATCTTTCTCTTACTGAATAGAATATCAGAACATCTATTGTCCAAGGTATGATCTTAGTGGCTTAAACTCTAGCATGTTACTTGTTTGAAAAAAATATCATATTAATCTTTTATATCATCTCATTTTCTTGATGGTATGGGAGTATCCATATAGTATTTATATAGAGTGGTGTCAATAAACATTCCATTAGGGGTGTGATATAAGGGAATTAACTGACACAAGGAATGCGTCATGGTGATTGGTTGTTGTTGATTCCTATAAGATCTCTATTTACTAGAGATGAACAAATTCAAATTAATTATAAGGATATATTGGTTAGTAATATATCAATCCCATATCGTCTATTATAATTTATAGTGATCATTCATGTCTCCCAAGGGTGGTAGTCATGTCAATGCTAAAGAGTGGGATTTATAAGTGGGCCATGCATGCTTTTTCCATCAAAAATTGAAAAAGATTACAACTCAGGTTGCTATTCTTATATTAGATGATAGGGGAATGTATAAAATAGTTTTACTTTCTATGTTTTATTAGTTTAGAAATGTATTTCTTGACAATTGATTAGGATTTATACTTGATAGAGAGGTTGAGTTCACTATCAATCTCATTATAGGTGAAAAACCTATTTCCATTCCACATTATTAGATGGATCATACTAAGATGTATGATATAAAGGCTTATTTAGAGGAATTATAGGCCAAGGTATTCATATGACTGAGTAAATTTCCTTAGGGTACTCTAGTATTATTCACCAAGAATTAAAATAGATCTTTAAAGCTATATGTGGACTATTGGAAGCTGAATCAAGTGATGGTTAAGAACCAATATCCACTCATGATCATTGATGATTTATTTGATCAGCTTAGAGGATCCTGAGTATTATATAATATTGATAAGTGGTTGGGTAATCACCAGATAAGGTTGATACCTTTAAACATACCTCATACAACATTCAGGAGTAAGTATGGTTTGTACAAGTACTCATTAATGTCATTCATCCCAATGAATGCGCTAATGGTATTTATGGACTTGATGAACTGGGTATTCTATTTATAACTAGACACTTTTTTGGTAGTTTTTGTTGATGATATTATCATATAATCTTAGTTTAGGGTGAAGAACAAATGAAATATAGATCTTGTTTTGGCCACACTTTGGGAGCATTGAATATATGCCATGATCTCAAAGTGACACTTTTATATTGAATAGGTATACTTGTTAGGACACATTATATCTGATTATATATTATTAGTATACCTCAAGAGGGTTAGAGAAGATGTTTCTTGGGAGCGACCTAAGATTTTTTTGTTTGGATAGGTATTACCAGAGATTTATTTGATACTTCTCTCACTTGGAAGCATCAATGATAGAATTGAGAGAGAAAGGCGTGAAGTTTATTTGGTATGAATCCTATGAGAGAAATTTTTAGGATATGAAGGGAATATTGACTCATTATATGTGCGGTCTTGATACAAGGTATTCATGTGGTCACTTATAGGTTTAGGAAGTTGAGGACACATGAGAATAACTATTCAAAACTTTACTTGGAACTAGTAATAGCGGTACATGTCTGAATATGTTATATACATTACATGTTGGGTGAGAGGTTTGTGGTATATACTGACCACACAAGCCTAAGATTCATTTTTCTCATAATGGTACCTAAAACTTTAGCAATATAGGTAGTTCAAGTATTTATATTACTTTGATTTCAAGTTAGAATATAGACATAATAAGAGTAATTTGGTTGTAGATGTGTTGATCTAGAAGACACAGGCTCAGGTGGTGCAAAAGTCTAGTAGGGAGTGGTAGTTGATGACCCTCTTTATTGAAAAACAAATTTACATTTAGGATATTTGGGGATGAGTGGCCCTTATATCCTTACCTACCACATCTTCACTCGTTATTGGGGTGAAGAGTAGCCAGATATAAAATTCAAACTGTCTAGTTATGAGAGACTATATATATGGTGGAAATCCACCACTATACTATTCTCTTAATACAAATGAGATCCTTCATTTCCAATCCCTTATTGTGGTCCACAAAAGCATGTGCGAGGAGATAATAATGGAATTAAATGAATTTGGGGGGTTCATACACCAAGGATTTACTAATATTTATTGTGACATATGAAGGAAGTACTGGTGGCCTGGGATGAAGAGAGACATTACAGGCTCTGTTACACTATGATCCACCTATCAGCAGGTGAAGGCCGAGCACTAGTGACTCTCTGGTATACTTCAGCCACTGCCTATTCCTAAGTATAAGTGGGATGTCATGACCATGGATTATGTGATAGGGTTTCTAAGTAAACTTTTAGTAAGTGACATAGTATGGGTGATCATGGATCAGTTGACTAAAGTGGCTTACTTCCTATCGATCTGGAAGGCCTTTTTAGTTGATGAGTTGGGTAAGCTTTATATAAAGGAGGTGGTATATTTACATGTGGTACCTCTGAGTATTATTTTAGATATGGACACCCACTTTACATTGTGATTCTAGTATATATTATAGAATTCACTTAGCACCCAGGTGCATTTGATCACTGCCTATCACCCACAAATAGATATACAGTCTAAGAATAATATTCAAACCTTGGAGGATATGTTAAGAGTATATATCCTAGAATTTAGGGGTTCTTGGGAGAACCTATGGATTTTAGTGATTTTTTCTTATAATAATACATATCAGGATTTGATACAGATAGATTTGTTTTATCCCTTATATGATAGGACTTACCGTTCAACATTGTGTTGGATAAAGTCCAGAGAGTATATAATTATTAATCAAAGTATTTTTAGGATAAATCAGAGAATATTAAATTGATAATGAAGTGGTTGGAGACCACCCAGAGTAGGAAAATGTTGTATTTTTCTCATTGGAACTATCCTTTTAAAATTGAGTTGGGTGGATGAGTATTCTTATGGGTTTCTTTGAGGTTGGGAAATCACTATGTTTAGAGGTAGGGGTAACTAATTCCCAGATACATGGGACCATTTGAGATAGTGGATAGGTTTGGTACAATGGCATCATAATTGGATATGTCTTAGTAATTAAGTGCAATACATGATGTTTTACACATATCAAAATTTTAATGGTAATATATCAGTCCATATAACATTATCGATACCACCAACATCGATCTTGAGGCTGATGTATCTTTTGAGGAGCATCAGGCTTAAATAGTTAATATGAGTGAGAAGGATCTATGAGGAAGGACAGTTCCTCTGGTATAGGTGGAGTGGTAGAATGAGAATATCCAATAGGAAACACAGGATACAGAGTTTATATACAATCCTAGTGGTTAGGGTTATTCACCAAATAGGCTCGATGATGTTTGAGAATGTAGCTCCAAGGAAAACTGCTATATGTTGGGAGGTTGTAAAACTCCAAACCTTAATGAGGTATGAATTAATTTAATTATTTCCAAGTATTTCATTTTATTTCAATTTTTATTTTTTTAAGTGTTTATGGGGACCTGGATTTATCCTAGAGGAGTTTCAAGATTCAGAGGCTTAAATTGTGAAAAATGAGTTGTAGGTTAGGGGATTATGGTTAGTGCTAAACATACACCAAACCATGTTGAAGGGAAATATCCTAGTACACAATTTCTCAAATTGTGTAGAGTGATAGTGAAAACCATACAAATCCTACAATTTCTATTAGATAGGACTCACATGGTTTACTAAATCGTGTGGCCTAACCATGCTAGGTGTGGGTTCCTTAGACAATGGGAAATACATTATTGACACATAGTTTAACAAACAATGTGGAAAAACTGTACGGTCTACCCAGTTACTTAAAAATTGAAAAATTATTAAAATATAACTCAAAATTAAATTACTAAAACCCTAATTTTCCTTCTCTCATTTGAACATCACCCCATCTATTCCTCTCATACATTTCCCTCATTTACTTTGGAAAATTTTCTTTCGACTCTTAGTGAAATTGGACATCTTTTTTTTTCTAAAGTGAGATAAATGTATGATTATACCTCCATCTTTGAAATTTATCTATTTTTATTGCCACTTAGGATTTACACACCAATTTTAGATATTTATGCCCTATTTAAGTGTTTTTTCTTGCTTATTCAATTTCTACCATTTGAGCTCAAACCAGTGGTCAATATTGGACAAGTATACTTCTATGAGTTTAAGGTAGGTGGTATTTGAACTATCCCTTAAAGCATGAATTTTTTTATAGTGTGTGTGGTGTGTGGTCACACTGACCTACATGTGAATGAACTAAAATAGAAATGAACTTAAATATGCTCCTTATTAATCAATTTGAACACTATGAAATGGAAAAATATTAAGGGTGATAATGATAATTAACATGAAATGAAAAAAATGGCCAACTCTTGTTTCATTAAGGGGAGTTTATTCCCATGAGTTTCCATATAATGTTTCTTGTTTCATGTTGGGGAGTATATACCATTGATGTCTAGATGATGTTTCTATTTTCTGGAAGGGAGTGTCTACCCCAAGTTCTAGATGGTAGTTTAGTTCTAGATGGTAGTTCTTGTTTCCTAGTAGTGTGTACCTGGACCTAAGTTTCTATATGAAGGTTCTTATTTATTGGTGTGAAGTGTATTTCCCCAAGTTATAGATGATTGGTTCTTGTTTCCTGGTGCAGTGTGTGTTCATCCCCCAATTTCTAGTTGATGATACCTTGTTTATAGATACATGGAATTGGTTTAAGTAGGCATGGTTTATTCTAGGTGTCACCTTAGAACTCAAGGATCAATAATTATTTTTTATGTTTTATTTATTTATATATGCACAATACCATTAAATTTATCTTATAATAGATATGTGTATATTAATCTTTGTTGTTTTCCTATTGAGTTGTACTTAAATCCTGTTTGGGCCTCTTTTAGTACCCGAGTAGACTTCATAGTTGCAGGTCATGACAAAAGCAAGTGCCCTATAACCGATGGTTGGATGTTAATGGGTGTTGATCATGGGAGATGAGATTGGGCTATGACTTAAGACCAGTTTTATAGTTTTTCTATTTTGTATACTTTTATATTCTTGGATTCTACCATGTATGATCCAACCAAAAGGGATCTATTTTGTATGTATAACTTTGATTTCATTTTATAACATTATTTTTATTATATCATGGGACATATATGTTATTATTGGAACATATAGTGATGTATGATCTCTTTATTTATCCAGATATATGTGATTTTTATTTATTTACTTAGTTATTTATCACTCTAATATGAGGGTATATTCTCCCCATAATACTATCTTAGACCCTCACTACTAGTTGTTAGCCTATGACATACAAGGAGGCATGCCTAAGGTCTAGTAGCACCCCAACTCAGTTACCATAGAGTGAAATGGGGTGGGAAATTACAACTATTTCAGAATTATATATGATATGATTGATTTTTTTTAACAAGATATAGTCATGGATTATTTACATGCTCAAACTGATTTAAGTCATGATTAAATATAGATCATGGATCACTAAATAGATATGATGTATGAGGTCATCATTTTTAGTAGGAATTTTTTCATAAAAATTCCTTGATGAAACAATATAATACATGATACCCACCCATAAATATGTATCTATTATAGGTTATGAATTACTTCACAATTGTAATATTGATATCCCTCATACTCATGGCCTATAAAATAATTCAATATTGGTATATAAGGTTGATAAGTTTTCTCAAAGTGAAGCATTCTAAGCATCTGAATGTGAATGTTATAGAGGCCAATTTCACTAACTCTAACTCTTGGGTATTAGATACTAGGTGTGTGTCACACATTTGTATTGTAAAACATAGACTTAGAGATAGATGGGAATTGAAAAAGGGTGTATTAGATCTTTGTTTAAGTAATGGAGCATGTATTACTACATTAGAAGTTTAAAGTTATGATATGATTTCACCAAGTGGATTAATATTAGAATTAGAAAATTGTTATTATGTTATTTCCATATGAATTTTATTTCTATATCTTATTTGGAAAAGATGAGATTTTCATTCACTATTAAGAACAAGAGTTATTCTATATATAAAAACAAAATGTTTTATATCATCAAGAATATAATAAAATAATTATATATTTTAGATATGGATAATCCTATCTATAATATTCAGAATAAGAAGGCCATGGTTGATTCTAATCCCACCCACCTTCAACATTATCGCCTTGGACATATAAATGAGAATCACATTAAAATAATCCATAGAGATGGATTTTTGAAATCATTTAACAATGAATCATTTAAGAATTATGAATATTTTTTATTAGTTATGATGACTAAAACACATTTTAGTAGAAAACTTTAACGAGCCATTAGATTATTGGATATCATACATAGTGATGTATGTGAACCAATGAGCACACACACAAGTGGTGGTTTTATTTACTTTGTTACTTTTACTAATGAATTTAGTTGGTATGGTTATGTGTTTATGATGAAACACAAGTATAAAACTTTTGAAAAGTTTACATAATTCCATAATGAAGTATAAAATCAATTGAGAAAAAGTATTAAGATCCTATGACTAGATCAGGGTGGTGAATAATTGATCCATGAATACATTGATCATCTAGAGGATTGTGGAATTATTTCACAACTCACCCCCCTAGAATACCACAATGTACTGGTGTATCTGAGAGGAGGAGTCGTACCATTTTAGACATGGTTCAATCAACGACGAGTCAATGTAACCTTCATATTTCATTCCATGGTTATGATTTGGAAGCTACTACATTTTTACTAAACTATGTTACATCTAAAGTATTTATAAATACACCATATGAGATATGGTATGGGAAATGTACCATTATTTATTTTATAAATATTTAGGAATGTGAAGCATTCGTACAATTTTTGGCGTATGATAATCTTGACTATAAATATAAAAAACTCTTATTTGTTGGATATACTAAGGGATCTATGAGATATTATTTCTATAATACTACTAAACAAAAAAGTGGTTGTGGACCTACATGGTGTTTTCCTTGAGAAGGAATTTATCAATCATGGATTTAGTGGGATAAAGTTGAACTTAGAAAAGTTCAAGATGTAACATCCCGACCCGAGTACCACACACTGATGCCCAGAGTCGGTTGGTAACATGGCCTCAAGCATGCCTCCCTATATTCCAAAGGTTGCTGAATAATAGTGAAGGTATAATATCGACCACAGGGATATTATACCCCCTTTATCAAAGTAGCACAACATCGAGAATAAATAAGAATCACCAAATGATATAACCAATATCTCAATCAAACCAATATCGCATGATGACAAAAATAGAAATACAATATCCAAAACTAAATAGTAGATATGTCATACCTAATATGTGTCAAATGTCAAATGAAAAACCAAAATAAAGATACACTAACACTCCCAAGAAGGTCCTGACACCATTTCCGGCTCCCACATCCATGCTCCATCCCAACTCAACCATCTAACATAGAGTTATGGACCTTATCCCGTTCTTCAAACATGAAGTCTATTTAGGTACCAATTAGGAAGATTGAATAGGGTGTGAGTACAACTTATTAGTCCACCACCACCAATTTCTAAAGCAATATTTAGTAAATAATAGTATATGTAGTTGTATAAATAATAAAGTACAATGTATAAGTAAAAAATTATCACATTATCAATTATTCTTTAATTATACACATAAAACCCCAGATTCTTAAGAAAACTTAAACCCTCAATACCTACTTCGGCCCATGATGGGGTATGAACCATATCACAATACCATGGTCAATATTTATCACTTTATTTCAAATCATATCATGGACAATTGGAACTATAGTCCAATGACAACTCATGGGCATAAAAAGTTGTGTCTAACACCCCATAGATATTTGGATCCTCTGTCCCTATCCCACACTACAATATCACATGGGTATTTAGAGCCTCAATCCCTATCCTACACTTTCTATCTCATATGGGTATTTGGAGCATCAGTTCCTGTCCCACACCTCAGTATCACATGGGTATTTGGAACCTCATTCCCTATCCCAAACTCATTTATCACATATGGGTATTTGGAAACTCAATCCATGTACCACACTCATATATCAATCAATCACACATTAATCAAATATATCATTTAAATCACATCAACCAAGGTTAATCAACATTAACCCTCTTAGAACATTTCACATCATGATATACCATTAAAATTTATCACAAGAAACATGGTCCCTCAATTTAATTACATGGAATAATATGAAAAATTTACCATTAAACCATTTAAATAATTTAAATCATAAACCTATTAACCATTTAAAGTTAATTTAAACATCTTATAAATATCATTATCAATTAATTCATACTCACATTAATTGACCAATTCCACAATTCTAATTTCCTATTAATTCCATAAGCACAATATTCTATCAACTAACTAACTAATTAATTAATCCAATTCCACAATCCCAATATTCCATTAATTAATTCACCAATTAATTAATCCAATTCCATAATCCCAATATCCCATTAATTAATTAATCCAATTCCACAATCCCAATATCCCATTAATTAATTCACCAATCAATTAATCCAATTAATTTATTGAATTCAATATTCAATTGTTAAATGTACCAATTGAAATCTCACAAAACATACTGACAATTGGAATTCAATAATACAATAATTGAATTTAGACCACACACCTTAAAATTGATGATGAATGATCGCCAATGGAAAACCCAAATTGAAGCAAATCAACTGAATTCACGATGAAGAACAACATCTAGATCCGAAACCTAGATCCAAGATCAAACAAATCAAGATAAAAAATAGATCTAGATTAATCAAAATAGTGGAAAAAACCTTAAAGGGATGAGATAAAAATGGAAGAGAGGGATGAAACCACATAGGATAAGAATCTATTACCGGGAGAGGTATATATCTTTAATCTAGGATTTGATCATCAAGAAAAGAGGTCACAAGGCCTTGGAATCCATCTAAGAACCTCAAAAAATAAGATGAAACATTTAGGGTCAAAATGGGTTGAGTTAGGGTAAAGTCTAGGGGGTTCAGTAAATTTTAATCTAATTTTTGGGGATTTAAAATTCCACATACATGGTTTCTTTCTTGGGGCGCACGATTTCCCCTAACTGTGCAGCTAACCATGCACCTCCACCCAGGGTTCCACACAATTACTTATAATAGGGAAAAAGTTTTGAAAAAACATACACCAACCATGTGAATACCATTTGTTTGGGTTCACATAGATTTCTAGAATGGGTACATGGTTTGGGAAAACCGTGTGCTATTCATGTATTGCCCCTCTTCCTTCCAAAAACTTCCAAATTTCACCCAAACATACCCAAGATAAAACCAAAAAAAGTATACTCAAAACAAGGAAAAGTATTACCTAAAAATAATCTCAAGAGATCTCTAGAAGAGTTAAAGATCTTACAATCTCCCCACCTTATAATAGCTCATTCTTGAGATGTACTCCCAAGCATCTCTAATATTCTAAGTCAAAAATATTAGACCACTAAGCTATTATATCCGCTTATCTCTCCCATGTTTCCTTATGAACCCACCCATGTTGAAACAATACATGAACTATCATCATAGTCTTTCCCTACAACACTTTCTCATTACGATCCAACACACTCATCAGATGCTCCTCAAAGGATGCATTGGTCTCAAGCTCAACATCATCCACATTGATCACATGAGAAGGGTTGTGGTGATATCGTCAAAGTTTTGACATATGAAAAACATAGTGAAATGAAATATACCTATATATAAGAGATAATAGATATTACAATGGCTAGATTCTCTCTATGACCTCAAATGGTCCAATGAACTTGGGCGACAACTTATTGATTGCACTGTGATTTAATTTTTTATTTCACCCTTACACCACTGCATTAAACTGATTTTGTTTTGTAAATTCCAAATATTATAAAAAAATTTACTTCATTTTTTATTCAATCATTTAATTTTTATCACTGTTAAAAAATAATATTTCTCTTGTTTTTATGTTTTCATTATAGTTAGAGGTGATTTGAAGGGCCCATGATGAAGTTGAAGAAAAATGAGCCAAACTGTGCAAGATTCCAAGCATACTAGTGGATTAAAACTAAAAATTTAGCTAATATGTACATCCAATTGGGATTAAAGTTTATTATCTGATCTAAAATTAATTAGGATACAAATCTTCTGAATACAGCCAAGACCAATTCATCCATTAATGGGGCCAACCGAACTAATCTTCCTACAAAACTGAATCAACATTAAATCAAAAGTTGTGTTCTATATTTCATCCATATCTCAGGATGTAGTTTTATGAATGATGTTAAATTTTTAGTGGGGTTATTCAAGAGGTGTGGAAATTTTTTTTAGTCTTTTGAAAAGTGAGATAATACTGTATATCCACCAAAAACTATGGGCCAAGTGGTTTCTCAAAATCTGGGTGCTCAAAACCATATTCCACTTTTCCTATAAAATGGAATCTTGGGAATACCATATATAGGTTCAAACAAGAGAGTGAAGTTATGAAAATTTGGAGTTATATAGGAGTACTCTTATCACCTTGTAGGTTTTATAGCTCCTTATCCTCATTGGGAGATCTAAAATTAAGAAGGAGATCCACCTGAGCTTCCTCCTCCTCTTGATGGAAGGATAAATGGTGTTCGTTCATTATGAGAGAGCTAAAATTATTGTAAAGGGAGTTCCAAAACTTTTAATTCTATGATCTTGATTTATTTTGGATTTTAAAACATTTCATTCAAAAGTATATTATGTTTATTCATGTTTTAATACTTTTCTTGATTAAACCAAATAGAGTGATCTTTACTTTTAACTGATTAGTGTGAAGTTTTGAATGTGTGACTTGTGTTGTTTTGATTGGAAAACACAATAATCCTTTTATTCCCCACTTATTTGAGATTTAAATTTTATTTAGAAGTTATTATAATATAAATAAGAGCTATACCTTAGACATATGATTATTATGTCAAGGTTTGGTTCAACATGCATTGTTGCAAAAGCTTGGAAAATAATCAGAATTCCGATTAATTTCAACCAAAGGCTTACTTAAAACCTTAATTAATATTTAAGAATAATGAACTATATATGTGTGTAGTGAACTCAAAATAAACCATTTTTCTCATATTTTTCAAAAATCACTTATTTTCAACTATTAAACTCTTTAAATTAAGTCTTTTTTATTTTTAAAATTGTTCTCAAAACCACACCCTCTTTTAGTCATTTTTATTAAAAATACACAAATTAAACCTCCAAATCTCCTTTATAGATAAACTAGGGTCTAACCTATGATATAAATTACCTTTAAAAACATAATAAATTTGACATGTCATGAAAATGCAGTCAAATTTTATCACCCTTTCCAGGGAGGGATTTAGTTTTAGAGTGTATTTTTTTGTAAAAACATTGTGTATTTTTATAAATATTTGTGTGTTTATTTTCTTCATTTATTTTTTAAAGTTGTTTTTATAAATAATTCCTTTTTTATGGATTGTAAATGAAGCGATATTCTTCAAAGTAACTACTTCCTTTAAAACATGAACCGGAGAGGATCTTGCATCCTTGACACTAAGAAGCACCAAACGATCCATTGAAGGAGGACACAAAAAACATCGACACACTTATTGATACTTATTCTTATTCTGAAACCAACATCAAGACTAAAATAAAATTTCATAATATATCTGAAAATAACCAGAAATTAAAATAACTAACCTCACTTGATGTAGAGATTAATCCTACATATATTCAAATACAAGGAGAGGAACCAAATTTTGAACTTAAATCCAGTTTAATTAACTTATTACCAAGATTCCATGGAATTTTGGGAGAAGATCCACATAAGAACTTAAAATAATTTCATAATGTGTGTTATACATTAAAACCTACTAATGTGGATGAATAACAAGTAAATATTAGGGAATTCCCTTTTTCATTAGAAAACACTGCAAAATATTGTTTGTATTATGTTAATTCCCTTATTAGAGGTTGGGAGGACATGAAACACCCTTTTCTTGAAAAATACTCTCCAAAATCTTAAGCTAAAACTATACAAATTTTTTTTTGTAGAATAAGTAAATCATAATGGGAAAAAATACATGAATATTAGGAATGATTTAAAATGAATTTTTCAAGTTTCCCACACCACTAAATAAGTGACCAACTTTTAATACAGTATTTTTATGAAGGCTTAATTCATATTGATCAAAACATGATTGATGATGGTGTATGTGGTGTTGTAGTTGATAAAACCTCAATCACTGCAAGGACCCTCAGTGAGAAAATGAACTATAACACTCAACAATTTGGTTCAAGGTCTAGTGTACCCATTCGAGGTGTCCATGAGGTGTGGTGGACATGAAGTTTGAAGAGGTTAAGTAACCTTATTTGAAAAATTTCTCTTTACTAAGGGAAATAATAATATAATCCTCTCATCCATTGTGGTATCTATTTTTCTGACACCCACTATTCTTACCAATTACCTCAATGAAGAGAAACTTATGAGAGTTATGAGGAAATCTTCTTAGGCCACCCCTATAACCAACCCATTTGGAAAGAACCATACAATCCATCTAACCCTGGGTGGAAATAAAAACAAGCCTATAGGAAAGGGGGGATATTTAAACCAACCTCAACAACTACAGAACCAACCAGGGCAGAGTAGTCATCCACCACCACCACCACCAAGAAATCCTCAACCACCACAAAGACCATTCCAAAAACCCCCTCCAAAAGCTGAGACTAGACTAGAGGACATGATGAAACAAATTGTTGAAAACAATCTTTAATTCCAAAAAACCACACAATCATCTATACAATACCTAAAAAACCAATTAGTCCAACTTTCCAACTCGGTGGGGGAAATCCAAAGTCATGGGTTAGGTAAACTACCTTCTTAACCACTAGTTAACCCTAGGGATAAGGGAAATGTCAATGCCATCATCCTTAGGAGTGGAAAACAACTTAAAAGACAAATTAAATCTCTATTAGAGTCATCCCCTCCTGAGGAAACCAACATCCCAACCACTAAAAACGGTCTAAATGAGGGAAAACCTTGTCATGTGAGAATCCCTTCCAAAGGAAAAGAGTTTCATTTGATGAACAACCAATCTAAACCATTACTATTCCATTTCCCCAAAGGGACACCCAACCAAGGAAACAAAAAGAAACCAAAATTGATAAATAAATCTTAAAACTTTCAAAAAAGTATAGGTTAAAATCCCCTTGATTGATACATGAAGAAAATTACAAAATACGTAAAGTTTCTAATGAAAATGTGTACACACCGAAGGAAAATTCAATGTGATGAAAAGGTGATATTGGGGAGGAATATCTCAACATTGATAGAGCCATCAATTCCCAGAAAATGCAATGATCCTATAAAATTCTAGATTCTATACACCATTTGGGAGTATTTATTTTCCGATGTTATGTTTGATTTGGATGATTCTATAAATGTGATGAATCACTCCATTTTCTCTTCATTATAGGTTGGGTAACTGAAGCCCACTATAATATTCATTCAGTTGGAAAACTAGAGTACTTCACACCCCACTGGTTTGTTAGAGGATGTTCTTATGATGGTGAAAAAAAATTAATTTTCCCTACCGCCTTTTAGGTTCTTAAAATGGAAT
Organism: Viscum album; assembly: GCA_963277665.1. Lineage (NCBI taxonomy): Eukaryota > Viridiplantae > Streptophyta > Magnoliopsida > Santalales > Viscaceae > Viscum > Viscum album. The sequence continues at coordinate 1,037,821,392 of OY728150.1, forward strand.
ATGATAGGATGAACATACATGTCCCAATTATAATTGGGATACCTTTCTTGAAAACTACCAAAAACATAATTAATGTCCATAATGGTACATTATCTATGGATTTTGGTGGTGACATTTTCCACTTTAACATCCTTAATGCCATGAATCACCCCTCAGAAGAACATTCCTCACTTTCAGTTATTTCTATTGATGTGCACCCTTCCTCTAAAAAAACTTCTGTTCTTTCCCATAATCCCCTTTCTGAGTTTTCACCATTAATAGAAATTATAGGTAATGAATCATGCATTTAATGTTTTAGTGGTCTAGAAAAATGTCAATCATGTTTGTTAATTGATTATTTCTTGAGCATTGAGGATCCTATGACCATCGATGATACTGCTAAGCTTGTAAAAGCTCATTACTCATATGAGGATGATACCATTGAGTAGTTAGATGAGATCATTGACCTATCACTTTCACATTCACATCCATCAATCCAAAATCCCTCTAAATTGGAACTTAAACCACTACCACAAAACTTGAAATATTTATATCTTGAAAATGGAAACAATATGCCTATCATCATTTCTAGTTCACTCCCTCTAGGGCATGAATTGTAACTACTTGAACTTTTGAGGTAGTATAAACAAGAATTAGGATGGAAAATTTATTACATTACTATTATTATCCCATCAATTTCCATGCATCATATATTATTAAATGTTGCGGCTAAACCAATGAGGCAGTCATAATGTTGACTGAACCCAAAACTCCTAGATGTTTTTAAAAAATAGGTAACAGAATTATTGGCTACTAGAATCATTTACCTTATCTATGATAGCCAATGGGTCAGTCCAGTGTAGGTAGTTCCCAAGAAAACTAATCTAATAGTAATAAAAAAATGAAAACAATGAATTAGTTCCAACCCATGTGTAGAATAGATCGTTTGTCTATATAGACTATCACCAACTAAACCAACACACTACGAAGGACCATTTCCCATTACCATTAATTGACCAGATTCTAGAGAGGCTAGAAAGGAAGTCCCGATACTATTTCTTTGATGGGTATTATGGATACTTTTAGATCTATATTTCCCCTTAGGATCTAGAAAAGACAACATTTACTTGAATTTTTGGCATATTTTCCTATAGTAGGATGCCATTTGGTTTGTTAAATACTCTAGGTAATTTACAAAAATGCATGGTTAGTATTTTTTTAGATTACTTAGATAATTTCATGGAAGTATTCTTTGATGATTTCATTATTTATGGCTCCTATTTTGATGAATTTTTGAATATTCTTGGTTCTATCCTATATCTCTATATTGAAAATAATCTCGTATTAAATAATGAGAAATTCCATTTCATGATATGACAAGGTATAATACCTGGGCATGTTATTTATGGGGATGATATCCAAGTAGATAAATAAAAAGTGGATGTCATTTATTCCCTACCTTTAAATAGGAATGCACGGGATGTGTGATCTTTATTAGGTCATGTTGGATTTTATCATTATTTCATTTATGAATTTAGTAAGATTTCACTCCCTCTCTCCCACTTACTCCAAAAATAAAAATAATTTTTTTAATAAATAATTTGAGGAAGATTTTAAAAAATTTAAATGGAGTGTCACATAACCCCCAATAATCAAACCAACTCAGTGGGATTTACCATTTGAGCTCATGTGTGATTCCTCTAACTATGCAGTTGGGAAAGTCTTATCACAATGGGTTGATCAAGCTCCACATGTCATAGCCCATGCCTTACACACACTGGAACCTACCCCATAAAACTAAAACACAATTGAAAAATAATTCCTTTCAATTGTGTTTGCCTTGGATAAATTCAGTTCATACCTTTTAGGGTCCAAAGTAATTATGATCTCAAACCATACAAACCTTTGGTATCTCCTTAAGAAACCATAATCCAAACCACATCTCATTCACTGGATTCTTTTACATATCATTCACTGGATGCTTCTACTTTATGAATTTAATCTAGAAATTAAAGGATAAAAAAGTAGTAGAGAATGTGGTGGATAAATATATCAGTAGGGTCCTTTTATGAACATACATTGACTCATCCCCTTGTATAACCATAAATGATATATTTTTTGATGAGGAATTATATCGAGTGAAAGATGTTATTCCTTGGCATGATGAAGTTGTAAATTATTTGGTAGCATCTTGAATTCTTACTAATTTTAGGAAAAACCAAGATGACCATCTGAAACCTGAGTCCCATTGGTAAATTTGGGGTGAACTATACCTTTAAATCAAAAGTAGTGATCACTTAATCTTACATTGTGTTCCCAATAGTGAGTTTTAGTCTATACTTAGGTTCTTCCATACTCTTGCTTGTAGGGTCCACTTTGGTCCCCAACAGATTACTCATAAGGTCCCTGATTCTGGTCTCTTTTGGATAACATTATTTTGAGATTCCCATGATTTCTATAAATCTTCTCCTCACTGTCAAAGAATGGGGAATGTATCTAAAAGAAATGAAATTCCACAATAACCCTTACTCTTCCATGACATTTTTTATGTTTGGGGCATTGACATATGATACCATTACCCAATTCATTTGGGAACTTTTAAATTATTTTGGAAGTAGATTATGTGTCAAAATGGGTAGAGGCATGAGCCACTAGGAATGATGATTCAAAAATAGTTGTGTAATTTTTGATAACTCGAATTTTCTATAGGTTTGGATTACCTAGGTTCATTATTAGTGACTAGGGTTCTCATTTCTACAACTAAATAATGCAATCACTTCTACATTGGTATGGGGTCAGGCATCGAGTGTCTACTACATATCACCCACAAACCAATGATCAATATGTGGTGTCAAATCGATAAGTAAAACAGATTATCAAAAAAATGGTTCAACCTAATAAAAAAGACTGTAGTCTTAGACTCGATGATTCATTATGGGATTACCGTAATACCTTTAAGACTCCCATTGTAATGTCACCATATCAGCTAGTTTTTGGAAAGAGTTGTCACCTCCCCATTGTGATAGATCACTGAGTGAAGGACCCCAGAACACCCTGAGAGGTGAGGGGTGAATCAGGGTGTCAAATTTTTCTTCAAAAGTGATGAATCTTGTTCTCACATTGGTAGGAACAAATTAAACCTATATTAAGGGAATGTGTAGAAAATAAACAACTATATGGAAAGAGATCACACCTCAATTTTACATGGTTCACCACTAAGGTCTAGTCTAAGGAGAATAAACTAATAGTGTGTCAATCATACGTAAATCCATTAATCTTCACTAGTTGTGGAATACAAGAGTTCAGAAACAATCACTCTATACTAGACACACTGCCTTTACAAGATTTTAGGGACAACACACTGCATCCCTAAAAAAACTTCCATTGACTCCCCCTAGTTTACTACTTTGAGAGAAGTCTAACTCAATTTATCGATTTGAAGGTCACTTCAAAATATTTTCATTAAATTATTTTTACCTGTCTAGAATGAGACTCTGCTTTCACTGCAAACCTCAGTTGATGAACTTTGAAAGCCCTATTCACTGAAAAATTGATATTTAAGACTGACTTTTGCGAATTTCCCTCACGATGCTCACTACCTTCGTGATACACCCTAACTTTTTAGAACAAACTTCCTTATCAAAGATCACTAAGTCAATGTGGAATACCCCATCATCGTGAAAGACCCTTTTCTCATAAGCATTGGCATAAATCAAGACTGAACTAGTCTTTTCGCGATGCTCAAGCTTGCATAGAAATCCAGATTCATGGATCTCCCCTATATTCATGAAATTAGAGCAATTCCAGATTTTTATTAAATAATTTCATATGAAATGAAGAGGGGTAGCCTTATATTTATAGGCCCAGTTGTTCACAATACTCCACCACCTCTTAGTGGATTTTACAGATCATTTAAAATCACCTTCATTTAGCTCCTCCATTCATGATGCTCCATTATGATTTGACATTGTTGTGAATATTTATCTCAAACCATAATGATCTCATGATGCTCAAATTCATGTAATCATGGAGAACACTGTCATCAACCACGGTGCTTTAATTCTTCATTGTTCATGATTCTCATCACTGTCATGTAGATCACTATCAACTTTATTTAATCCTTCAAAAAACAAAATTCACAAATACCATATTCATGAAACTCTTGGATTTTCTATATTTATATAAGGCCTTCAAGGAAATCTAGTTTTCATGATGTAATCCATCCTCCAAATTTTGGGTCCTAAAAATTTGGCAAACAATGAGAAACAAAACCACCTTCAATACTATTGTCAGCTTGAACTATAAGATCCCTTCCCCCACAAACTCCCCAATATTTCATGTGAGGATTGAAAACAAACACAAGCCATACTCTATTTCCAGAAAATAATATCATTTGTTCCAACAATATCCCCCTTTGGGTTTTCTTTCAATCTGTAGATAAATTCAATAAAGCACCATCTACAATCAAAACCTGATACGTGAGAAACAAAACATCCAACACTCTAAGTCTACATGAGAAAAACTCAGTGTAGAAAATAAGAGGGGAAGCATGAATTCGGTTCTTTCATTTTGGAATGATTAAAGATGTCCAAGATAATCTCTGAATGTTTCCTCATAACACTAAATTGTTTTTCCATTCTCATTCCATGAATTGGGTTGTCATGTTTTGGAATGCTTAAATATGTCCAAGCTAAGCTATGAATGTTTCCTCATAACACTAAATTGTTTCACCATTCTTATTTTACCCCTTTTCAAATCATTCAATTTCTCGATTTCTTCATTCTCATCCTTTAGAAATAAACCCAAAGAACATAATTTTTACTTATAGAGCTCAAAAACACACTCCCCATGGATCATATCTCCCCCATAAACCTGTATCATTTCCAAAAATAGATTGAAACAGTTAACACAACTAGAAATAAGGGATTATACATGACCTCCTCATGCATTGGGAGGTGGATGAACACTGAGGTTCAACCGATGTTTCTCAAACACATGTGCTGCTAGTGGCTTGGTCAGAATGGCTGCCACTTGGTCATCAGTTCCAATATGATCCATTTTAATCATTCCTTGTTAAACTTTTTCCTTGATTTAGTGATATCTGATTTCAATATGTTTTGTATGATAATGATGAAAAAGATTCTTCATAAGATTGATCACAATCTTGTTATTATAGTGAATCACCATTTACTGTTTCACCTCATCACTAATATCAGTCAGTTGTTTCTTTATTCATAATAGCTGAGTATAAGCCTTTGTAGTAGAGATATAATTTTCATCCACAATACTAAGAGAAGTACTTTCCTATTTCTTACTCAACTAAAACACACATTTACTAAAAATAAAGAATTCTCCACTACTTGTGGACTTTCTATCAACCATATCTCCAGCCCAACCAACATCAGAAAAAGCTGAAAACTCATTGTCTCTACCAGCAGAAATGTATAATCCAAAATTTAATATAACTTGAATATACCTCATGATTCATTTAACTGCTGCCATATGTTCTTACTTCAGTTTGATTTTAAAGAGGTCCACTAAACATGTTGTAAATATGATGTCTGTTTGTGTTTCAGTCAAGTATAATGATATTTAAATGATTCACTAGTATATGGTGGGATCCATTGAAGTCTCACTCTCATGCTTTCCAAGTTTTGTTCCAACCACAATCAGAGTCGTCATTGTTTTTGAGTCATGCATATTGAATTTCTTTAGCAATTCTCTCACATATTTTTCCTGAGAAATTAAAGTGAAATCCTTCTTCTGAATAACCTATATCCCCAATAAATATGTCATTTCACCAATCATAGAAATTTAAAATTATGATTTTATATGATTTGAAAATTCTTCCACTTATCTCTACCTACTTCCACCAAATATAATACCATCCATGCACATAAACACTATAAATTGATCTTCCTTTGAATTATTCACATAGAGATTATGGTCAACAACTCCTCTTTTAAATTTGAGCTTCTTCAGATAAGTATCCAGACAAGAATACCATGCTTGTGGTGTCTGCTTTAGACCATAAAGAGCCTTCTTTAATCTATAAACATCTTCTTCATTATTTCCAATCAAAAATCCAAAAGGTTGTTCAATGTATACTTCTTATTCAATAACTCCATTTAAGAAAACGATTTTGACATCCATCTGATAAACTTTATATTCTCTTTAGATTTACATAGAAAAGAAAAGTCGGATTGACTTCGGTCTCACCATTGGAGAAAATGTTTCTTCAACATCAATTCCTTCAATATGTGCATAGCCTTTACACACTAGGTGTGCCTTGTTTCTGATAACATTTACATGCTCATGATTTTTTTGAATATCTATTTGGTTCTAATAGCATAGTGGTTTTCTAGTCTATTAACAATATGCCATGTCTGGTTCTTATCAATCTAATCGAGTTCTTCATTCATGGATTTAACCCATGATTTACCTTTCACAGCTTCTTCAAATGAGGTTGGTTCCATAATTTATAGAAAGGCATACTATGAATTATTTCTCATTATCCTTATTTGTGTGGGTGATGTCCAATCCCCAATGATATTAGATTGATCAATTTCAACTATTCTGTTTCTCCTGTGAGGTTTAGATTAATTTTCTTCAGCCATCATTTATTCTTCCAATTATTATTCTGAATCATCGTCATTTTGTGAACTCTGAATGTTTTTCATGACTTTTTACACTTCTATATTTGAATATATTCCATGTACATTGTCTCCTTCATCTTCTATTATATAAAAATAAGGGATTATTGAGGTATTTTTGTTCTTATATTCAAGGATCTTAACATCACTACTTTCAATAATTCTCCCAAGATGATTATTAAAACATTCGTAAGATTTTCTATGCATTGAATAATGAAGGAATATTATTTCACCTGCCACATCACCATACTTTACTTTATTTTATTCTTTATTTATCATAAATAATTTACTTCTAAAAACATGAAAATACTTCAAAGAGGGCTTCCTTCCATGCGAAAACTCATATGGTGTCTTGTTTTCTCCCATATAAACCCCTGTTTGATTTTGAGTATACACTGTAGCTTGAATAAACTCTTTCCATTGATGGAGAGAGATACCATTCTCAATCAATATAGTTTTGGATATATTTTTTACCTATATATTCCTATGCTCAACAACTCCATTTTGTTGTGGGGTTCTTACAACAACCACCTCATCTTGTATCCCATGTTTCTATAGGTAATTTTCAAATTCAATGGATGTGTATTCCCCTCCATTGCCAGATCGTAGAACTTTGATCATGTGTCCAGTATCATTCTTTGCTATTCAGTGATATGTTTTCATGCAATCAATAAATTTCTGTTTCCTATGTATAACCATTACACAAGCCATCCTAATATAACCATTAATGAAAATAAAGAAGTACCTTTCTCCATATGTTCTAGAAACATTTATCGGACCACATAAATCTATATGGATGAGATCAAGAAGATTAGCTGCCCTTTTCTTCTTTGGAAAATATGAACTACAAACCAACTTCCCTCATATGCAAGTATCACAAGTCATTTCCCATTCACATTTCATATTGGAGAGATCTATAAATATCTTCATCTTAGATATATTTTCCATGTATTGTTAATTAATATGACCCAACCTTCAATTCTATAAGTTGTTTTCTTCTTCAACTATCAGATATCAAATTTTCTCTTTACTATCAACCTGATATAAGTTTCCATATGTTCTATAACCTTTCATTAGAGAATTTCCCATCTTTACTTTTATAGTGAAGTCTTTTTGATTGAAAGTCACTATAATTCCTGAGACACAGAGTTGAATCACACTTAGAAGATTGTGACACAAATCATCCACATAAAAAAAATTCAATTTTCTTAAACTTTTCACTTGCCAATTTTGTGCTCTCATTTCCTTTGATCTTAAAAACACCATCATTTCCAAACCTGACTATTCCATCAACCATTTTCTTTACATTCTTTAATAAATATGTATTTCCCATCATATGGGATGAGCATATACTATCAAGAATCTAGGTTCTACTGTTCTTTTCAGCTTTGAGAGTGACTTCTAAAATATTTGATTTATCAACATTATTCTTTTCCTGCCATGAAATATTTGATTGAGTGTAAGATAAATATGGTATTTCCACTCTCTTTTCCATGTGTATTGGTTCATCATATTCATATTTTTATTCCCGAGGAGAAAACCTATTTGTAAGAGAAACACTGTATAGTTGATGATTATTAACTTGTCTCTGAGTTCTATAAGTATCATTTCCACCTTTCCTCTTCCTGTAATAAATAGCTTTATGGCCAAAGTTTGAGTAGTGAAAACAATATCCATAAAATATATTTCTTCTATAATATGTAGGATATGAATTCTTTCTCCTTTTTTGACTTCATAGCTCTTCCCCATTCAAATAACTCCTTGCCTCTTCATAGTATGACATGGTGTGACCCAGATAGCCGCAAAAATTGACATTTCATAAGAGGGAACATCTTATCACTTCAATTCCTCCTCATGTACCCTTAAAAAAAGAGTTTGAATATAGATCATTTTTGGATACCTGAGGATAGTTTTAATTATGCTTTCAGTTTGATTTGAGGCTTTCTTTATTTGGAATTCAGGTGACTTTTTGATATGTCAAACTTTCATCTTTCCTTTATTTTGTCCTATTTTATTTCCAGCATTTGATGTTTTAGCATCACAACCAATTCCAGTTTTTCCCATGCATGTGGATATTTGATCATTCAAATCATTCTCTACACTTTAAGAACCACTCTTATCTCTCTACAATAACTCAACATATGAGAATATTTTAAACTATATTTTATTCTTTATTTATTTTGAGTTTAATTCACTTTCAAGTATACTCATAAGAGTAACAATTTATTATTCAAGTACCTCAATAGTCTTTGACTTATCCTCTAGCCTGGATGTAAGTTCATTGATAACCTTTGCATGTTCTTCAATTATGAGATTAAGTTTTACTATATATTATGATATTTCAAAATATGTTTAATATTCTTTTACTACTTTTTTTTGGCCGATTAATTTCAGCTTCCAATCAATCAACATAGTCATATAAAACTTCCAAAATTTATCTAAACTTTTTTATTCTATTTATTTGATTCTCAAGCTCACTAAGATAATCCTCAAGTTTCATCTTATGATCAATATAAAAAATTAACTGATTATCTCTAGCTTTATCTTTTAATGGTTCTGAATTTTCAATTGTAGCCATCATAGATGGTTGGGTTCCATATTTAAACTATGGTTCTTCTTCCTTAAAAAATTCATTTTCATAATCTTATTCTTTATAGACAAAACTATTTCTATGTAATTTCTTTCCAGATTTGAAGTCTCCTTTTTGAGAAAACCTTTTTTGAGGCTTCTGTGAGTTTCCTACTTCACTTTCTTTATCATCGAACTTCCTTGAGCACTAAGAGGAAATGTGACCAACTCTACCATAATGAAAACATTACAAGGGTAGATTTACTTCAAATATCCCTTTTTCTCTCTTGAATTTCTTAGAAAAGAGAGAAATGATTTCATCTTCCTCATTACCTTTATTAACACTATCTCCTAAAATCTCAAGTTTTTCTATGGCTTTGAATGATATCTTATTTCTAACATGACTTGTTGCATCCTATAGTTTGAATCTCATTTCATAAGATACTAGAATTCTCAACAGATCATCTAAGGAAAGTTTTAAAAGATCCCTTTTCTCAAAATAAGAAAATTTTGGATTGTAAAGAGGAAGTCTTCTCAGAATTTTCTTTACAATGTCATTGTCTTTAATTTCTTCACCAAGACCTCGAATTTCTCTTACAAATTTAGTAAATTGATTGAAAAAGGTATCTATATTTTCATCAGGATGCATCTTCAGATCATCAAACTTTTTGTGCAACACTTAAAGTTTGGCCTCTTTCTCTTTGTTATCACCTTCATATATATTTTTCAGATTTTCCCACAAAAACTTGGCTAAGGTGAAACTCATTACCATTAGATAGATTTCATTAGATAGTGCTGAAGTAATGTAATTTTTCACTTTGGAATTTGTATCAAGTATTTTACTATCTATTTCAGTCATAAATATTCTTGTTTCATTAGTTAGCTAAATCCCTTGCATAGTGTAAAAGAGTAATTCCATTCCGAGAGATCTTAGATGAGATCTCATCCTATTATTTCAAATATAAAAGTTTATTCCATCAAATAGGGGGAATCCCTTGAAATTTACTGAGTTCTCCATGACAAAAAAGAAGGAAAAATTTAACACCAGCAACATGTACCCTCTGATACCACTTGAAGGACCCCATAATAACCTGAGAGGGGAGGGGTGAATCAGAGTGTCAATTTTTTCTTCAAAAGTGACACATCTTGTTCCTATGTTGGTAGGAACTAATTAAACCCATCTGAAGGGAATGTGCAGAAAATAAACAACCATATACAAAGAGATCACACAACAATTTTACTTGGTTTTCCACTAAGGGATAGTCTAACGAGCATATGCCGACAATGTGTGGGTCATACCTAAATCCACTAATCTTCACTAGTTGTGGAATAAAAGAGTTCAGACACAATCACTCTGTACCAGGAACACTGCCTTTATAAGATTTTAGGGATAGAAAACTTTTTCCCTCAGAACACTTTTTTCGACTCCCCCTAGCTCACTGCTTTGAGAGAAGTCGAACTCTATTTATCAACTTGAAGGTCACTGTAATAGATTTTCATTAAAGTCCTTTTCCCTATCTAACATGAGACTCTTATTGCACTGTAGACCCGAGTTGATGCACTTTGAAATCCTTACTCACTAGAATACTGATATTTAAGATTGCCTTTTGCGAAGCTCCCTCACGAAGCTCACTACCTTCGTGGAACAAACTACCTTCGCGAATCTCACTGAGTCAATATGGAATACTGTTGGAACCACGAACGTTCTATGAAATAAATGGAGTTTGGTTTTTGTTTGCTGTCAATACTTATTAGAAGTTCATAATTTTTAATAGGGAAGGGATCATACAATTCAAGCGGATAACAGTACTAAAGGTGACAACATTTTCCAGTGTTTTACAAATTTTTGGGATTGAAAATAGGAAAATTGAGAGTTGTTTTCTTGGAAAAGGAAGGTGTGAGAAAAGCATGGAATTTGCGCTAAATTGGTTTTTCATTTTTCATGAAAAAGGTGTTTTAGGATCAGAACACTGAAAAATGGAAAAGGTATGAGCAGCGCAGAAAATCTAGAGTTTGCATGGAAAACGATTCCTACATGAAAAGGAATTGCACACAGAATGGGAGTTTTGTGTGACATGGTGGGTTTTTCATGCAGGGGTCAGAGATTCCTATAAATAATAGGTGAACCCTCTCATTCGGTATGGCTAAAGACTTAGAGAAGATCCAAGTTCTGATGCGCATAAAAGTTGTGTGAAAAGGGAGTTGCGCTGAAAATTTATGACTGCGCAGAAAAGCTAGAATTGCACGTAAAAATTACTGTTGCATGGAAAATAATAATTTTTTGTACAAAAAGTTAGAGTTGCACATAAAGGGTGTAGTTGCACTAAATATTTTCTATGCGAAAATAAAATCTTGCGCGCAGAAGTTAGATCTTGTGCGCACAAGGTAGGTGTTGCGCGCAATTGTCAGTGTAGACTGAATACATGTTCTGAATATCCGGTTCAGTGGATCAGTGATTTCAAGTGAATCAATTCAGTACTTCTATGAAAGAAATTTCTTATGTTGAATAGAGATAAAGACTTAAATGCAAATCTATTTAAGCAACCATCAAGTCGATAAACTGAGTTTGACTTATCTCAAGGCAGTGAGCTAGTGGGAGTCGAGGGAAGTGATCCGAGGGATGCAATGAGCTATCCCTGAACCTTTGTAAAGGTAGTGTGCCTGGAAAAGAGTGATTGTGACCAAATCTTGTAATCCTCAGACTAGTAAAGATTAATAGATTTAGGTACGACTGATACAATTTTGGTGTATACTCCTTGGATGTAGCCCTTTACGGTGAACCAAGTAAAAGTACTGTGTCATCTCCCTACTTTCATTTGTTTGATATATTTAAAAATTTACTACCAATGGGAAAAAAGATCCACAACTTCAAAAAATAAAAGGTTGAAACCCTGATTCACCCCTCCCCTATCAGGGTGTTCTGAGGTCCTTCAAATACCCCATCATCATGAAAAACCCTTTTCTCATAAGCATTAGCATAATTCAATACTTAACTAGTCTTTTTACGATGCTCTAGCTTGCATAAAAATATAGATTCGTAGAGCTCCCCCAGCTTCGTGAAGTAATTTCAAAATTTCCTTGAATAATTTCATTTGAAATGAAGAGGGTTAGACTTATATTTATAGGATCATCTATTCGCAATGCTCCACCATATCTTATAATATTTTATAAATCATTCAAAACCACCTTCACATAGCTCCTCCATTCACGATTCTCCATTGTGATTTGATGTTGTCATGAATATTTCCATTAAACCATCACGCGCTTACGATGTTCCAATTCTTTTAACTGTGGAGAACATTGTAACTGATCATGATGATCTAATTCTTCATTGTTCTCAATGCTTGTCACTGTCGATTATATCACCATAAAATTTCTTTGATCCTTCACGAAACACTATTAACGAATCCCATATTCACAAAACTCATGCCTTTTCCATATTTTCATAAGGTATTTAAGGAAATCCAATTTTCGTGACACAATCTATCCTCTAAATTTTGGACCCCAGAAATTTGGTGAACACTAGGAAATGATTCCACCTTCAATGATATTGTTAGCTAGAACTATAAGATCTATTTCCTTGTAAAATTCCTGATCTTACATGTGAAGATTGACAAAAAACACAAACCATACTTCATTTCTAGAAAAGAACAGCCTTGGTTCCAACTCCTGGCCTAATGGGCCATTAAACAATACAATTATAATATTTATAGTGCAAGTGATCAAAAGAAGTTACAGATTCAAGAGTTAGAGGAAATGATAAGAGACTCATATGAGAACTCCAAAATTTTTAAGGAGAGAACCAAGGCTTCCCACAACTGACTCATCCTTCATCGTCAATTCAACATTAGGCAGAAGGTTTTACTTTTCAATGCAATGATGAAGTTGTATCTAGGTAAGCTTCATTCCCATTGGTTTGTCCTATACACTATTACTAATGTTTATAAATTTGGTGTTGTTCATGTTCAAAATGAAGAAACAGAACAAACCTTCACTATTAATGGGCAGCGGTTGAATCAATTTCATGAAGCCATTCTAGAGTCCCCAATAGAGGAACTCTAAGTTCAAGAAGCAACCTACCAATGACACCCACAAGGTTTTATCCTTAATTCCCACATTATATTTTATTATATTGAATAAACTTCATACTCTAGGTGTGTGAGGATGGGTATATTCTTGGGTTAGTTGATAATTTTCATCATATTTCTTCCTTTTCTCTTTTTTTCTTGTTGAATAGTTTTGTTACCTTCCCCCCTCTTTCTTGGGTACATTACTGGGTTAGTTAGGAATTTTCATCATATTTATTATTTTTATATATTTTTTTCTTTTTGAATAGTATTGTTACCTTCCCCTTTCATTTTACCACTGAATTTGGTGTCAGAATATTCATTTTTGATTCACAATTAATCATGTAATTTATTGAAAATGCATAATGAATTTCCCTATTTAATTTTGCTTTAACATTTAAAAAAATTCACTGACAGAATGTGTGTTTTAGTATGAATTTAACATTGAGGTGTAAATTTTTCTTGAAAATGTGTTGCTTTTCAATGATATAAATAGTTGTATCCTTTTGAAACATTTGAGAATAATGGTACCATTTGTGTGAGTAGTTTATAGGAAAATTGTATCACTTAATGTCTCCATACATATTTTCACCCAACCATGAATTGTGCATATTTCTTACCTAACAGAAGGTAAATATAAGTTAAGTTATAAATTCTATACTTTACAAAATGATTTTTCCATACATTCATTACTTATCTAATATATTTCATTATTGTACTAGATTGACCTATTTGAGTGTACCTATTATCTGACTATTGTACGCCCTAAAAAAAAAACAAAAACAAGAAATACAAATGAATATTTAGGGGAGTGATAAAATGTAAAAAACACAGGGATATCTAGGTCTAGATATTAAGGGTTGACTTATAGGAATGCTTAAGTGAGTGGGTATTGTAATTTTATTGCAAAGGATATATAGTAGGTTCGGTGGAAAGAATCATGTAAGCAGACAAATTTTAAAATAACCTATATTTACTGAATATAAATTGGAAAGAATGATATGAAATGGTTTTCACACACACACACACATGGATATTTAGTGGCATTGTTTAATTCTAAATTATTTTCTCAAATTTTTATCATGCATATCTTAGAGTTTTGTTCTGATACAATTTATGGGACATCTTTTTCCATGATTACTGAGAATATATTCTTGGTGTGGTTTTTTCTTTGATCACATTGATTTCAGGAATTAAATTTTCAATGTTAAATATTCATGAAGTTAGTAATATCTCCATGCATCATTTTTTTTTGAAATGTGACTTTCCTAGGAGTGAAAATGTTTAGGTGTGGGGGTGTGATTTCACCATTATTCACTATTTTATTTTACCCTTACACCACTATATTTAAATGATTTTTTTTTATAAATTCAAAATATTATAACGAATTTCACTTCATGTTTGATTCATTAATTTAATTTTTATCACTATTAAAAAGGGTGATTTTAATTTTTTTTGTTTTCATTGTAGTTGAATGTGATTTGGAGGGCCCATAATAATGTTGAAGAAAAATGGGCCAAACTATGAAAGATTATAAGCATACCAGTGGATTCAAACGGACACTACAACTAATCTGTGCATCCAATTGGGTTAATTTTTTTCATATGATCCAAAATTAATTAGGATAAAAATATTATGAAGATACCCAAGCATAATTTGTCTACCAAGGGGCCCAATCTAACCGATATATCCAAGAAACCAAATCTGAATGAAGTCAAAGGTTGTGTTCTATATTTCATCCATATCATTGAATGTATTTTTAAAAATGGCTCAAAATTTTATGTGGAGTTATTAAAGAGGTGATGGAACAACTTTTTAGTTTTATGAAATGTGAGATAAGACTGTCTGAAAACCTAAAAACAATTTCTAAATAGTTTCTCAAAATCTTAGTTCTTTAAACCACATTCTATTTTACCTATAAAATGGAACCTTGGGCACCCCATTTACAGGTTCAACCAATAGAGTGAAGTGATGAAAATTTGGAGTTATAGAGGATTACTCTCATACCCTTGGAGGTTTTGGATCTCCCTATCATCATAGGGAGAGATGAAATGAATAAGGATATCCACCCGATCTTCCTCCTCCTCTCAATGGTGGGATAAATGGTGGGTGTTCATTGTGAGAGGGATACACATATTGTAAAGGAAGTTACGAAACTTGTACTAATAATGGATTGATTTATTTTGGGTTTGAAAAAATTTCATTCAGAATCATATTACTTTGATTCACATTTTAATGCTTTGTTTGATTAAACCAAATGAAATACTCTTTACTTTTAATCGATCGGTGTGAAGTTTTGAGTGCGTGTGTAACACCCCCAAGATTTTATGGTATGTATCCTCTTAGATAAATTCAATTAATTAGATAGTTTAAATTGTTCAAAAAATTATATCATATAGTATAAATCATATAAAATCACACAGAGAACACAAAAAAACTTTATAAATTAAGAATGAATGAAATAAGAGGCTTTTTTTAGAAATTAGGGAGCATATATCAATGAAATAGTAACTTGAACTTTGGAATAGTAACGTGGACCTTAGAAATAGTAATCAAAATAATATAATAGTAACCTAACCTATTAAAGTATAAATAAAATCTAGGCATCTTATAAATGGTAATATGATATAATTATATCATAGTATAAGTAAATAGATGTTTTAGAAATTATTAATTAAGTGTTGATATTTTTTATAAACATAAATGTTTATTTTCAATTTTATAATTAATATAACTATTTAAAAGAAAATTTATTCATAAATTAATATTTTTTCCCTATGATTATAAGATAAATTTATGAGACCTGAATTAATTTTTCAAAGTGTTATAAAATCAGTTATAAATTTAAAATTGGTATTTTCCAAGTAAATTATGATTTTAATTAAAAATTAAATTTCTCATATTTAAAAAATTATTTTCATATAATAGGGTTCATTTTTAAATTATAAATGTCAAAAAATGGTTAGGGTGAATTTTCGGGATTTTCCTGAAATATTTGAATTTTTAGTGAATAGTAAAATATGACAATTTACAGTATATATGCATTATAAATTAAAAACATTATTACTTGAGTCATGGATTAGGTAAGAAACATAATCTAAAACTTTCATTTATTATTTTAATATACTTAGTGATAATTATAAAACTATTCAAAGTCTTGAGGAAAAATAATAAACTAATGAATAAAATAATGAGAAAACACCCATCTCCTCCATTATAAATACCACCCATAACCACCTCTTCTCCCCACACATTTTAGGTTTCTAATATTGTCCAATTAATGGTAAATAATCTTACCAAGTCTCTTTAACATGTCCAACATCCTTTGGTATCACCAAAACACCAATCCCAAGCCCCTTAAAGAGGTTCTCAAGGTGAAGAAATTCAAGAGGTAAAATACTCCTTTGTTTTCCTTTATTTTCTTTTTAATTTCATTTATTTTCTTATACTTACCTCCAGTCATCTATTAAAATATGAATTATAACTCCAGTATCTTATATATACTATAATTTTATTTTTTAATGTAAAATCCATCATCAATCCCCTTCTCCCCTCTCTTTTATTCTAAAAATGAAAATATCATCCGTAATGTGCTGACTTACTGCCACCATGGACGATACATTTTCATTTTCCATTAATGCCTTCAATGCTGGATATAAAACCATTATTATGGTTAAATAAGACTTTATTATACATATTATAATTCATATAATGTTTTTAACCAGTATATATGAATAATATTAATTAATAAAACAAAACTAGTTCACAATAATCAGAATTTCACCAAAATAAACCAACATTCATCATTAAAATTTTATCTAATGAATAATCCTAATATCTAGAAAAATTATATATAAGACCATTTAATATTTTTTAATTTCATTAATAACATATAATTTTAATTCTGAAAAATTAATCCCATTTTTACATGAACTTCCGTACATGTATACAAGTGAACCAATCATGAAAACCAAAGAAACAAACACTCCCGAACGATGAAAATGAATCTTATAACTCATAAAAAAAGGACATAAATGAACTAAATAAAATTATAATAAATCAAATAAATGTTTAATATGTTTTTAATTTAATTATTAATGAATCTAATTTTATTATCCAGGACATTAAGTGCAAGTACCTAACACTTTTAGACTTAAGGTAAAGGATTCTCCCTGAACCTCCATTTTTTCCTTTGGGTTACTATTTATCTCTATTTAACCCAATGTAATTATTAATTATTATTATTTACTCCTCCTAAATTATATTTTTATGTTCCAAAAGTATGTACCATTCTCAATTATTCTTTATTTTATGGGGAAATACAAGTTTTATAAGGTTCTCTTTTCAATTCCTCCTAATAAGCAAGCCCGATTTAAGGGAACATCCCATTTTCTTAACCATTTTCAAGTACAATACATAATATATTTTAAGCCACCAATATTTTTATAAAATAAATATTTTTATCATGAAAAAAATATATTTTTTAATTTATAGATTTATTCAAGAAATTATGCCCTTTCCTACTTTAAAGACTCTTTTATATTCTTTCTTTAATCACACTAAAAAGGATCTTTTATAAAGTTTCTTAATTTTTTAAATGTTTTAAATTTAGTTGGACATAATTTATCACGATATATGAATATTTTCTCTTATTAATGTATAAGTATTATTTAAATCCATTCTTTTATGGAAATTATTATGATATTTTTTTGACCACTTATTCCTTGTGTGTGGTGTGTGTATATTTCCCTTTTATTTATGATCATCATTCATTAAATATCCATATTTATTATATCATGGATATGATTATTTTATTATAAATATACAATTTTAATATATGGTGTTTTTATTTAATTGAATCTATGTATGAATAATTCTTTGGACTTGCAGTGATGGGTGATGCCCAGTTATAGATAGTCCCTCGATGTATCGACAGGTCTCATGAGACAAAAAAGTTGGAGATAAACCCTTCGTGTTTGTTTCCAAATAAAATCAGATGAGTTTTTACCCACATAATTAAACCATATTTATGGTATAATGGTTCATGTTCTTGATACACGACTTCAAATGAATAATCATTTTCTTTATTTAGTATTCAGTTATTTCTTTCCATGAGGTTTTCACTATGACAAAATATATGGATGTATTTTCATTTTTAGTGTAATAATGGAATGTGTTTTTAGGATTATTTACCTTTCCATAATTTTTATGCCTTACTAAATTTTATTCAATTATTAATGTCTCATATAACCCTTAATGATCATTTTAGCTCACCCTTTTATTTTTTTCATTCCTCAAGTTGTGAAGATGAAATCTTTGAATAAGTTCCAAGGAAGCAGTTTATTTTACTTTGTTATGTTCTATGTTTAATTAAAAATGTTATAAGGGAACCATGTATGTATCTAGTTCTTCAAGACTGCTAAACCTATTGATCCTTGTTGACGTGATCTCTTGTATCTATTTCGTTGTAATAAAATGACCACTGACACTGGGATACTAGGTTGAGGTTGTTACAGTTGGTATAAGAGAAAGTTCAGTAGAAAAAATGGGAACTAGATGTTAAATTAACATGAGAATTATAATAACTACTTATATTGAATTCTTGGAACAATATTCATGATGATTATGAGCTAACTTAGTGTGTGTCATTATTTAGTGATGATTCCTAATGGAAGGAAAGAAATGAATACATGAGGATAATGTAGGGATTTACCTACTCACCAAGTCAACATAGTTTGCGTTGGAGCTGAACAAATCATGTCTATATTAGGAAAGATTACATAGGTTATAATGAATAACCACAATATACCTATGTTGGATCATTTCATATAGTAGAATCCCCCAAATTTTTGTGGGGTTACTAATCTAGTGGTAGCTGAACAATAGATCAAATCCCTTGAAAAGATATTTACGGCATTGGGATACAATGAAAAAAAAGGTAGTATTGGTAGTCTATTGTCTCAAGGGAGATGATGATCAATGTTGGTATTTGATCCAAAATACTAAGGATAAAGGTGAAACATAAGAAACGGAATGGATAAATTTTAAAGAAATGTTCTTCGATAAATATTTCCCATATGAGAAATGAACGAAAATAAAGAGAAAATTCTTTAGCTTAAAGAAAAGGGAAGAAGAGAGTGTTCTATAGTATGAGGCTAACTTCACAATACTAGCCAGATATGCTATTGATTATATATGTGATTCAGAAGACAAGATTGATCATTTCCTTGAAGGTCTTAAGCCAAGTCTTTGAAGGGAACTGTCTTTTAAAACATTTTAATCATATGATGAAATAGTATTAAGTGGAATCAAAATGAAGAAGGAATTTTCTAGATCCTATATGTTCAAGGGATATCAAGAGAAGAAGAGGTATTATGGTAACCATGGAAGAGGTTATGTGTCAAAGAAGAATAAGGTAATGAAGTAATTTCCATTATGCATAAATTATGGAAAGAATTATCCTAGTAAATTCTTGAAAGGCATGGGGGTTTTATATAAGCGTAGAGAAAAGGGTCATCAAGATAATGATTAAAATAGGAAGAAACAAATCAATGATGTTCAATGATTCGATTATAATGAAATGGGGCATTATTCAAATCAATATCCCAAGTATTAGGGGAATCTACCAAAAAAAGAGGCCAAGGGGAGATGACCAAAATTATGCAATCACTATAGCTAAAATAGAAGTACCTAATGATGTGGTGGTAAGTACATCAATCCTATATTAAAATATAGCCAATGATTTACTTGATTATGTATCATCATACTCTTTTATATCTACCCAATTTTCCAAAAAAAAGATATTTACCTTTTGATCTAATAAGGGAGTTGTCAATCAAAACCCCTAAGGGAAGTATCATTGTGACAAAAATGTGTTGGTATGTTCCAATTATGGAATATAAACATGATTTATTTTCTAACCTTATCATCATACCTATCTTTTAATTTGATATAATCCTCAAAATGAACTAGATTTCAAAATATGATGTGAGAATTTATTTCAATAAGAGGGATATTATGATTTATGAGGAAGATGTAAAATCCCTTATCTTTAGAGAAGAAACTTCATCATACAATTCTTATCTATATCCATCCCCAGTAGCTCTACTAAATGAAATTATTAGGGATATAGATAAAATAACATCTAGAGATGATTAAATTCATCTTCAAATTGAGGATGTACCAATTGTGCAAGAATACATTGATTTATTTCCTAAGGAATTACCTAGGCACCCCCATAGCATGAAGTTAAATTTACCATTGATATAATCCCTTATACAAGACCAATATCAAATACTTCTTATAGAATGGAAACTATAGAATTAGTGGAGTTGAAGAAAAAATTATTGGATTTGAGTAATAAGGGATTTATTCTCCCTAGTGTTTCTCCATGGGGTAACCCTATTCTCTTTATTAAGAATAAAGATGGATCCTTGAGGTCATGTATTGACTATAGAGAAATCATTGCTATTACAATAAATAAAAAGTATCTGCTTCCTCATATTGATGATTTATTTGATCAACTTCACATAGCTTAATATTTTTTTAAATATTGGCCTTTGTTATGGGTATCATCAATTGTGATTAAAGAATGATGATATTTTGAAGATAGATTTTAAGATATGGTATGGACATTATGAGTTCACAATAATTCCATTTCAATTGAATAATGAACCCTATGTTTTCATGGATCCAATGAAAAGAGTATTAAAGGAATATCTTGATGATTTTATTATAGTATTCATTGATGATATTATAGTGAATTATAAATTCTATGAATACCATGAGAATCACTTATAGATTATTATTGAGACTCTTATAAGGAAGAAGTTATACGGTAAATTTAAAAAGTGTGAATTTTGGCTTTAGGAAATTTATTTTCGCAGCCATATTGTCTCTAAGGATGGAATCTTAGTTGATCCTGTGAAGACAAAGGAAAACCAAGAATGTACTATGCCAATGAACATAACCATGGTACGCAGTTTCATTGGTTTATCAGGATACTATTAGTGTTTTGTTCAGAATTTTTCTTGATTGGATAACCTGTTAACCAAGCTTACATATAATGGGGTTAAGTTCTCATGGATACACGAATGTGTAGAATGCTTTGAATAATTGAAGAGAAGACTAGTCAATGATCAAATTTTGAATCTAACATCATGAAATGATGAGTTTGTAACATAAAATGATGTATAAAAGAAAGAACTTGGTTGTGTCCTTATGAAAAATGATAAAGTCATTTCATATGCATCAAGGAAGTTGAAGATTCATGAAAAAAGTTATTCGACTCATGATTTTGGTTTAGCATCCGTAATCTTTGCTCTGAAGATATAGAGACACTGGTGAAATATGTTAGATATAAATAGATCACAATATTTTTAAATACATATTTACATAGAAATAAATAAACATGAGGAAAAGGGTATGGCTCGAGTTACTCAAATATTATGATTTCTCAATACACTACCATCTGAGAAAAGGAAATAAGGTGGAAGATGAATTAATCAGGAAAGATCATGGACTTATAACCTAAATGAGGATTGAGAAAGATCCTGTATTCATGGATTTAGTAAAGATGGATATGGGAATTTTTAAGTAAAGGAAAAAATCACTCTTTTTCAAATGATTTTTAAACCATCTTTACTAGAGAAGATATAAATTTCTCAATTTTATGATAAGAATTTTCAAAAGAAAAATAAAGACATTAAGGATAGAAGATTGAAAAACTTCATCTATAAGGATGTAATTCTGAAATTTGGAATGAGGTTATGTGTCCCATCAATACCTGAGCTAAAAGGGAACTATTAAATGATTCTCATAGCTCAAATTTCTCTATACACCTTGGTAGTACCAAGATGTATAGATATTTGAAGGAACATTTTTGGTGGGATAATATAAAGTGTAATATTGCTGACTATGTGTCAAGGTGTATAGTTTTTCAATAAGTGAATCTTGAGAGATATAATCATAGAATAGTCATGTAACATCTACATATTCATACATGGAAATGGGATGACATTATGATGGAATTTTTCACATGAATACCAAGGACACCTAGAAGGAATAATTCAATGTGGGTTATTGTTGATTTCCTTACAACATCAGCCCATTTATTTTCTATAAGATAAGATTTACCTCTTGAGAATCTATAAAGACTCTATATTAATGAATTTATAAGACATCATGGTGAACATCTATCAATTGTTTCTAATCAAGATCTATGTTTTATAAAAAAAATTATGGAAGTGTCTTTAGAAGGCTTTGGATACTGAGGTTCATTTGAGTACTGCTTATCACCCTCAAATCAATGGAAAGTCTGAAAGGACTATTTAAAAATTGTAAGACATGTTGATATCATGATCAATTGATTTTCAAGGTATGCGGGATCAGTATTTACCTTTAGTTGAATTTTGATACAATAATAGTTTCCATTGTACTATTCAAATGGCACCATATGAAGCATTATATGGCAAGAGATTTCAAACTCCAACTTGTTGGGATGAAGTCGGTGAGAGGAAACTTATAATCCTAGAACTTATTGAAGATACAAGGCTCATATTAAAGCAGGTCAAAATAGAAAAAAGAGTTATACTAACAAGCGAAGAAAGTATTTGTAATTTTAAGTGGGAGATCATGTATTTCTAAAATTATCTCCATGGAAGTGTGTCTTAAGGTTCAATAAGAAAGGGAAAGTGAGACCTAGGTATATAAGACCATTTAAAATTATGGAAAGAATTAGAGCTGTAGCGTACCGATTAGCAATGTTTCCAAGTCTCTCTAAATTGCATGATGTGTTCCACATATTATTGTTAAATTAGTACATTATGGACCCAACACATGTACTCACCTATGAAGAAATGGAATTGGAACCTGATTTGTCTTACTGTGAAGAGCCTATTGAGATTCTTGACACAAGAGGGAAAGTATTGAGAAATAAGATGACTCAACTAGTAAAGGTTCTTTATAGAAACCATTAAATGGAATAAGAAACATATAAACCTAAAGATATTATGAATAAGAACCACCCACATATTTTTAGTGGGAAATATCTATGAAAAATTTCGAGGTTGAAATTTCTGAAGGAGGGAAGAATATAACACCTCAAGATTTTACAGTATGTATCCTCTTAAATAAATTCAATTCATTAAATAGATTTAACTACACAAAAAATTATTTCATATAGTATAAATCATATAAAATCACATATATAACACAAAAAAACTTTATAAATGAAGAATGAATGAAATAAGAGGTTTTTTCTATAAATTAAGAAACATATATCAATGAAATAGTAACTTGAAATTTGGAATAGTAATGTGACCCTTAGGCATAATAATTTGTCCAATAGAATAGAAACCTCACCTATAAAATTATAAATAAAATTTATACATCTTATAAATGGTAATATGATATAATTATATCATAGTAAAATTAAATAAATGTTTTAGAAATTATTAATTAAGTGCTGATATTTTTTATAAGCATAAATGTTTTTTTAATTTTATAATTAATATAATGATTTAAAAGAAAATTTATTTTCATAAAATGTATTAATAAATTAATATTTTGTTGTATTATTATTATAAGATAATTTTATGAGACCTTAATTAATTTTTTAAAGTGTTATAAAATAAGTTATAATTTTAAACTTGGTATTTTCCAAGTAAATGATGATTTTAATTAAAAATTAAATTCCTCACATTTAGAAAATTATTTTCATAAAATGGAGTTTATTTTTTAATTCTAAATGTTGAAAAATGGTTAGTGTCATTTTTTTGGGATTTTTCTGAAATACTTGAATTTTTGGGGAATAGTAAAATATGATAATTTACAGTATATATACATTATAAATTAAATACACTATTAATTGAGTCATGGTTGATTTAAGAACCAGAATATAAAACTACCATTCATTATTTTAATATATTTAATTATAATTATCAAACTATTCATAGTCTTGAGTCAAAATAATAAACTAATAAATAAAATAATGAGAAAACAGCCCTCTCCTCCACTATAAATACCATCCCTCACCACCTATTCTCATCACACCTCTTAAGCCTCGAATATTGTATAATTCATGACCAATACTCTTACCAAGTCTCTTTCCCACATCTAGGATCTTTTGGTATCACCAAAATACCAATACCAAGCCCCTTAAGGAGGTTCTTAAGGAGAAGAAATTTAAGAGGTAAAATCCCCTTTCGTTTTCCTTTATTTTCTTTTCAATTTCATTTTTTTCTTATCCTTACCTCACATAATATATAAGAAATGAAAAATAACTATAGTATCTTATATATAATAGAATTTATTTTTTTAATATAAAATCCATCATCAATCCCCTTCTCCTCTCCCTTTTATTCTAAAAATGAAAATATCATCCAGGATGTGCCGATTTACCACCATCATGGACGATGCGTTTTAATTTTCCATTACCACCTTCAAGGATGGACATAAAACCATTATTATGGATAAATAAGATTTTATTATACATATTATAAGTCATATAATGTTATGTAACTAATACATATACATAATATTAATTAATAAAAAAACTAGTTCATGATAATCGAAAATTCACCAAAATAAACGAACATTCATCATTAACATTTAATCTAATGAATCATCCTCATATCTGAAAAAATGATATATAATATAATTTGATCTTATATAATTTCATTGATAAAATATAATTTCTATTATAAAAAATTAGTCCCATTTTTACATGAACTTCTGTACATGTATACAAGTGAACCAATCATGAAAACCAAGGAAACAGACACTCCAGAACGATGAAAAAGAATCTTATAACTCATAAAAAATTCCATGAATGAATTTAATAAAATTATTATAAATAACATAAATGTTTAATAGGTTATGAATTAAATTATTAATGAATCTAATTTTATTATCCAGGGCATTAAGTGCAAGTGTAGAACATTTTCGTACATAAGGTAAGTGATTCTCCCCGAACATCCATTTTTTCCTTTGGGTTACTCTTTCTCTCTCTCTATATCCCAATTTAATTATTAATTATTATTATTTTATCCTCCTAAATTATGTTTTTTTGTTCCAAAAATATATACCTAGATCAATTCTTCTTTTTTTGATGGGGAAATACATATTTTATAAGGTTCTCTTTTCAATTCCTCCCAATAAGCAAGCTCAATTTAAGGTATTATCCCATTTTATTAACCATTTTAAAGTACAATACATAATATATTTTAAGCCACTAATATTTTAAAAAAATCAATATTTTTATCAAGAAAAAATATATTTTTTCCTTTTTTGGTTTTATGCAAACAATTATGCTTTTATCACTTTAAAGACTCTTTAATATAATTTCTTTAATCGCACTAAACATGCTATTTTATAAAGTTTCTTAAAAACTATTTTTACATGTTTTCACTTAAATTGGACATAATTTATCCTGATAAATGCCTATTTTCCATTAAAAATGTCTATTTATGATTTAAATCCATTATTTCTTGGAAACCATTATGATATTCCCTTTTGACCACTTATTTCTTGTGTGCGGTGTACGTATATTTCCCTTTTATTTATGATCATCAATCATTAAATATTTATATTTCTTATATCATGGATATGATTATTGTCTTAGCTATATAATATTTTTACATACGGTTTTTATTGACTTAAAACTATGTATGAAGAATTATTTGGATTTTCAGTGATGGCAGGACCCGATTATAGATATCCCCTCGATGCATCGACAAGTCTCATAAGACAAAATTGTTGGCGACAAACCCTTCATGTTTGTTTCCAAATAGAATCAGAAGGGTTTTTATCCATAGAATTAAATTGTCTTAACAATATAATGGTTCATATTCCAAATACATAACATCCAATGAATAATCATTTTCTTTATTTAGTATTTAGTTATTACTTTCCATGCGGTTTTCACTATGAAAAAATTTATCGATGCATTTTTATTCTTAGTGTGCTGATGGAATGAATTTTTTAGATTATTTACCTTTCCATAATTTTGATTCCTTATCGACTTTAATTCAATTATTTATGTCTCATATAACCCTTACTAAGCATTTGAGCTCACCCTTTTATTTGTTTTCCTTCCCCAGGTTGTGAAGATGAAATATTTGAATAAGTGTTAAGGAATCAGTTTATTTTCCTTTTTTATGTTCTATGTTCAATTAAAAATATAATAGGGGAACCATATATGTATCTAGTTTTTAAATTCTACTCATATGATTGATCCTTGTTGATGTGATATCTTGTATCTATGCCATTGTAATAAAATGAGCACCAACTCTAGGCTACTGGGGTCGAGGTTGTTACAACATGACTTGTGTTGTTTTGATTGAATAGAATAATAATCCTTTTCTTCCCCATTTATTTGAGATTTCAATTTTCTAAGAAAAATGAACTTTTGATGTGTTTAGTGAACTCACAATGAACCCTTATTCTCATATTTTTCAAAATTCACTTTTTTTTGAACTACCAAACTCTTTAAATTAAGTCATTTAAAAAAAAAATTGTTTTCAAAACCACCCACATTTTAGTCATTTTTATTAAAAACACAAACTTTAAACCTATAAATCTCATTAAGAGATTACCTAGGGTCTGAAATATGCTATTAATCACCTTTAAAAACATAATAAATTTGACTTGTCATGACAACACATTCACTTTACCTATCTCTGAATCCTATAGTGACCTAATCACAAAAACATCTGAAGGAAAACATGATCACCCTCTATAAAATATAGGGGTCATCAAGGTTGATCGAAATATGACTTCTTACTACTTTGAGTCATATCAATACACTTTCAAATAAACTAAACCTACTATTCCATATTTTGTATGAGACTCAGTCCCAACAGCTCTGATTCACCTACCTCCATCAAATATAGAGGTGATCTGCATGGCCTACCATAAAGTTCCTCATATGGTACCATCTAAATAGTTTAATGATAACTGTTGCTATATGATAACTCCACCAAATATAAATGCTTCTCCCAAGACCCACTAAAGTCTAGGAAACACCCTCAAATCATATCTTCAATCACTTGTATGTTATGTTATGACTTCCCATCTGTCTATGGGTGGAATGTCATACTTAGTAAAACCTATGAAACAAGCACCTTATGAAAAACCTTCCAGAAGTGTAAAGTAAAACATGAGACTTGGTCTAAAAGGATACTCCATGGAACCCTATGCATATGGAATATATATAAAATGTATAAATCTCCCAACTGGTCTACCGAGAAGGTATCCCGTATAGGAAAGAAATGATCTACCTTTGTCAAACAATCCACAATCACCCAAATAACATCATTTTTCTAAGGTGTCCTTGGGAGACCCACCAAAAATCCATGGTAACTTCACCCCACTTCCATTATGGAATGAGAAATGGATGTAGTAAACCACCTGGTCATTGATGCTCGACCTTAACCTATTGATAGGTGTAGCATAGTTTCATGAACTTTTCTATATCCTTTTCCATTTCTGGCCACCAATACTATCATTATAGGTCATGATACATTTTGGTCAAACTTGAATGCACCGCCCACTTCGAGGCATGAAATTCATGCATTATCTCATCCTACACACTTGTAAGCACAAAAACCCAATTTATGGCATACATGATCTCATCCTTATCTATAGTCCATCTTGAAGGTGTCTTCCCACCTTTAAGGCTTTCTCTCATGGAAAAAAATTCTAGATCCTCATACTAACCATCCATGATCTAGATCAAAAGCATATGATCCATTGAAACTAATATGAGAGTCATATGATCCTAGATTTCCTAAACCACTATATGCATCTCATCCAGTAAAGTCATCATTCTCCACTCAGCACTAGACCCCTAAACTACCTGAGTCCGAGTTTTCATTTTAAAAGAATCAGCCACATTGTTTCCCTTCCCAGGAACATATTATATCTCAAAATCAAATGACTAGATATACTCAAACCACCTCCACTATTAGAGATTCAAATATCACTATGAAAATATGTACTTTAATATATTGTGATTAATATACACAGTAAAATTTTCACCCAATAGATAATGACACCAACACTTTAAATCATAAACCACTGTAGCTAATTTAAGGTCATGTATAGGGTAGTTTTGTTCATGTAACCTCAATTACCGAGATGCATACACCACAACTTGATATCTCTGCATAATTGTTTTTCCAAGATCTACCCTAGAAGCATAAAAAACACAATGTAATCCTCACCTAGCTCGAGTAGGATCAATATTGGTTCCATTGTCAAGAGATTATTCAAATCTTGGAAAGAATTATCACATGCTCTAGACCATTGAAACTTTATCCCCTTCTTGGTCAAGCCTGAAAGTGGTGATTCTAAACAGGAAAGGACCTGGATGAACCTCTAATAATATCCTACTAACTCTATAAAGATATGGATATAAAAAATAGTCTTGGGATTCTCCCAATAAAATACTTCCTTTACCTTCTTTGGGTCCATTGACAGACCTTACTCTAAGATGATGTGACCCAAGAAGTGTACCTAATAAATACAAATTTGACACTTAGATAGCTTTCCGTATAGATGATGCTCTCTTAGTATACTTAGGATGATATCAAAATGTCGGGCATGATCATCGTGAGTCTTAGAGTACACCAAGATGTCATCCAAAAACACTACCACAAAATGATATAGGTATGGGAAGAATATTATGTTCATCAAGGCCATAAAAACTACTGGTTCATTTGTTAGCCCAAATGACCTCATGATGAACTCATATAGGCCATACATACTTCTGAAAGCAATCTGAGGTATGTCAGAAGGTCAAAATCTCAACCAATGATACCTAGATCTCAAGTAAATCTTGGAGAAAACACAATCTCCCCTTAACTATTCAAATAGATTGCTGATACACAGAAGAGGATACCAGTTATTCACTATCACCTGGTTCAAATTTTGGTAGTCAACACATAATCATAACACCCTGTTAGCCTTGTTTTCAAAAAACACCATATAACCCCAAGGAAATGTACTCAGATGGATAAACCCCTTATCCATCAACTCTTATATTTGAGTCTTAATATCTTGAAGCTCTGTTGGTGTCATTATATAAGGTGGAATGTAAATTGGATCATCCCCAAACAAGAGATCAATTATAAATTCCACATCTCTCTTAGGTTTAATTCCCAAGAAGTGTTCAGAAAAAACATCCTAAAACCTATCCACTATAGGTGGAAAGACACCGTACTTTACACCTTCATCATCTAGCAATAGAATAAAAACTTGGGCGATGATCTCTCCTAGTTGCTAATGAAATGGCCCTTAAAAGACCATCTTGATATCCCACTCTCCATGGAAAATATATTTTTCACCCTTAGGAGACATAAAATTCACTCTCCTATGGTAACAGTCAATGTGGGATCATTATGCTACTAACCACTCCATACCCATAATTAGGCCAAATCCTGACATTTCAAGGATGTAAAGATCCCATAGAAAGTGATACTCTCTAACCTCGAGAGAACACCCCTTGCACAAATATACGTCTCTTGACCATACTATCAATGGTGTATTGATTGTCATTAACCCACTCATAATCTCCACTTCAAGACTCAAACCACTC
The DNA here is from genome assembly GCA_963277665.1 of Viscum album. Lineage (NCBI taxonomy): Eukaryota > Viridiplantae > Streptophyta > Magnoliopsida > Santalales > Viscaceae > Viscum > Viscum album. The sequence continues at coordinate 1,037,851,256 of OY728150.1, forward strand.
ACAAGTTGTGTAGATATAAAATAATTAGAGGCACCGATATCAAATAAGGCACTAGCTAGAATAAAAACTACAAGAATATTACCTCTAACTATCAAGAGTCCAACCTTACTATCCACAAGTGTAGGCTAAAACTGCTTGCAATTTTCCCATCCCTCTTCCTTGTGATGTAGTCTGAGTCCTATGAGCTACATAACTATACTGATATGGGCGTTATTTCCTAGAATTACCACATCCAGTAGAACTCCAACTTCCAGACTAATACGATGTAGAAGATCTGCTTCATACAATCTAGTTCTTCTTAACTACTCCATCACTACCCATTTGTCATGGGTTCTTGTGAAACCTCTGTAGATATCCCATCTTACTGTAAGCTAGACACTCTACTGATTTTTGGGGACAATGCCTACGAAAGTGACCTGATCTACCACACTGGTTGAAAAGTACTCAGGTAGGATCCTATGCAACCAATCCTTCCCCCTAGACACCCTTCCTCCCCAAACTATAGTCATCATTATCATAGTGATGCTTCCTAATATTAGAATAAATACCTCCTAATCGTCCAGTAGAACCCACATATCCTTCACTAAAAGCCTCTTTCAAGTTTCCCACAGATATGAGAGAATGACCCACCACTTCAGAAAACTTATTTCAACCAAAAGATATTAACTTGGGACTTAATATCACATTTAATCCCATCATAGAAATTCCTTTCCATAACTATATCATCCCATGCCAGTGCTAGAGAAAATCACTACAATTCGGTAAAGAGACCAACATAGTTCATCATAGACATGCTCCCCTAATTCAACAACATGAAATCAGATACTCTCTCCTATCTTAGTGTCTCTGGATAAAAATTCTCTAGGAAATTCTCCAAAAAGTCATTCCATACCATACCCTCTTCCTTCTTGGACCAAGCCTAAAAATCCCACCACCGCTTCACTGATCCTCATAGCATGCAAGTAGCTAACTTGACCCTCTTCTCAGCATGAGTCTCTAAATGTTCAAATATAGTCTAGATGGACTCGATCCAGAACTCTAATGCTTCAAGTCCACCCTCTCTAATGAAAGTTAGAGGGTGTAGTAACTGAAACCCCCATTCCAAGTCATACATACTCTTCACTACCTGCTCTGGGTATCTCTTCGATAACTGCATGAAGCAAGAAAAGTTCTCACAAAACTTCTCTCCATCTCCTTCACCCGACACTATTGGTGCCTCCAATTCCACTGTTGGAGGTACATTTCCATCCATGCCCTCTTATATTCCTATCAACAAATGTCATCATGGAGGAATATTTCTATAATTCAAAACACACATCTTAGGACACATTCACAATATTAACATAATTACATGGATTTATATAATTCTATAACAAATCATCCCCCAACCCCACCACACTCTCAAAACCAAGGCAATATAACTACCCTTAACCATCATACATATAGGTCATGGTTAAAAAGGAAAAAATAATTCTGATTATTCAAGTTTCTCATTATACACCCATTTACCACATTTTACATAATTTTACAACTTTCAAGTACATATTAGGCACCATTTTCATATCAATTTCACAAGCAAGGGAAAAAAAATTTCAATTTCAATAGCTTACCCAAAACCTGCTTTTCCCATGTGTTCCTAAAATGATGAACGTCACAATAATTCTTGAGTGCCTAGAATGATACATTCATACTCAATTTTAATGATATATCGGGCCATGCATCAAATATCATAAAATATCAAATAACTATTATCACATCACACAACAAGTGCATCACTTGAGGTGAAATAACATCCAACTATAACAACACACATCAATAACAACAATCTCACCCTAGGTACTTGTCTTATACCTTTGTACATGGGTTATATACTCCTATAAATGAGATCTTAACCAAGGAATGAACCATCATATTTTTCTTTCTACCTTTCCCAAATAGTAATACAAAAGAAAAGAAAAGAAAAATACTATGATACCATTTTGCAACATCTCAACCCACACGTCACACATTTGTTCCCCGAGACGGTTGGTCACATGACCTCAGGCCCACCTCCCCATATGATAGAGGTCGCCGACTAGTAGCAAGGGTCTAATATCGATCATAGGGAGACTGTACCCCTTTATCAAAGTACCACAAGAACATGAATAAACAAGAATAACCAAATGATATAACCAGAAACTCAACCAAACCAATATCACATGATGAACAAAACAAGAATACAATATCCCAAACTAAAAATTAGATATGTATTTCCAAATACTTGTCAAGTGTCAAATGAAAAATGAAAATAAAGACACATTGACACTCCCAAGTGGGACCTGACACCATGTATGGTTCCCTCATCCATGATCCATCCCAACACAACCATCTAACATAGTAATATTTCTATTATCCTATCCTGAAAATATGAAGTCTATTCGGGTACCAATCAGGTAGCATGAATAAGGTGTGAGTACAACTTAGTAGGCCACCACCAATGATGTCTAAAATAATATAATGTCAATAAAAATATATGCAGTTTTATAAATAATAAATCATAATGAATAAGTAAACAATTATCACATTTTCAATTATTCTTTAATTAACCACATAAACCCATGGGTTCCCAAGGACACCCAAACCCTCAATACCCACTTCAGCCTGTCCTGGAGTCTGAACCATATCAAAATACCAAATTCAACATTTATCATTTCATTTCAAATCATATCATGGATAATTGGAACCATATTCCAATGATGAATCATGGGTGTAGAACGTTGTGTCTAACACCCCATGGGTATTTGGAGTCTCTGTCCCTATCCCACACCAAAATATCACATGGGTATTTGGAGACTTAGTCCTTATCCCACACTCACTATCTCAAATGGGTATTTGGAGCCTCATTCATTGTCCCACACATCAGTATAACATGGGTATTTAGTGACTTAATCCCTATCCTAAACTCTTTTATCACATATGGGTATTTAGAACCCCAATTTGTGTCCCACACTTATATATCAATCAATCACACATATATCACATATATCACATAAATCAAATCAATTAAGGTTAATCAACATCAACCCTCTTATCACATTTCAAATCATGATATACCATTACACTTTATCACAAAAAACATGGTTCCTCAATATAATCACATGGAATAAAATGAACAATTCACCATTAAACCATTTACAACATTTAAATCATAAACCCATTAACCATTTAAGGTTAAGTCAAACATCTCATAAATTTCATTGTCAATTAATTCATACTCACATTAATTGACCTATTACACAATTCGAATTTCCCATCAATTCCATAATCACAACATTTCATTAATTAATTAACCAATTAATTAATCCAATTCCACAATCCAAATATCACATTAATCAATTAACCAATTAATTAATCCAATTCCACAATTATAATATCCCATTAATTAATTCACCAATTAATTAATCCAATTCCACAATCCCAATATCCCATTAATTAATATACTAATTAATTAATCCAATTAATTTATTCAATTCAAGATTCAATTGTTAAACATACCAATCAAAATATCAAAAAACTTACATGAAATTGGAATTCAAGACTATGATAATTGAATTTAGAACACCCACCTCAAAATTGATGATGAACATTCACCAGTGAAAAACCACAATTGAAGTGGAACAACTAAATTCAAAATAAAGAATGAGATCTAGATCCAAAACCTAGATCTAAGATCAAACGAATCAATAAACAAAAAACCTACATCTAGATCCATCACAATATAGAAAAACATCCCTTCAAGGGATGAGAGAAATATGGAAGAGAGGGAGGAAAACACACAAAATGAGAATATATTATCGAGAGAGGTGTATATCTTCAATATGGGATTTGAATCACCAAGAATGGAGGTTGAAAGGACTTGGAATCCATCTGAGAACCTACAAAAATGAGAGTAAACATTTAGGGTTGAGATGGGTTGAGTTAGGGTAAAGTATGGGGGGTTTGGGAAATTTTAATCTAATTTTTGGGGGTTTAAAATTCCGCACACACAATTTCTTACTATAGGTGCATGGTTTCCCCTAATTGTGTGCCTAACCATGTACCTATAATGGGTTCACAAAGTTTTCTATGATGGGGTTACGGTTTGGGAAAATCATGCGCCAACCGTGTACTACCCCTATTCCTTCCAAAAACTTCTAGATTTCACCCAAACACATCCATGATAAAACCCAAACAAAGTATACTAAATATAATGAAAAAGATTACTTGAAAACAAGATATATAGATCTCCATAAAGGGATAGGATCTTACACAAGACCAAAAAATAGGAAGTATTCCTAAGGAGGATCTTGATCTAGTCCCATAAGGAGTTATAGAAGAAGAACCCACTGAAAATACATAATAACTCAAAGTTCTAGTATGATTCATTAAGAGATCATTAGATATGTATTTATTATAGAAAATTATGATGAAATAATTATCATATGGGATAAATATACTCCCTACCAGGAGGCCATATATAGTTCTAATTATGAGTAATGGTTAAAATCCATGAAATCTGAAATGGAATCCATGTACTCTAACCGAGTTTGGAACTTGGTGGATGAAACTGAAGGGGTAAGACCCATAGGACGCAATTGGGTTTTCCATAAGAAAACTTACATTTATTGTAGAGTGTATACCTACAAATTACATCTAGTGGTAAAAATTTACACACAATTTCATGGTATTGACCATGAAGGAACATTTTCACATGTCTCCATGATAAAGTACATTCAAATTTTTCTTTTCATAAAAACTTATTTTGATTATGAGGTATATCAAATGGATGTTAAAACCACTTTAATTAATGTAAATTTAGTCAATGACATGTATATGATACAACCCAAATGTTTTTAAGTGACAATTGAGATTGTTAAGGTATGCGAGCTACAATAGTCCATTTTTGGATTGAAAAAAGATTCTCAGAGTTGGAATATCCAATTTAATCATGCAATAGAAGATTTAGATTTCATAAAAAGAAGATTATTATTATGTATATAAGTGGATTAATGGGAGTGTTATAGTATTTATGATATTTTATGTTGATGGAAAACACCTTATCATAAATCACATCCCAACACTTCACTCTATGAAGATACATCTGGGTAAGTGCTTCTTGATGAAATAAATGGGTGAAGCTACCAATATAATGGGTATAATGATCCATAAAGATAGATATAAGAGATTGTGTAGGCTCAATCAATAAACTTACATTGGTAAAGTTATAAAGAGGTTTAGTATGTAAAAATCTTAAAAATGGGTCTTTACCGATGTTACATGGCATGGATATTATATATATTAGAATCCTTCAAAAGAGTTAGCAAGGATGGATTGAATTACCTATACATCCTCTATATGTTCTATCTTGTATGTCATATTTTTTACTCAACTTGATGCCTCTTATGCTATTATAATTAATTTTATATACCAATCCTATCATGATGAGAGTCACTAGATTTATATAAATATTATTATTAAGTACTTAAGAATGACTAAATATTTATTATTGATAATTGGAGTATAGGATGATATTTTTGTAAAGGGTGATAGAAATGACAATTTCCAATATGATAGATATGTTATGAAATCTCAATATGGTTTCATGTTTTTTATAAATGGTAGAGCTATCAGTTATAATAGTTCCAAATAATCCACTAAAACATACTCAACAAAAAAGGCATAGTACCTTATTGTATCAGAATCTACGAAGCAAGTTTTTTGGATCAAGAAGTTAATATTTTAATTGAAGTTGGTTCCTAACATTAAAGTAGAAATTAATCTTTACTATGAGAACAATAGAGATATTTCTTACGCTAAGGTACCTTAGTATCACAGAAAGACCAAACAAATCCTTCTTAAATACCATATTATATGAAAGATAATCGAGAAGGGTGTTGTTATAATATTTTGGGTGGAAACAAATGACAATGTAATAGATCCATTGATGAAACCATTATCAAAATAGAATAATGAGGTTCATGTACAGTCTCTTAGTGTAAGATACTTAAGAGATTGATGTAACAATTGAATATTATATCATTATATTATAATAAAGGAAATATCTATTTATCATTCAATAACATGTGTTGTAATATAAATTAACGTAAAAAATGGAATGATAACATCCCCTAAAAATATGACTTTGAGTTGTCCCTAATCAATGATCATCAAAGAGTAGTATGGGTTATGATGATATGTCAAGATCTGTGTGAGTATTGGAGTCAGGAGATAATAACTAGAGAATTATTATTGGGATTGACCCACCAAGTATATCCCATGAAATTTAATATAGTAATCAATATAATTAGAGGATAATGCTTATAATAAATCCTTATTACTTGAGGTTAGAAAGATACCTAGAATGACAACCTTCATACTTTGATCCACTTGTTATACAAGTCATTACAACTCAGCTAATTAGGGGATGGTTGGGTATGTTTCTGACCATCCCATTTGTTAGAGAAAAAACAAGATTATATTTTTCCACTTGCATTACAAGTAAATAAAATTTTCCATTTATTGAATTATAATGAGAAAATGCATGACCATTCTTAGTTAAGTCGCATATGATGTGTTCAATTACTTGGATGAGGGATATGTGATGTATTTATCCATTAGATGAATGAAATATGATTCATTAATTAAATTGATTATTCTTTTTTAGAGGATTAATAAAATATGAGATGATATATAGTATATTGAAATGGTTTTGTGTCCAGTGGTCACCCGATGTAAGATCTTGTGTCCTAAAGGGTCAAAAATTTTAGAAGGATTTTTAATTTCTATTTACTGGATGGGTCAAATTTTGGATCAAGACTTAGAATGAGATTCATAGAAATGGAATGCCTCAAAGTGATGTTTTGAGATGAGGAGTGATGCTCAGTATGTATCTTGGGTGTTCAAATGAGCTTTGGAGGCTTCGGGTTAAGTTTTGGGAAGTTTCATCACGTTTTTCCTAGGTGTATGGTTTGGTGTGCATGGTTTAAGAGAAACCGTGTGACACCTTAATGCTCAGGAGGTTTTTAGTTCATTTTAAACCGATTTTGGTTAAGTTTTATGGTTTTAACATAGTTTGGGTTAAACCATGTGAGACAAAGTAGAAATAGTGTGAGGTTGAGAAGGGTCGGAAGCATGGAACATGTGTTGTACACAGTTTCAAAAAAACTACGAACCTTGCTACTGAGGGGAGGTAGTTCTGACCACATAGTTAGAGCATGGTTTTCCTAACTGTGTAGCCTAATTATGTGGGGTATGAAGGATGGATAGAATGGGAAAACATTTGGTTCATAGTTTGTCTAAATATGTGACCAAACCACATGACTGTCCATAATTTCATTAAAAGTGTAAAATAACCAAAATACCCTTAAATGTTTTATCCATTCCACCCCTTTCTCTCCAGTAGTGGTTCATGAAACAGGGGATCCCCAAACCCCTTACTCATCTTCTCCCCCTTGATTTTGGGGTGAGTTCATGGCGATTTATTGGAATTTTAGGTGAGTTCTCCTGTTTCAGTGGCCACTTTTCTCCTTCTTCTTACTACTCTATAATTTTGGAGTTATTAAATTTACGTTTTCTTTGAAATTACACCATATCATGGTGGAATAATCTGTTTCTCATGGGGATTTTGGTTGTCTTGCATATTGGATCTCTCAAGATGAATTCTATATGTCGTTTCATGGTGTTTCATCAAGATATGTGGGAATAGTGAATTTTCTTAGGTTTTTCATTAAATTTTTTTTGATTAACCTTGGAAAGGGTATATAATCTTAGGGATTTTCTTAGGATTGGTGTTGGGAGTCCTTTTTGGACCTCCCATGGTGGTTTTTTAGAGTTTTGGGAAAGAGGTGATCCCTCAGTGAGTTTTCTAACATTATTCCTTGTTGGGGTTTAATTTCTTAATTAATTATAGTTGTTATAATTAATTAATTTTGGTTTCTTAACATGAGTTTAGGGATTGGGTGTTTGAGATGAGATTTTTTATGTTACAAAGGGTTTGGAAAATTCTTATATTGGCCTTATCAAGGTTACCATGCTTTAGAAACATTTTGGAAAACTTCAAAAATGAGGTAGGTGGTCTAAGAGATTTACCTTAAGTCATGTTATTTTCTTTGTATGTGTATCTAGAATGAGCCTTAAATCCCATGTATTGTTTGTTTAATTACTTTTCTTAAGAAATCTGGATATGGTATTTTTATTGATACCTTATACCTCCCATAGACTCCGTTGGATCTGTTGGTGATTTTATGATAGAACCTATGACCACCTATGGGGTGTGCAGTTTTTTGGAAATGATAAAATGAAATTATAATGGGTAAAGTAAGTGGGTTAGAATATTAAATAAATGTTTTTATAATATTTTGGAAGGTTGAATTTAAATTTTTTATATACTATACCTTTTTGAAATTCCTATTAGTCCATTGAAGTATTTTTAAATTTGAGTGTTGGGTTTTGACTTGATTTTAGGTGAAAAAGGAGAAATACATGTTTTGAAATGATTCTTGTTTTTAAATGAGGTATTGAACTCAAAGTGTTTTATAAAAAGGGGTTTTAAATGGTTTTCAAATGTTTATTTGAAATGAGTGTGTAGTTCCATTTTTAGTGAAAATGCTATGATGGCTCTTACAATGGTTTAAATGGAAATGAAGGTCTTGAACCTTGTTTGGTTTTTAAAATATAAAGACCCATATTATTAAGGCTGGTTTTCGAAATGTTTAAAGAGGTTGTCTAGTTTTAGTATTTTATGAAATATTAAAGGGTTTGGGCCTTGTTGAGGCATTTTTTTGGTTTTGAAGGCCCGTTGGGACCTTGGTATTTATGAAATGATAAAGAGTAATGAATATTGATAAACAAATGGTGGTGAACCATGGATGGTAATATGTTAAAAAGGTTAATCATGTTGAACCTTGAATAATAGAATTAACTAATTTTGGAATGGATTAAGATATTGGACATGGAATTCCTCATCCATGGTATAGGTGCTAGACTGATGATCGAGGAAAAACTAGCATTATATATGCTTCAGGATATTGGAAATGACATTCCTCTTCTATAGTGTTGGGTGGTCCAAACTGATACTCCAAGCTTCCTAATGTACTATAGTTTTCAAAGGCTTAACTAATTCTCTTGAATATAAGGGTATGGACATGGTATTCCATATCAGTGATTAGGATGTTGTACATGGTGTTCCTTATTTAGGGTATTGGTGCTAGAATGATTCTTGAGGCACCACTAGTATTATATATGATTGGTATGGTTGGATATGGAGTTATAAACCCCTAGATGGATCAAATAGTATTAAGGGATTAAATGAGGTTCAACTCGGTGTTTCTATAGTCCTGATGTACTAATTATTAGTTTCTCATTTTATGTATGGTATCAGACCAGTGGTAAATCGATGTTTTATGTATGACATGGGCATTAGGTCATTTATTGCATTTTATTTTATTAAAATATGTCCAATTGGTTTATTCTTCCTGTTTAATCTAAGGTGTATGATTCTTGTTTATTTATATTGTTACTACACACCCCAATGTGGGGTAATAGTCTCCTCACAGTATCATCTTAGACCCCCACTACTTGTCAGAAGCCTATGGTATAAGAGAAGGCACACTTGAGGTCTTGTGGAGAACTAAATCGGGAAATTGGATTAGTGGAACATGGATTGAGATGTTACAAAGTAGTATCACATGAGTTACGTTCCTATTTCTTTACTATTTTGGGTTTGGTAGATTGGAGATATAGAGATGTGTTGGGGATTATGATGGATACCAAGATGGTACGTCATGAACACTTATTCCAGTAGGAAGTCCAGGTTACCAGGGGCTAGGATTTATATTTTGATTTGTTATGTTACTGTTGTATATGATTTTTTCTTTGAGTTATGTACATGTTGTTTGGATATGATGACTTATGATGGATTAATGGTTCTTAGACCATTGAAAAGAATCATGTGGTTTGGTTTTGACTCTTGGACGGAAGAATCAAGAGGCATCTCATGCTTCATGATAGGAATGTAGGATTCACATGTTATAGGCATGCTAGTGTGTGATTTTATAGATTTCCTTTTATGGAAGGTTCTGTGGATCTACATTGAGACGCCCAATGATGGGGACGTTGGTGCGGTACTCATGAAAGGTTGGTTTAGTGGCCCTTTTGGGTAAACATGGTATAATTATAGGACTATTGGACCCCTTGTGGGTGTTTTTTTGGGATTAGTTGCATATACAAGTCCTATAGGGAGTGATCTAATGTATAGATGCTCAGAGAGGAAGAGCGCCCTAGCTGTGGTAAGTTGGTTGGTATATGATTCCTTTATGGTGTGAGACCCTATAAAAGGGTTTTTTTTTTAAATTTTTGATGTACGGTGATGATGATATAGAAATATTTTTTATTCCTCATGAGTTGTGGCCTTCTATGAGTTGGTGTAGACCCTTAGTGGTTGGACTCGGTAAACTTTTTGATGCAGCTCCAATTTTGGAAGTTGGTGCTGTGTGGATTTCAAGGGTAACCCATGAGAGGAGTCAGTTGTGTTATGTGTGCTCTTAGGTGCATGAGGTAAATATGGATGTTTTTGAAATTTTAAAATAGTGCACAAAGTGTGCAACCTAGTATGAGATTTTGACACATAGGATTCCTTTGGTTTTGAGAAAGAGCACTTGAGTGTTAGTGTTTCAACCCTATGGTTGGTTTCTAAAGGGAAAGTATCATTCAAGTGACTATCCCAGGTAATGGATGTGAATATGGGTGTTCCTAGTGGTTATGAGATAGATTCGAAGCACAAGAGGTGCTCAAGGGTATGTGGTTTCAGGTGTACAAGTTTTATTTGGGTAATGATTTTATAGGTGAGGTATAACTGGTATGTTCATAGTGAGAGGCACATAGAGATTCTTGGTTTCTTTAAGATGAAAATGCAGTTGGAGTGATGATTCTTCAATGGAACATGTGGTTTCTAAGGATATGACCAGTTAGGTTCCCATGCTAGTTAACTCTAGATGCATATCCAGGAACGTAGTGAGAGTGTACATGAACTTAGTGTAACTTTTGAATGATGATCAAGTCTTGAGTGGTCATGCATGTTTTTTGGATTAGTTAGTTTCCTTTGGTTTTGGGAAGCACCAAGGGTGCTCTACATTGCGTGATATAATAATTTGGGGGTAGGCATGGCTAGTGTATAGGGCTTATGAGATGAGTTTTCATGAGACGTGACTTTATGAGGTTGTAAACAAGTTATATGGTTGGGTTACATAAGAGTGTTTAATGGTTGAGAATTACTGGGATGTTGGAGGAATGATCTAGGGTGACACACTGTGTTATTGAATTGTGGATTGAACATTTAGAGATTGTGCGATGAGATGATTTTTTATGTAGGAATCCATGAGTAGGCTGAGAATCGATGGGGGTATGATGTGATGCTTATGATCAAGGAAGATTGAGGCCTTAATATGGGTTTGACATGTCCCTTTAGTGGTAGGTTACATAAATAATAGATGAGGTTGTAGTGGTATTCATCGATGAAATCTTAACAAAAACTTAGTTATTTACAAACATGCCTAATATATTGACATCATCTTGGGTATTCTGAGAGAGTAATAGATATACACCTAGCTACTTAAATGAATTTCTTGGTTTGATGAGGGGTCTCTCTAGAGTTGTGCTCATGAAGTGGTGTAAGTGGAGTCATATGGTGAGAAGTGAACCACATACCATTAGTGAGTGAGGTCCTTGTGATGGAACATATGTCGGTGAATACCATGGGTTCTTTTCTTAGATGCCGATAATGGGAAATAGTTTAAGTTTCATTTGGTCACTTAGGTGAGGGAAATATGGCCATGTATGATTCTTGGGTTAGTAGTGGTTGGAGCATGGGCTGAGGTTGTTGAGGTTTTTTGAGTGAGTCGGTGATGATGAAACTCTTATGGCAGGGAGTTACATATCGGTTTTAGAGGTGTGACCCTCATGCTGGAAGGGTCACATGCATTTGGAACTGGCCGTGGATCGGTCATGGTGGAGTTTTGACATGAGTGAAAAACATTTGAGGTGCCTTCTTAAATTCCCTAGGGATTATAAGGAAATCATATGTGGTGGATGATTGGGACAAGAATTAGCTTCAATCTCTAAGTGATCTGAAGAGTAGTTCATGGTAATTATGTTGGAGGTACGTTGGTAGTAGGTAGGGAATGATGATAGTTTTGGGTAAATGGGGAATCTGAATATTAAACCATGCTAGGAGTTGGGTATGGGCTCTAGTGGGTGTGTTTAGATGGTTTTGGAATGACTCTGGGAGTGAAGGAATCATAATTAAGTGAGGTAGAAATGTTCTAATGGTTAAGGTTGAGCATTTTTGGGGTGATTCAACTGACTATAATCTAACCCAGATTAGTGTATAAGGTGGGTGTGAGAAGTTTCAAATCACACTCGACATTTTGTGTTGGGAACAAAAGGAGCATTTTGGAAATTAGACTGGGATTTCAAGGAAAATATAGTTATTCATAGTTTGTGTATGGATGGTAGTGGTTCATTCACTTCTGTTGGTCTTTGATGTCGAGGATGGGTGCCGATGATGATTGGAATTATCATGGGTGTTGGGGCATAGTAAGTTGAGAACCATGTCGGGTGCTTGGTGGGAGTGCGGGTTCAAGTTCTATTGGGATTTCCTAATGTCAAGGGTGTTAAGTATCATAAGTCGGTGGTTATAATTTAAAGTTTATGGTGGGGATAACCATATCTTGATGTATAATGGGGTGATTTTGTAATCAATGATTCTATTGTATGGTCTTGGGTAAGCACCATCATGGTGTTTCAATTTTGGAAATGAATGTTAGCTAAGGGTTTTTGCCGATTGAGGCCCTTGATTTGGAGGTTGTGCATTGGTAGCGTTTCAAGATATTAGATGCTAAATAAGTCTATTAGATAAAATATAATGAATAATGTAGGTCGGGTGGTGCATATGGGTGACCACCAAGGCTTCTCACAAATGACAAGTGTTATGGTGGGGAGGTTTTAAGATCCTATGTCTAGAAGGGTCAAAAATTTTAGAAGGATTTTGATTTTTCATTTACCAGACATGTCATTGGATAAATACTTGGAATGATATTACGAGATCTTTAATTATTCAAAGTAATGTTTTTATAGTGATTATTGGGAGGTAGACCAGGTGTTAATATGATATTTGGATGCTTCGGGTTAAGTTTTGGGAAGTTTTATCATGTTTTTCCCAGGTGTATGGTTTGGTGTGCATGGTTTAGGAAAAATCACATGACACCTTGATTCTTAGGAGGTTTGTAGTTCATTTTGAACTAATAAAGGTTAATTTTCATATTTTGATCATGGTTTGGGGTAAATCGTGCGAGACAAAGGAGAAACCATGTATGGTTGATAAGGGTTTGAAGCATGGCACATAGGCTGCACACAGGCTACACCTGATTTTAGAAAAACCATATATCTTACTATAGAGGTGATGTAGTGATGACTGCACGATTTGTGCATAGTTTGGATAACCATGCAGGGAATAGGGTTAGGATAGTATGGGGTGGATCAATAGCACAAAGTTTGGCTAACCGTGTAGCCAAATCATGAGATTACCCAAATTTTCATTAAAAGTGAGAAATGAACAAACTACCCCTTGAGATTTTTAGCCATTCCATCCCCTTTCTCCCCCAGTATAGGTACACAAACCAGGGCCCCCTAAGCCCCTTCCTCCTCTTCCCCCCTTGATTTTGGGATATGTTCATAATGATTTCTTGGCATTTGAGGTGATTTATCCTCCCCCAATGGCCTCTTTTCTCCTTCTTAATACTCCCCTATAATTTTGGAATTATTTGATTTAGTTTTTTCTATTAATTCCACTAGATAATGGTGTAATAATCCATTTTTCATTGGTATTTTGATTGGATTGTGGAGAGAAGATCCCGATATGGATTCTACATGTCGTTTCCTGGAATTTCGTCAAGATATGTGGTCTTGGTGTATTTTTTAGTTTTTCCATTAAATTGGTTTTTGATTAACCTTGTAAAGGGTATTTAATTTTAGGTATTTTCCTGATATTGGTGTTTAGAGTATGTTGTGGACCTCCCATAGTGGTTTTATGGAGTTTTGGTAAAGAGGTAAGCCCCTAGTGAGTTTTTTCGGCATTATGTCACATTGGGTTTTAATTGTTTAATTAATTATCATTATTATAATCAATTAATTTTAGTTTCTCATCATAAGGTTAGGTATTGGGTGTTTTATACAATCTTGGTTAAGTTCCAAGGTGTTTGTATTATTTGGATTGTATTTGGTAATTCCATCATGCTTAGAAAACATTTTGAAAATCTTTGAAAATGTGGTAGGTGGTCTAAGAGATTTTCCCAGTCATGTTAATTGTTTTTCATGTGTGTGTAGGTTATGACTTAAAGACCATGTAATGTGTGTTTGCTTCCTTGGATTAAGTAATCTAGATATTGGATTTTTATTGACACCTTGGACCTCCCATGTATCCCGTTGGATCTATTAATGATTTTAAGACTGAACCTATGGCCACCCATGGGGTGTGATGTTTTCCGGAAATGGTAAAATGAAATTTTAAAGGGTAAAGTAAGTGGGTTCTGAGATTAAATAAATATTTATATAAAATGTTGGAAGGATAAATTGAATTTTTTTAAATACTAGACTTTTTTAAAATGCCTATGTGTCCATTGAAATGGTTTTAAATGAGTACATTGGGTTTTGACCTAGTTTTTGGTGAAAAAGGGGATAATCTATGTTTTGAAATGATTCTAGTTTTGAAATGAGGTGTTGAGATCCAAATGGTTCATAAAAAGAGAATTTAAATGGATTTAAAATATTTATTTTAAATGAGTGTGTGGTTCTATTTTTATTTAAGATGATATGATGACTCTTGTGATGGTTTAAAAGGAAATGAAGGTCTTGTACCTTGTTTTGTTTTTAAAAGATAAAAACCCATGTTATAATGGTAATTTTAAAAATATTTAACAAGGATGTTTAGTTTTAGTATTTTATGATATGTAAAAGGGGTTGGGCCTTGTTGAGGCATGATTTTGGTTTTGAAGACTCATTGGGACCTTGTTATTAATTAAATGACAAAGAGTAACGAATATTGATAAATGAATGGTGGCGAACCACTGATGTTAATATGTTAAAAAAGTTAATTATGTTGAACCATGAATAATGGAATTGAAAAATTATGGAATGGATTAGAATGTTTGACATGGTGTTCCTCATCTATGGTATAGGTTCTATAATGATTCTCAAGGAACCAATAGTATTATATATTGTTTAGTATGTTGTACATGGAATTCCTCATTCATAGTTTTGGGTGGGCCATATTGATGCTCCAGGAACTCCAGTGCACCATAGTTTTTAAAGGATGGATTGATGCTCTCAACTCTAAGGGTATGAAAATGGAATTCCATACTAGTGATTTGGATGTTGGATATAGTGTTACTCACAAATGGTATAGGTGTTAGAGTGATTATCGAGGCACCACTAGTATTATATATGATTGGGATGGTCGAACATGGTGTTTCAAATCCCCGGTTTGAGTACTTAGAATGACACTATGTGGTACACTAGATTACATTAATTGGAAAATGAATGACCCCTTATGTCATGACCCATCCCCTGGGGCCCGTGCCGTGACTACCCCAAGCTCGCCTTCTATAGGCCAGGGGTTGGCGACTAGCACTGAAGGCGTATTCCCTAAAACTGGGAAGGCATTCACTTTATAACCTGTAACACACAAAACCAAGCACACAAAAAGATACGAAATCAAGTAAACTGAATAGTAAACAGAGTGAGTACAACAAGTAAAAAGGGGCCAGAATACAAGTGCAAATGGAAAGTACAAGGAAAACTGGAAAGTACAAGATAACTAATGGGTGAAAAGAAGCTCCTGGATTGTCCACCACGGATCCTACCTAAAGGGTAGGTACAACTAACGAATGGCCGTCTCTGCAGTTCGCCTCATCTAATATCCACCTCCGAGCTACCTCCGATCTTGTTACCCTCATCCTCAGTCAGCACTATCCATCATCTGCACCAAACACAATGAATTTAGGGCATAACCCGTGCAGGGGGTGAGTATAACGATACTCAGTAGGGACCCCGAGACCCTCAAGGTCTCAAAAAATCAACAAAGGATAAACCAAAAAGGAAGGAAACAACTGATAACCCTACTTAGGTATATGCCCATACATATACCTAAGTAATCATGTAAACCCATCTCAATAATGAGGAAAACAACAAGTCCAACTCCAATGCCCCAAGCTCAACTGTTCCACAAAGGAATAAATACTACGAAGGAAAGTACCACATAGGTAAGACACACAAAAGAATACCACCAAGGTATTACCATGAAGGAAATTAACACAACATTATAGACTCAACTCACACTAGGTATAACTTAGGTACAGTAGTAGAGATGATTAGATGTAACTACTGAATCATCTTACTCTATTAAGAGGTAGACCCACACATGATCGCTCTGTGCTGACCCACACATGATCACTCAGTGCTGACCCACACAGGATTGATAGGTGCTGACCCACATAGGATTGCTAGGTTTTTACCCACACAGAATCGCTAGGTGCTGACCCACACAAGATTGCTCAGTGCTAACCCACACAGGATCGCTCTTCACTCTTCATGTCACAGCCAGCTATTGGGTTTCCACACTATGCTCGCTTATCTCTAGTAGGGTCCACTCCACAAGCCATTGGTTGATACTAAAACTTCCATGAATTCTCATGAAGAAGTATCTCAAAGGACCGCCATGTCATAGGGGTCTCAAAGCAACAGACGGCGCGTCAATTGGACGCCTGGTCTGTGAGTTATTAGCCTTTTAGTCTCGAGGGTCTGGTTGGATTCGTGCTTGATCCAACCCGACCGTATTCCAACTTTATCCAAATCTCTAGTGAGGTATACTCAAAGGGACTATCTCACTCCAAGGTTTCCAACACCACTGATGGTTCGACAAAAGGACGTCCGGTGCCAAAGTTATGTCCAAAAGAGCATAAATGGGATGTAGTGGGACCGGGTCCGGTCCGATCCAGTTGGACCGACCCGACCCGAACCGGCCTGGGCCGACCTGGTTTGGGTCGACCCGGCCTGACCTACTAGGTTTGGCCCGACCCGTGTTGAGGCCTGACCCACTGGGTGGTCCGGCACGCTGGTCTGGCCTGACCTGCACTGGGCGGCCCGGCCCGCTGGGTGGTCCGGCTCACACTGGGCGGCCCAGCCTGGCGACGCGGAGGCCGCGGGACCGTGGATGGCAGAGCCACAAGGCGGCACGGTGGGGCCACAGGCGGTGAGTCCATGGGGTGGCGGAGCCATGGGGTTCCGCGGTGGGGCCGGGAGCGGCAAGGTCGCGGGGAGGCGCGGCGGGGCCGCAGACAGCGGAGCCGTGGGATGGCGCGGTGGGACCACGGGGCAGGGACCCATAGGGAAGAGGAGCTGCAGACGACGTGAGGGTGCGGAGTGACGGTGGACGCGGATGGCCAAGGCCGCGGGCGGCAGCGGCCATAGGGTGGTGCCATTGTCTTTGTCGCGACCGACGGTAGTGCCGGCCGCCGTTCTTGTGTTCCACCGGTGCCAAACGCTAGCACCGGTCACCATCACCATCATGAAGAACACACAAAAGAAGAACAACGGAGTGGTCGGGCCATGTTTGTTTAGCCTGCACCCTCCGCGTTAGGGCAGTAGCAAGCAGCTCAACAAAATCATGAATCAAGAATCACCAAACTCTATAATTTCATACGAATCATGGATCAACTCGTTTAGGTTGATCAACATTATCCATGCTTTCTAAGAACGAGGAATTTCATGAATTCAATAACAACCCCTACCTCAAAGGTTTATTGATAGAGACTGCGAGGAAGGAGACGATGTCGTTGGGGATAGTCAAACATCGGCGATGTCAGCGTTTCCTCTATCGTCGGTTCATTTGTCGTTGGAGA
Source organism: Viscum album (assembly GCA_963277665.1). Lineage (NCBI taxonomy): Eukaryota > Viridiplantae > Streptophyta > Magnoliopsida > Santalales > Viscaceae > Viscum > Viscum album. The sequence continues at coordinate 1,037,869,225 of OY728150.1, forward strand.
TGTTCCTCATTGGCGTTCTTCATTGGAGATATTTCTCCCAATATTTCTTCTCTCCCCAATTCCACCAAAATGAAAGGTATCCCACATAATAGAACAAGTTATCTATTATGTTTGTTGGCATAATTTCAAAATAGCTTAATTAATTAATTGATTGGTTGGCTTAATTAATTAAAGGGGAGATTTGACATAATTAAGTGGGGGAGCTCAAGAGATTTCTCCCCATTAAGAGGGAGTTCAAAGGGGTTCAAGGGGTTTTAAGTCTCAGGTGGTCCCCACCACCATAAACCACATGGAAGGTTAGGCTCGGGTAGTACCCACCACCATATCCTATGTTGAGAGGTTTTAGTATAGGTGGTCCCCACCATTAAAGCATCCACATGGAATGTTTCAACAAAATAAAATAAAAATGTTACACATTTTTATTTTATTTTTATTCTTTCACGAAAAACACAAAAAATATCTTTCACTCTCGACCCACTGCGGTCAAGGTGAAGGTCTCCTTAAGTGAATACCAGCACTGCGAGTTCAATGGTTCCCTCAAATTTCAATTCCGAGAACCGGTTCAAAAGTTACAAAAACCCGCTCAGACATTTACTGAATGTACCTGAAAAAAAGTTCAAAAATTCATTTCGGGCACACCGGGCCTCAGAATCACGCGCCGTCAATTTTTACGGACTCATAAAATTACCATTTAATTAAAAAAAATTACATGGAAATTACCGGTATTTACACCTTGTGACTTAAAGTTATCACTCCTATGGTATATGGTTTGGACTCTTGGCATGTATGGAGTAGGTTTGGTTGATTGGGTGACCTGGTGGAACTCGAATGATAAAAAGGATAATGATCAATGTTTAATGGTGAAACATGTTTATTTTAACATCTTATTTATTTAGTGCACTTATAGTTATCTTCATACACTATTGTAAAGACTGGTATTGATTTATACACCATTAGTGGTGTCCTATTGAGTTGCACTCACACCCTTCTTGGGCCACCATTGCACTTGTGTACCTGAGAATCTCTCACATGTTTTTCACAGGCACAAGTTTGGCTTGAGGCCTGTGTTGAGTTTTTCATGGTTGTTCTAGATGGACCAGATGGTATCAGGGGATTGGATGAGGTTCAACTCAATGTTTCTGTAGGAACCAATATAATTATTATTAGTTGATTATCTTATGTATGGGGTCAGCCCAGTGGATGATCAATTTTGTATGTATTAAATTACCATTTAGGCCTTTATCACATTTCATTTTATTACAACATGTTCAATTGGTTTATTATTTTTGCATACTACGAAGTGTATGATGATTGGTTATTTATATTATTACTGAAAACTCTAATATAAGGGTATATTCTCCTCACACTACAATATTATACCCCAACTTCTTGGTGGAAGCCTTTGACATATGAGGAGGCATACTTGAGGTCTTGTGGCGAACCAGATTGAGGAACCAGATTAGTGGCATCCGGGTCGAGACATTACCCAAAATGTCTTGGGAAAAGGGATTATATAGTTATAAATATGATTTATATAATTTATCATGTGGTGAATATGTTTTTATAGAGATATGAGTATGTTTTATAGAGATTACACTAGACTCTTTAATGGTTTGAGTAGCACTGACACTTTTTTAGAGGTTACACTTTTCTTACATCTATAAAATAGGGATTTTATATTTATTGTGAATGATACTAAGGATTGTAGGGTCATATAGTTAATACTTTATACAATTATTAAGTTTTGGATAAATATTTTGTTCTAAAATGAAGTGATATTAACGAATCCATATCCAAAAGAGTCTAGATGGATTCATAAAGAGTTGTGAGGTTTGGAACATAGTTTTTATGAGATTTTAGTGAAGTTAGGAGATTGTTATAAGTGAACTAAAACTATATTCATATGATTCATATAGCTTAAGGATAAGTTGACTCTAATATATCCTTAATAATAATCCCATTATTGCATTGGTGACAACATAGGCTGGTTTCATGTGATGTAACCCGGTCGAAATGTTTCCTTAGGTTGGCACTGCCACATCACTCCCATATATTTTTCTTTAGTTACAAATCTATGAGATGGATTAGTTAATGAATTTACATCTTAATTATATTTTTCAATTAAGAAAACTCTAATAGGTAGTAACATATGATTACTGTCTACACTCTTCATTAATTAAGAGCATCGATCATGCATTCACTAGGGGAACTAGCCAGTGTGGAAATATAATCTAGTGCAACACTCATCTAAATAACCCAAAAAAATATCCATAGTTACCATGATATAGATAAGGTGGATGTGAGAAAATAATAATTCATATTATATCCATATAAATCAATAGTAAAACATAACAAATAATCCTTCACCTCACCATTAACATCCTCTCAAGAAATATGTCATTTTTCATCCATACATTTATCGAATAATAATACATAAACCAAATGGGATAAAAAAAGGTATCATAACCATAAAGAAAAAAAATTACAGGGTTTCAAATAGTAATTTAAAACAAACTTATAAGAAGAAAATTTATAAACATCCCTTTAAAACTACAAAAAGATCAAAAAAATGCATAAAACAATCCATCAAAAAAATACTTGAAAATAATTTAGAAGACAACTCTTCAAAAACATTAACATTCCAATTTATTTAAAAACAAACATTTAAAAACAAATTTTACCATATTTTAAAATAAAAAATTGTTTTAAACACTCCTTTTATCCTCAAATTCAATTGAAAATAGCCTCTTAGGGCTTTACAAAAACACTTGGCATGCATAATTGTTTTTACAGAAATCATGAACTGGAAATCCATGGAAATCCTTTTATACCAATAATATAAAATATTTTTTTTTTGAAAAACCATCAAAGGTATCACATATAGGTTTAAATTTAGAGGAAAAATATTTATAAAACCCAAGCATTACATGATTTTTCAAATAAAGGAATTACATAAAAACACCTACCCCAATTACCAGAAACAAGTTTCCTTCAATGATGAAATACAAACTAAGAAATATGGTAACTTATACAAGCCTTAAAAAACCAAATACCCAGGTTTAGAATATCTGAAACCCTAGTTTCAACCATCATGTCCATTAGGGTTCATGAGTTAAGAAGAAATCAATAGGAACTAGAATAAGTAAGAATAAATATGAGTAAAAAATGACCCTTCCTTCAAAATATTCCTAAAATCCATGAAGAAATGGGTCTTGTAAGTTTGGTGAATAAGGATATATGATCCATTGAGCTCCCTCCTAGATACCCATGAAAAATTAGTAGGATAGGAGGGATAAATGAGGTAAAATTAAGTAGGGGTAGATAGGTAAATTCATAACATAAAATTTTAGGCATCTCACATGGTTTGGGAACCCATTTTCCCAAAATGTGTGCTAAATATGCAACATCCAATAAAATTGGGATGCAACCCCTAAAAAAATATCCCACATGGTTCTCCAAATTATGTGAAAATTATGCACCATCAACTGAAGAAAACTCATTAGTATATAATGATATCCACACTGTTACTACTAAAAATTGAAAGGTTTACCACAATCCATGTGTTTACCATGCACCACTAGAAGAACCCATATATAATAGTAACTCAAAAGAATTTTCCTTAAGTAAAAGTATTCTACATAGTTTACTCCTAGATATATGTTCCAATTGTGTATTGTTCACTGAAGAAAAAACTTATATATGAACAGGATCACACAATTTCTACTAGGTTTTTAGTATCCTTGATGTAACCATTAAACATAGTAAATATTAAAAAAATTCAAATTATAATTAGAAAATTCTAAAAAAATCAAAGAAACTTATAATTATATAATTTATTCAATAATGATATGGGGGTGTCATAATTCTTCCCATCATGCCACTTTATTCCCCCATAAAGTTATTGGTAAAATTATAAATCAATTAGGGTCAAAAACTTTTCAACGAATCATGGGTTAAATAATACACTAAGAAAAAAAAACCTAGTAGATAAAATGATCCATATTATGAAATAACTTTCTATATATTCCAAACTTACTAGCTGATATAAAAAATAATCCAAAACTACCACCCCTTAATTTTGATATATGAGGTGGGAGGGTCAAGAAAAAATCAAGATGACCAAGAAACATAAACATTAACCCATCACATCACCAATATGATTCATATTGAATACTCAAGATAAATAGTGCTAATACTCAAGTATCATTAAACATCTCTATATATAACCTAAATAACCACCAAAGGATATAAAGATCAAATAATATAGATACCTACTATAGGTATTACCACCATTTATAATTCATATATAATGGTGAAACAAGGATAAATTATCCTATAAAAAATAACCATTAAGGTAATTATTTTTGGAAAACATATAAGGAAGCAATAATTCTCCACCAACCATAAATAATCACTTAAGAAACCAGTTAAAAATTCTAAAAAGAAATTACCAGCCAATAAAAAAACCAAAAACCGCAAGATAAGGTCAAAAAATACACCATCAACTTATGAAATAAGAATTAATGAAATATATAAATTTTAAACATTCCCCAATAAGAAAAAATATAGGATCTAACCCCAGGATAAGAAGTTGAAAGGGAGGGTAACCTAGTACCTCACTCATTTAATAATAACCTATCATGAACCTTACAAAATCTAAATAGAGCACTAGCTAATGCATAATCTAACATGTCATATCACTCATCATAGTTACCCAAGCACATACCCAAGATTTCCTATATACAATTCATCAAAACCCAAATCTCATTATATGAACCACACCATATATAAACCTCAAAAGATTAAACAATCAATGAGTAATGTACATTACAAATAATATCCAACATCTTATGAGATAAGAACAAATAAGATACCCAAGTAAGGAACCAATCAAGAATTACCTCAAAACCATCAATCTTTTCTAAAATCATTGACCATAAGTCCTATTATAGATAATAACTCAAATTATGTCTATGTATGAAATTATTTCTTCTTCCTTTGATAATTAAATTTATAAAATTTTTGAAGATAACCTAGATGATAAAAATGAAGATAAGCCTCTAAATTTCTCAATAAAGAAGACTTAGATTGAACACAGACCCCACACTATAAATAAACAATATAACCCTTATTCTTATAGGAAATAATAAGGTTCAAATAATATTGACCCTCATCAACCTGAATTTCCAATTTGGGCTCACCTGATATAATATCTTTAGTCATAACACCATACACTATAGGTATCCCTGTATGACTATATCTTAGTAACACAACCCTTACAACCACTCCTTCATAAGGTGTTTGGATAGATTCAAACACAACTAATCTATGGTTTGAGAAAAGACCCCATTAAAAGAAGTTAGATTTTCATGATTCATAAATTACTATCTTGGGAAATAAGAACACAAACTTAGTGAAATAGTTGACATAACTCATCACCATTCACTCATCCATACATGGAATCATAAACTCAATCACTTTCACCTTTGAAGTTTCATAAGTTTCCTAGAGAATAGAATATTCCCTCAATCCTCTATAACCACTACATTGACTCAAGATAATCTTTATCACTATGGAATGTATGAAGAAAATAATTCAGAAATCCTTGGATAAGGTCCATAAGAAGAGAAGATTATGGCTCCACCACTATATTCAATGTTTGGGAAGAGATAAAAACTGAAAGGGATATTCCTAAGTGATAAGAGGAATCACTATGAGAATAATCCATAAAGATAGATATCTAAAAATTCACTGAGGTTTTTCTGGGAGGCATAGTCAAAATATCATAAAACCTAAACCCAACTTATTCACTCTTCGTAATTTAAATCACACAATCCCAATATCAACCTAAGGTATCAAAATCAAATAATGTATTAAATAATATAAAATACATTGAAATAACAATATAAAAATTCCTTTAACATTCCATAAACATTAAATTAAGAGTTTATAAATTCATTTTATAAAATCTATCACACTTTAAAAACATTTTTAGTTCATTTAGAATACTAAGGAAAATCCAAAGTTGAAATACCAACCTCATTAAACTTTCCAGCTAAGAGATTTAAAACATATCCATAAAATCCACTTTCATTTCAAAACAATTCCCAAATCTCATTTTAAAACCTACCAATTTTAAAAACAATTCATGAAAGTTAAGACCAATTTATAAATAAACCATAAAACCTCATTATTATACTAAAATATCTCATAAAATTCCTTTCCCACGTGAAAATAACATTTAAAACATAGATCTAACTCATATTAGTAAGGAACCCATTAGGTATAATTTCAGAGTTTAAAGGGTTAAAATAAATAAGTTAAAGGGTTTTTAATGTTGTGAATGGTTTGGCTGTATAGTTTGGAATATAATTTTCTAACCATGTCACAGTGGCTGTAAGGTGTCTAGGCCTATCCACATGGGCTACACACTATTTTTCAGACCATGTGCTAGCCATGAACGCATGATTATTTTTAATATCCAATATTTCTTTTAGGTACATTATGATTTAGGTTTTGGATTAAATCTCTTTAATTTTGTTAAAGAAAATTTTCCTAAGAAAATATGGAGGCTCGAGGGTGTTTCAAGGGTTCGTGACATGAAAAAGTGTAAAAATACCCATAAAGTGAATGTTGTATGGTTGGAACATGGTTAGTAGTAACCATGATCCCTAAACATGTTTTCCTTGTGGTGAGATTCATTGTTTAAGAAATCATGCAAGGGGGAGGCCAAACCATGCGGGCTTGGGCAGAGCCACCCCGCATGGTCACCACAATTTTTTTCAAACTATGTGAGCTCCCTAGGAAACTGTACAACCTAGAACCCTCTTGTATAGAGGGTGGTTCATGGTTGGTGCACAATTTGGCCAACTATGTGGCCAAACCATGCGCCCCATTAGAAATGTGGATTTTTCTACCATTTCCCCCCTTAGTTTTTAAATTTTTCCACACGATTTTCTCCCCTATTCTTATTCCAGCAATAAGAGTGATGGACCAAAATCTCCCAATATTTTCAAGGGTCAATATCCTTTGTTTATAATTCATCTTGAGCATCATTGGGTGTGTATCGAATCTTCGAGTGAGTCTAACACTCCTCTTTGCTTCATTTTCAAGATTAGGGCTTGTGGGATCATTCTTCTTCTTATGAAGCCCCAAAAAACCTCTTTTTCTAGTGGATCTTAGGTTGAGTATTTTAAGGGTGTTTGATTTAGAACAAAATGATAATTTTAAGCCATCATTCTTCTTCAAAACCTAGGTATGTTGTCTAAAAATTATATTCAATAGTCTTATTGGTTATTTATGCATATGTGGTTGAGCATTAGTGCCTTTATGTTTTCTGTTTGGTTTGAATTAGTAGAAATGATAAATTTTTTGGGTAAATGTTTAATTAAACCCCTTTATGATCCCCGTGGGATCTGTTGAGGTTGATTAGACTGGGTTAAGAGCCACCCTTGCATTGTGATACCTTTTTGAACATAGAATCAAGTTGTTAAGTATAAAATTGAATTTTCATGAGATAGATCCCATGATAAATATATCAACATGTTGACTTGAGTTATGATATGAATCTAAATTAAATGGTATCTAGCGGTTTACATGAATAAGGGGTTTTTTGGTATACTGTGAATGGAATAAATGAATTTAATTCAATGTGTTAAATGGTTTATGGGTTGTAATTAGAATGTGTAAATGGATTAAGGCACAAGAATGATGAATGTGTAATCAACTAAGATATGAAAAATTGGAAATGTGTTAATGGTATAAGGAATTTAAATGAAAAATGTGTTAATGGGTTAATACGTGAAGATAAAATATGTATTGAATGCATTATGTTTTAAATTGATAAATGCATTAATGGTTATAGTTTGTGTTGGTAAATGAATTATAAGTAAAGAAGCATGTGAACATGGATTGGTGATATATGGGGTATTAAATAGAGGTTTTACACCTATGGGTAGGGTTGTAATAAGTCTCTAAATTCTACCCCCATAATTCATGGGTCAAGGATTTGGACTGAGGCTCTATGCCCCTAGCGGTTGCATTTGTTGAGACTACCCGAACTGAGACTCCAAGGTAATTGTTATGTATTTTTTTGTGATTTTTTCCCTAGTGAGATAGGGAACTTGACCTTTACCCTTATTCATAGTTGTGTGGTAAAAATAGGCCGATGTCTAATTGATGAAAATTCTTAACCCATAGAAATTAAATGATGAAAGTGGCTAAAGTGAAAATGGTTAAAAAACGAAACTGGTTATTTTTTTACTTCATTACTCATTTTTTATTTAATACACTATCTATTAAGGCTGGATATTTTTTAGACACCATTGGTAGTGTCCTACTAAGTTTTAATCACACCTTAATTAGGCTACCATGGGGTACCCAAGAATAATTTATTATTTTAGGACATGATAAGGTAAAGGGCCCTATGCTAGAGGGTTTATTAGGAATGGGATGTGTAAGAATGAGGGATCCAGACTTGGAGTCTGGACTTGTTTTAGGGATTCTTTAGTTGTCTCTATTTTTTGTTATCCTTACACTTGTCACTTTATAAAATGACATAGCATATTTACTATTTGGTTGTGGGCTTATACCTAGTTTTTGGAAATGTTTTGTAATGAATGTTCATTGGTTATATTGTTTCATTTATTTATTCTTGTTATATTCTATGGATTACTATGATAAAGAGGGTATATTCTCCCCACATAACACATTAAGCCCTCACTACTATTCGATAACCTCTAATATATAGGGAGGCACACCTGAGGTCATGTGGATACCCGTATCAAGGAATCGTATATAGTGGCTACCGGGTTGGAGAAATTACAAAGTGGTATCAGAGGGGATTTTCTTTTCTACTGTATTACTATTTTATAATGGTAGGTGGGAGATTATGATGTGTGAAGCCTTGGAAATGAGCTCCTAAATGTTTGTAGCTAACTCATGTATGAGGGAAAACCCAAGTACCCTAGATGGGATTATTGTTCTTGATGTTTGGTGTTATGGTTGGATGATACTTCACCTTGGGTGATGCACTTGTTGTGTGATGTGATGATTTTCTAAGATTTTAATCATATCTTGGTATGGTATGAGGTTGTATATGCATGAATCATTTTAGGTACACAATGGTTCATGTGGCATGCATCATGATAATCATTCATGAGGGGAAAATCATATAGGTTTTGGAAAAGTAAAATGATTTTCATATTCTTTATGTTTGTAAGAAATTGTACCTAATGAAGATGATGCAATTGTATAAATTGAAGAAATTAATTTAATGGTTGAATTGGTGCCTAATGAAATGTTTTAAATGGTTTAAAATTTTGTTTTTTGTGTTGAGTTGAAAATATGAAAATAGAACCCAAAATAAGAAAGATTTATATTGTGAATGTAAAATGTCTAAAAAGAGTTTCAAATGAAATACTTGTGACTATGTAATTTGTTTAACCCATGTTGACCATGAACCATGGTAGGGATGGATAAGGGTAGTGATAGAGATGCAACTATACTTTCTAGGATAGTGTATGCAGAGTGGGATGTTTATGGCTAGTAGAAAGCCTTATTTTGTGAAATGGTAGAAGCTTTTTATTTATATGATTTAATATGTGATTTTGGAATTGTAAATAAATTCCACCATGACGACATGTTTTGATTGGGTGAAAAGAGTATATCACTAAGAATACTCCCCTAGTGGTGGAGCATGAAACCCCATTGGTCTAGGATAATAGAGGGGAGGAGTAGTTCCATGATAACTTTTATCGTTTTATGTAGATAATGGAATGGGAACTAGGGAAGGTTATGCCAATTATGTTTGAATTGAATCGAGATTTTCAATTGCATAACCCTCCTAAATTTACTAGAGAGGGTGGACCTGAGGTAGTTGAGTTCTAGATAGATTATATCCAGATGATTTTTGATCACTTAGATACTCCTCCCGATAAGAGAGTCAAGTTGGTGGCCTACATATTGTGGGTAATAGAAAATTACTAGTGGGGTATTCTAGTTCAGACTAAGTAGGAAGAAAGTATGATATGTAAATATTTACAGGAAATTTTTTTGGAACATTTCTAGCCATAGGTATTGAGATAGGAGAGGTATGTAGAGTTTATAAGGTTGACCCATGGGACTATGTTAGTGATGGACTATATTGGATGCTTCGAAAATTTTCAACACTTTGTTCCAGCATTGACAGGGGATGAGGTAGTTATGGTGAGAAGTTTTTTAGGATGTACTTAGACTTGAGATCATGTCCTAGGTGAATATTTTCTATTTAAAGATGTTTGATGAAGTGGTTGACCATGATCTTATTTTAGAATGGAACTTAAGGGATGATTCTGGTGGTAGAGATGTGATTCCAGTTAGGTGAGCCAGTGGTGTGACTTCCGATAGAAGGGAGTGCCATTCTGTGTGTTTTTATAGGATAGTGGTGGAAAGAGTATCCAAATAAGAGGACCGACCTCTCAAGGTAGTGATCAAGTTTTCTTCTATCAGTATGGAATGCTGGGACACATGTGAGGTCAGTGTCCCTGACCACCAGTTGAATTCTGAACATGCGGTAGGATGGGGAATGTGTAGAGGTTCTATAGGAACCCTCAACATATGGGTAATGATGGAGGGACAAGACTAGTATAGAGTGCAGGTAGGGGGTTGGTTACCCCATATCAGGTAGGTTGTTGGAGCTCTACCGACCGTATTGGTCGGGTTAGTGGACGTGGTGCTCCAAGAAACGTGATTCCTTATAAATAAAGTAGTGCATCACAAAGAACTCAGACCAGAGATAAAATTACATGTTTAGGTCATCTTCATTTATTCTTCACTTGGAGGTGGTAAGGACAAACCATTGATAGTTTGAGGTACGATTCTTATAGCTTCGACACTTGCTAGTTCTTTATTTGATACAAGTTCCTTACATTCTTTTATATCTTCCCAATTTGTGATTATGTTGGGATTAGTTGTGGAATATATGTGTGGGGTGATGTTTATTGATACTCTATTAGGGGTGAGAACAAAATATATATGGTAATGTAAGGAGTGTACCCTCGAGGTTGGAGGGTACTGTTTTCTATGGAACTTTTTTTATTGGAGATTTCAGGTTTTTATCTGACCTTTAGGATGGATTGGCTGGTGTTGTATCAATCCCATATCGACTGTTAATCCCACAGGGTAATGTTCAAATCTCTTACGAGAGACAATTATGTGCACCATGGAGAGTGAGATATCTAGGCAGGATGTGCATGACCCATTTGTCTGCAGTTGGGTGAGCTCTTAGCATAAGTGTCTTGTCTTGTTCTTAATGATGAGGGAGTAGAGCAGCTTTTTTTCCTCCTATGATGGATCAGTTTCAGGATGTGTTTCCTATGTAATTCTTGGGTTTTCTTCTTGATAGAGAGATGTGGAGTTCACAATTGATTTTATGCTTGGAGAAGAACTTATTTCTATTCATCCATATAGAATGGTGCCGATATAACTCCAAGAACTTAAAAATCAGTTGGAGGAGTTAGAGAATAGAGGTTTTATTTGTATGTGTATTTCACCTAGTGGATCTCTAATTTTGTTTACCAAGAATCCAGAAACGACATTATAGTTTTATGTCTATTACTAGAGTTTGAAATGGATGATGGTTAAGAACCAATACCCTCTTCCATGAATCAATGATCTTTTTGACCAATTGAAGGGTGCTTATGTGTTCTCCAATATTGATTTGAGTTTAGGGTATCATTATCCAAGGGTAAGGCCTTCTGATACACTGTATACTACTTTTAGAAGTAGTTATAGGCTATAAGAGTTTTTTGTGATGCCGTTCAGGTTAACCAATCCTCCAGTAATGTTTATGGACTTGATGAACCAAATATTTCACCCATACCTAGAACAATTTTTTTAGATGATATATTGGTGTACTACTAGGCTCATGAGAATCATACAAACACATTTACATCATCTTAATTATGATAAGAGATAATAGGATATATTCCAAGCTATCAAAGTGTCAATTATGGATCAACCAAGTATATTTCTTAGGTCACATAATCTTTGAGGAAAGTGTGTTAGTGGACTCAGATAAAGTGAAAGTTGTTGTATCCTAGGAACTTCCCAAGAATATTTTAGATATCCATTTTTTTGGGTTTAATGGAATATTATTGAAGATTCATTAAATACTTTTCCCATTTGGAAGCACTGCTTTCAGGTTTAACCAATAAGGGCATCAAGTTTGAACTCTCTGGTTCATGTGATAATGCTTTTGAGGAGTTAAAGAAGAGGTTGACTACTACACCGATTTTGATCCTACCCAAGCTAGGTAAGGAGTATACCTTGTTTTGAGATGCATATGGTGTTGGGATTAAGGAAGTGTTGATGTAGAATGATTTGGTGGCGGCGTATGGGTCACAATAATTGAGGCCTCATTAATGAAATTACCATATGCATGATCTTGAATTGGCCGTAGTGGTTTATGCCTTAAAGTGTTGGAAACATTATTTCTTAGGAGAGAGGTTTACTATATATATTGATCATAAAAGTATTAAGTAAATCTTCTCCTAGTGTGATTTGAATCTTCATAAGTGAAGTTGGGTTGTGTACATGTAGCCCTTTGATTTTGAGATGGTATACATGCCGGGAAAGGGGGACTATGTTGTGGATGCTTTGATTCAGAAGACTCAAAACCAGAAAGTTCAGGAATCCATTTTTGAGTGGAATATGATGAAATTGTTTGCTAAGGTTCACCTATAGGTTCAATATGGACAAGGGAAGATGACCCTTGCATCATTGGAAGTTGAGTCCACCTTTTTTATCCAGATCAAGGAGAGATAGTATGAGTATCTAGAGTGTTTTTCATTGAGAGAAAGTCTTAAAGGTGGGGAGTCACATTTCTTTTGGGTTTTTGATGATGATGTGATTGTTTATGTTTGTGTCCATGTTTGTGAGCCTACTTGTATGCGGGAAGAATTGATGCATGAGTTCCATTCCTAGAAGTAGGAAGTTCATCATGGTTTGAACAAAATGTATTGTGATATCCATAGATAGTATTGGTGGCTAGAGATGAATAAAGAAGTTGAAGGTTTCATAATGCGATGCTACACCTATTAGCAGGTGAAAGTCGTGCATCGACAACTGGGTAGTTTTTTGCAATCATTTCCCATTCCAAAATTAAAGTGGTATGAATTCATGATGGATTTTATTATAGGTATTCTAAGTAAACCTTGGAATAATGATGAGATATGGGTAGTTATGGATTAGTTTACCAATGTGGAACATTTCTTGTCAATACAAGAGACCTTTATTGTTGACCAGTTGGACGATTTATATGTTTGGGAGATAGTTCGGTTGTATGTGGTGCCACAAACTATAGTTTCAGATCATGATTCATGTTTTACTTCATGCTTATAGAAGGGGTTGCAAAGGGAACTTGGTACCTAGTTGTTTTTTAGTATGACTTTCCACTCACAGATAGATGGGAAGTAAGATCATACTATTCATGTTCTAGAGGACATGTTGATGGAATGTTTCATATACTTTAGTAGATCATGGGAGAATCACTTGGAACTTATTGAGTTTTCATACAAAAATATTTACTAGGAGAATATTCAGATAAAACCATATGAGGTGCTATATAATAGGATTTTTAGGTCTCTATTATGTTGTATAGAGGCTGGGGAATCAGAGTTTTTGGGACTGAGTCTCAATAAGGAGACGTTCGAACAGGTTCAGTTGATTCAGAAACGTATGGATATGGTTTAGAGTAGTTTAAAGTCATAAAAGTTCAACATCATCAACCTCTTGAGTTTATGGTGGGTGATATTGTGTTTCTTTGGGTCACCATCAGATTTAGAAATAGGGTAAGTTGGAACCTAGGTATGTGGGGCCATTTGAGATAGTGGAGAAGATCAGGCTGGTGGCATACTGATTTGTTCTTCCATAAAAATATAGCAGCATGCACGATGTTTTCCATGTGTCAAAAATTTGGTGGTATCACCCTGACCCATCTCATGTGATTGATGTTGATGACATTGATCATGAGGCTGATGCATCCTTTAAGGAGCATCTGGTTCGTATTGTGGATCATAGTGAGAAAATATTGCAAGGTAAGACCATGGAATTGGTTCGAGTGTTATGATGACATGGTAACATTCAGTAAAATACTTGGGAGAGGAAGATAGATATAAGATCCTAGTAGCTCGATCTCTTCACTTTGGAAGCTTAGTGATGCTTTGGAGTGCGGCTTGAGGATGAGCCTTTATAAGGTAGGGAGGTTTTAAGATCCCAGACTTCTTTGAGGTACATTATCATTTAAGTTTTAGCTTAAATTTATTTAATTTGGTTAAATAAATGTTTCCTGAACTTATGTGGAGTCTCAGGGGTGTTCCAAGGGTTTAGGAGATGAAAAAGGGGGAAAAGTTACTATACAGTGCATGTTGCATGGTGGGCACATAGTTAGTAGTAACCATGTACCCTAACCATGTTTTCCTAGAGGCGGGACACATGGTTTAGGAAATCATACAAGAGGGGAGGCCAAACCATGCAATATTGGATAGATCCATCCCATAAAGTCACCATATGTTTTTTCAAAACATTTGGGCTCCCCAGGAAACTGTGGGACCTGTTCCCCTCTTGGAAAGAGGGTGGTGGATAGTTGGTGCAAGGTTTGGACAACCATGCAGCCAAACCGCATGCCCTATTAAAAATATGGGTTTTTTACCATCCCACCTCAGGTTTTAAGTTTCTTCACCCAATTTATCCCACATTATTACTCTAGAAGAAAGAGTGATGAACCAAAATCCCCCAAGCTTCTCAAGGTTTGATCTCCTGTGTTTCTAATCCATTTGGAGCATCGTCAGGTGCATATTGAATATCCAAGTGAGTGTAACACTCCTATTTTTTCCTTTTTTTCCATATTAGGGATTTTATAATTTCTATTCTTCTTCCAAATACCTAAAACAATCTTTTCCAGTAGATCTTATGTTGAGGCTTTGAAGGCTGTTTGAGTTTGAATCAAAGTCTAAGGTAAAATGAGTCTTCAGATCTAAGGTAGGTGGTCTATAAGTTATATCCCATAGTATTGTTGATTATTTATGCATACGTGGTTGAAAATTGGAGTTGTTGTGTTGTCTGTTTGGTTTTACATGGTTGAAATGATAAATTATTTGGGTTAATGTTTAATTGAATACCTCATGATCCCCATGGGATGCATTGAGGTTGATTAGACTGGTTTAAGAGCCACCCATGGGGTGCACCACCCTCTTGCACATATAATCGAGTTGTAATCATATAAGTTAATTGTCATGAGATAGATACTATTATAAATATGTCGACGTGTTGAATTGATTTATGAGATGAAAATAAATTAAATGGTGTCTAATGGTTGACATGGTATAATGGGGTGTTTGGTATATTGTGAATGGGATAAATGAATTGAATTCAATGTGTTAAATGATTTAAGGGTTGTAATGGGAATGTGTAAATGGATTAAGGCATGAAAATGATGAATGTGTAATCAGCTGAGATATGAAAAAGGGAAAATGTGCTAATGAGATAAGGCATGTAAATGAAAAATGTGTCAATGGGTTAAAGCATGAAGATAAAATATGTGTTTAATGAGTTATGGTTGAAATTGATAAATTTTTTAATGGTTATCGAATTTTTGGTAAATGTGTTATGGATAAATAAGAATATGCACATGGTTTGGTGGTATATAGGGTATTTAATTTAGGTTCTATGCCCATGGGTTGTGTTTGACTAAAGATATAAACCCTACCCCTATAATGCATGGGTTAAGAATCTAGACTGAGGATCTATCCCCCTAACAGTTGCATTTGTTGAGACTACTTAGACCGAGGAAGTAAGGTAAGTGTTATATATTTGTTTGTGAAATGTTTTCCCTAGCGAGATAAGGAACTTTTCCTTTCCCCTTATGCATAGTTATGTGGATAGAATAGGCCAATGTGTAATTAATGAAAATGATCAACCCATGGAAATTAAATGATGAAAGTGGATAAAGTGAACATAGTTAAGAAATAGAATCTAGTTATTCTGTTTACTTTGTTTCTCATTTTGTGCTTTCATAAACAATCTATTTAGAATGGATATTTTTTTGACACCATTGGTTGTGGCCTACTAAGTTGTACTCACACCACGCTCAGTCCGCCATGGGGTACCTGAGAAGACTTCTTGGGTACAAGACATGACAAGGGAAAGGGCCCTATGTTAGAGGGTTGATTGGGTGTGGGATGTGCATGGATGAGGGTTCTGTACCTAGATTTTGGACCTATTTTGGGGATTCTTCAGTTTTATTCATTTTGGGTTATCCTTAAACTTGGTACTATATGACATGATATAGCATATTTACTATTTTACTATGGTCTTGTACCCATTTTTTGGGAAATGTTTGGTAATGCATGTTCATTGGTTATACTATTTCCTTTATTTATTGTTGTTATATTTTTTGTATCACTCTGATAAAGTGGGTATAGTCTCCTCACATAACATATTATACCATATCTACTAGTTGGTAGCCTTTGTCATATAGGAAGGAGTGCCTAAGGTCATGTAGGGACTTGGCTCGGGGCACTATATATAATGGATCTATGTTGGGGATGTTACATTATTACTTTATCTTCACCCCAAAAACCAAATAAACCTAAAATAAACTTATAAAATTCCAATTAGGATTAAAACACTACCAATTCATATCAAAATATATAAAAAATAACAAATAAAATAATTTCAAATTCAAAATACCCATAAAAATTCAATTTTCATCATGGTTTGTGGTGATCAGAAACTTACTCACGGACTAATTCTCTAGCTTTGAAAATCCTATATCTGTCTACCAAACTCCCCAAATAACAAGAGAGATCTGATACCATTTTATAACAAATTATCATGAGTCAACCTACCATGTCACATAGGTCATTCCACAATAAGGCCCAAAGTGTGTTCTCAATCACCATGGGATGGCGAGAAGCATAAGGACATCCAAATATAACCCAAGTGAGAACAATTTATCCCTTTATTAATAATAAAAAAGTAGTGAAATACAATTAAGAATTCATCATAGTGTGTTTGTAAATGGACTTCCATGTATATGAAATAAATAGTCCAAATAATAAAACCAATCAAATATGGATTAAAAAAACTAAATAAACAAACTCAATTTATAAAGATACAATATTTGAATAAATACACAAAAACAAGTAACATAAAGGTAAAACCAAGAATATAAATATAACTGGATGAAATGGATGATATTAGAACATCCCAAGAGAAACCAGAAAACCGATCCACTGCTTGATCATATCCATGAGACCCTGGTTCACTCACTATATTCACAATGTCCATAAGTAGACTAACATGAACAATCAATCCAACCTAAGATCAAAATATATTCACCAGTATGAAACATAAGATCCACACACACACACACATGAAGGTGTGTTTGTAGGGTGTGAACTAAACATGCCTAGTATGACTTCACCAAATATGGTATGCAATTCCTCTCTATAAAACATTTTATAAATTTTAGTTTGAGTATTATTTATAAAGTAAGTTTTTCACATGAGAAAGTGTAAAGGAAACAAGTAACATGATTTTAATTTTTAAAATATATAGTCAATTTTTATCACCCAAAAGGTAAAAAACTTTATAAAATATACAAAAATATTTCGAGCTTGAAAATAATGATTTTTAAACTCATGGAGATTCATCAAAATTTTATTTTAAATCTTTATTTCAAAAACATTTTTTATAAATCAAAATAAAAACCATAAATTTAAAAGGAAAACACATTAAAACCTTGAAAAGGGAACTTCAAAGTTTATGAAAAAAAATATAATAACATTTTTACTCCTTATAAAACCCTTCACAAAACTCCCCTTTACAAATCAAGTTGAAATGTAAACTAAACTATAAAATAAAGAAGGCATGGAACCAAGCAGGCACCACCACATCGAAGAATCAAAATATAAGTAAATGATAATGTTTTAAATGGTTCCACTAATCTAAGATAAGATAAGGGGATACAAAAAATTATGCAACATGAATCCCTGAGATAAAATAATATTGTGAGAAAATAATAAGGAAAAAAACGCATTATAAAACAACATAATAAACCTCATCTGGATCAAGTAAAATAAAAAGGCATGGGTAACATTGGATCTCTCTCATAGAAAATTGGGTCAACCTATGTGAACATGATAGAAACCCAATCCTGGATTACCCTCTTGGACTCATCGGGTGACATCCACTAGATAGGGAATGTCATTCACTAGGGGAACTTTCTAGTTTAGTAATATAAGCTAGTGTACTACTCATATAGACCACCCAAACACATACCCAAGGTTTCCATGATATAAAAAAAGTAGACGTGATAAATTAATAATTCATATTATCACCATATAAATCAGTATTAAAACATAACAATTAATTCCTCACCTCACCTCCAATACACTCTCAATAAATAGACCCTTTCACATTCATATATACATCAAATAATAATTTAAATCATCCCATAATAGAAAAAAGTCAATATAAGACAAAAACCAAAGTGGATCAAACAAGTGTGTTACAACCATCAAGAAAAGTCCCTTTTTATATGGCACTAATTAGGTCTTTATAACAAACTTAGAATAAAAACTAGTTACAAAAATCCTTTAAAAATTACAAAAGGATAAACACTTTTTAGAAAAACATACACCAAATAAATATTTTGAAATAATTTTTAAGACAACTATTCAAAAACATAAACCATCATATTTAATTAAAAAACCATTTGAAAACATGGGTTACCATATTTTAAAATAAAAACAGAGCCAAACACTCCTTTTATCCTCAAATTCACTTGAAAACAACCTCTTAGGCCTACAAAAAACACTCAACATGCATAAAATATTCTTTCAAAAATCAAGAACTAGAAATCCATGGAAATCCTTTTATTCCAAGCATAGAAAAAATTGAAATTTTTTCACAAAAACCTAAATGGTATCAAATATAGGTTGAAATTGATAGTAATTTTTTTTAGAAAAACCAATAATTACATGATTTTTCAAATAAAGTAATTTCATAAAAACATCTACCTCAGTCTTCAGAAATAATTCACCTTTAACAATGAAAGATAAACAAAAAAATGCCTCTATAAGCCCTAAAAAACCAAAGCCTCAATGTTATACCATATAAAACCCTAGGTTTTACCACTATTTCCATTAGGGTTTATGAGAGAAGAATAAATCAATATTAAATGGGAGAAGGAATGGGAAAGGTGAGAAAAAAGAGGGATCTGCCTTCTAAATCCGCTTAAAATCCATGGAGAAAGAGGTCTTGGAATCTTGTTAAAGAGGTAGAGAAGCTCCCTTAATTCCCCTCTTATCCAAACATGAAAAATTAGTATGAGTGGAGGGTAAAATGGAATTAAATCAAGTAGGGTTAGATAGGTAAATTCACAACTTAAAATTTTAGACAGCTCGCACGGTTTGGTTGCATAGTTTACCAAACCGTGCACTAACCACATAGCTTGAAACCACTTATATATTTAACCTACATGGTTGTCTAAAACATGATCAAATTATTTGTAATAAACTAAAGAGAACTCACCTATACATAAGGGTATCTATAATTTTACCACTAAGACTCGCACAATTTACCACAAACTATATACTAACCATGCTCTATAGGGTGTGTCATGAACTAGCATGGGTTGGCCCTAAACCGGTCACTCAAGTTGGTCTGCAACAAGGATCTAGGGGAATTCTATATCCCCATGGTCTAGCAACTAGTGCCAGACATCAAAATTAAACTATTTTAATGATTTGTCCCATGAAAAAAAGATAAAAAATGAATAAAGACTAACAAAAATAAAAATAAAAACTAGTGGAGAAAAGAAAATGAAACTACACATACCTTCATGTGACCTCATAGGTCACCAAACAACTTAGAACCATGATTGCTTCGAGAGCGATTCAACACTAGAGGAACCTAAAACTGAAAAGATAAAGAAGACATGAGCACCAAAATTCTCTATAGGAATGATAGTGACAAACCACATAATCCATGTATTTTCCTTTCCCAAAAACAATCAATTAACACTAGTTTGAAAATACAAATATAAAATAATTTGTTCAAATTTAATTAAACAAACATAGATTCCCATTTCAAAATCCAACACATGACGCATTTCATTTTCAAATATTATTTTACCATTTTAAAAACCAATACCCCAAACAAGGAAAAATTGGCTAAGCAAGAAACAAATAAACGGGGAAAACTAAAAGTAATCTAGTAGATGTTGAAAACAGACTAACAGTGTGATCAGAAATCCAAAATAAGAGAGATAAAAAAAAGAAGATAAATAAAGTAACCATGGGTTATCATAAACATCCCTAGAAGAACCCGGAACTTACTCATTTTAGAACCACCTGCCGGTGTATGGTGAATCCCCTAAGTCAATGACCACTGGCCGCCCTAAACTGACCAATCTAGTGGAAACATCCCACCTGGCCTATCTATGATCCAGGGGGTACCAACCCATTTAACTGGGGTTGGTCAGCAACTGTCACTCGATCCCCTAAAATATGCCCAGAAACCCATGGTAGATATGAATATAGTATGTAAGTGGGAGTTCCACGCATGCGTGACTCACCTTACCTGCTGCCACCGCACTTTCCTACCCCAAACATGAACATCGCCTATATAATAACCCTAGAAAGGGAAATTCTACATAGGGGTTCCCACTATATACATATGTACATCACATCAAAAAAAATTTCAACTAGGCCGTCACATCATATAAACATTCAAAACATTCTTTTAAAATATGAAAACTTCCAAACAGGACTTTAAATTCCAAGTTCTAATAAATTTTTATAAAATCCTTTCTAAACATTGAGGAAGAACCCATTCGTATAAAACAATCCAAACAGACCCTTATGTCAAACATGTACCAAAATTTATTCCAATTACCAAAAGGGAATACTATTTTTAGATTTAATTTAAATCCACCTTTTTGAAATTACACAAGGGAACCAACATCATTTAGAAACCAACTAAACCTTCACCACTAAATATAAATTTTTATTAATCCACTTTAAGGAAAAGTAGGAAACCAAAGTTCACAAATCATAGTTATCACTGCATGATGAATGTCACGACCCGACCCAACGGGGCTCGAGCCGCGACTCCCCAAACCCGCCTCCAATAGGCCAGGGGCTGGCGACCAGCGCCGAGTAGGATATCACACACATGGGAGGCATTAGCCTAAGGTACCTGTACACACACACCCACAAACACCTCCATGCAACAGTGCAGAGATAAAGAAACTGAAATGTAAATGCATGCATACCATCTATCCCAAACCAGAGTGCAACAACAAAAGTACAAGGGCAAAACAGGGCCCACCAAAAGAAAACTACAAGCGCGTCCAACCTGCTCTGAAGAAGGGGAACGCTGCCACAATCACCCGCCGGAAAGCTCCCTCGGCACAGCTCCGGTGAACACCCTGGTCAACTCGCTCACTAAGCTCCGCCTGCTCCGGGTCCTCCTGGGACTCCGTCAAAAGGCATGTGGTCTGCACAAGACACAAACATGTGCGGGCAAAGCCCGTGCAGGGGTGAGTATAAACATACTCAGTAGGCACCCCAAAAACCCAAAACCCAAGGGAGCAACTGAAAGGCAACAGTCCGCTCAACCCAGCTAGAGGGAACCCAGACGAGCGAGAAACTCCATCTCGTGACCATCCTCGGCTAAACACAACAAGTCAGCTCAGCTCAGCTCAGGTGTATGCCCATACATACACCTTGAACAATCCAGATATACACAGCTCACGCCACAAAGCCACAAGAGGTACCGACCTCATCACCAGCAACTGTCCCAACCAGGAAAGTACACCACACGAACACTGTCATACCAGATGACACTCATCCGAGAGATACACTCCATCGGGATACTCGCAAACATCTCAGACGCTCACCCGAGAGACCACGCTCGTCGGATAACATCACTGAAGAAACATCGCTGAAACACCATAACCACCAAACTCCTCGGATAGGGGATCGCCGCTAGGGTCCGCTAGGGGATACCAAGACCCACTCCGGTATACGTAGCTCACAGATAGGGGATCACTCCCACAGTCCGCTGGGGGATACCACGACCCGATCTGGCATACGTAGTTCTCACAGATAGGGGATCACACCCAGGATCCGCTGGGGGATACCACAACCCGATCTGGCGCTCGACAGAAGCTCAACACTCAAATAGAGGATCATCGTCCATATAAAGATGGTCACGACGATACCGGAACCCTATCTGGTATAACTCGCGATGTAGGGGATCGAACCGACGATGCCGCAACCCTACCGAAACCACACGCTGAGTAGGGGATCGTATAACCAACGATACCGCAACCCTACCATAAACATCATGCTGAGTAGGGGATCGTAAGCCCGACGATTCCACAACCCTACTGTGCACGACCCACCGCGTAGGGGATCATATGTTCGATGATGCCACAAACCCTAAGGGGTTAACCTGCTAGATAGGGGATCACCGCCCGTAAATAAACGGTCACAGCGATACCAAGAACCCGATCTAGGGTAAAGATGCTAGAGGATCCACTCCGGGACCACCAGAGGGATACCACAACTCTAACAGTTTAAACATCCCATCGAGAGGATCACAAACCCATACGAAGGTTGTGATACCACACGAACCCTCGTAGGAACGAACCAAGGGAGAACCCTCAACCACTGCTGGTCCAAACATCGCTAACCCGAGCGACTCTCCACAACGCCACACTGCGCACCTCTGAAGCCAAAACCGAGGCCACCATCGCGTTCCACGCAGAAAAACACGCAGGATAGGCTGTTTACTCGCCCGAAATGGAGCACCGGTGAAAAAGGCACTATTCATCGTAGCTAGCTCGTGCGGGGCCCACACAACGATCCCGAAACCCATCGAGCGGATCACACCACGACGATCCCCTCGGAAAAACAAGCGAAATCGACTACTCGCTCGCCCAAAACGGACACCCGGTGAAAAAGGTACTATTCACCGAAGGCCGGCTCGGGTGGGGCCCACGCCTGGATTCCGAAACTCATCGAACGGATCGTACCATTGCGATCCTCTCAGAAAAACACACAGGATCGACTATCCATCCGCCAAAATCGGACTCCTGGTGCAAAAACTGCGTTTCTCCGTAAACGCCAAAACCCGGCCTCGTGGGGCCCGCACCCCGTTCTCATACCCAACACCCGGAAACCATCTCAAAAAGTCTGTCGTACCATCAGGGTCTCAAAGCCACTGACGGCACGTCAATCGGATGCTCCGGGTAGAAGTTACAACGGCCCGAAGTCGTAAAATAAAAAAATAATATTATTTTATACGACGTTTCTAACTCCCGGGCCACCATCCCGAACCCTTAAACCCTCAAAGTGATTTCAAAAGGTCCGTCTCGACGCAAGGAGCGCGTCGCCGCAAACGGCTCGCAAATCGGAGTTACGGTTTGCGAGTTACAGGGGTTTAAAGAACCCCCGGAACATTCTGGCCGGACCACCGCAGGGTCGTCGGAAACCACCGCGGCGCCGCCGGACTCCGCCGTGCCGGAGCCGGAAACCACCGCGTCGCCGCCGCGGAACTCGCCGGAATCCACCATGTCCGCCGTGGGTCTCGCCGGAAAACCGGGTTTTTCGCCGGAAAACTTCCAGGAGCCACCGGGAGAACCCCGGTGCTCCAAATTCAGATCCGAAACATGTTTCGGAAAGCTCTGGACCCGAACTATACAAATCTTATGAAAATTTGAAGAAAAACAACACAAAAACGGGATCCGGGATTGTAAAACTCAAACCGCCTACCTCGCGGGCGAAACGCCGACGTTCTGCCTCAGATCCGCGCTCCAAAGCTTCCGCTGCGCGCTCCTGGAACGTCCGCCGTCGAATTCTGAGCTCGTGGGCGCTCCGTTTGCTCGATTCGGCGGAGTGGCGGCGAAGAACGGCGAAGAACGACGAAGAACGATAAAAGGGGGGGGGGGGGCTGATATTTATATCAGTCGCCCGCCGGTGCCAAACCAGCCTCGGACCCGACGCCCGATGCGAACAAAAGTAAGGTCACCCCTAGGGTAAACACGCCGTTCTGAACGCAACGGCGGTCTCAGATTTTCCATCTGAGACTCCGTTCAGAAGTTATTCGAGCCGACGCTCGCACACTAACTTGCCACTTATTTACGGAAACGCCCCTAGTGGCGTTTCTCACCGCAGGCCCGCGCCCGCAAAGATTACACCCCGCCTAGGGTAAACGGCACGTTCCGGACGCAACCGTGCCCTCAGATTCCCATTTTGAGCTACCGTTTAGGAGATATCACACCCTCGCTACGTGCATAGTATAAAAATACTTAATATTTTTATAAAATTAACTCCGGGCACACCGGGCCTCGGAATCGCACGCCGTCTTCGCGCCTAACTCTGGAATTATTCGTAGAAATATTCCAAAGTCTGACAGGGCAAAAAACCCGAGTCGCTACATCCTCCCCCCCTTAGAACTTTTCGTCCCCGAAAAGCCCTAAGCACAAGGAAAGCGACTGGACTCTCAACTGGGTCTCACACACCAGCGAGCTCACCAACAAACAACCACTCAGGGTCTTACCAACGCCCTGAACAAAACTCGAGCAAGCAATAAAAGGAAAGAGTACCGCTAAACAATGTCTGACAAACTACTGCAGTAAGTAGAAATGACACAAGGCGTACCTCTATCCATCTGCGGTGCCTCTAGGTCAACAGCCTCCAGGGCATGCAGCTGTCCTCGCCCTCGACCACCAGCTCCCTGAGCTTGGCGTGGACCACCTGGGGGTGGGGGTGGTGGCAACTGGTACTGCCTACCACCGCCTCCCGCTGCACCAGCTCCGCCGCCACGTCCGACGCCCTGCAGACCTCCTTGCTCGAGACGCTGCCTCTGCCAAGGCGGTCCATCGACCGGCTCCCTCTCAGCAGCACGTCAGGTCGGACAATCTCTAGCAAGATGTCCCCGACCATCGCAAGCGTAACACCGCCTCTCCTGCAGCTGACCAAAACTGTCATGCGAGCCCTGTGAGCCCTGAGGCTCAGATCCTCCATCCTGGGGTCGCCTCCTGAAACGTCGGCCACGTCCAGACCCCTGAGTCTGACGTCGGCTACCATATGCCGATCCGACCGATGAAGTCTCAGCTCTCGAGTGCCCAGTACTAACAGGGGGAAACTGCTCAGCCAGAAAACTCTCCACCACCAATGCTCGCTCCAGCACTCCAGCATAGGTGGGCAGGCACAAGGAAACCACACCTGCTCGGATGTCCCTGCGTAAGCCCTGCTCGAAGGTCCGAGCCCTAAAGAACGGGTCTCGAACCATATATAGGGAGTAGCGCGACAGGTCTGTAAACCTCGCTGAGTACTCCGACATAGTCATGCTCTCCTGAGGAAGCTGCAGAAGCTCCTGGATCCGCATGACCTCAGCGTCACTGGATAGAACTCTTCCCTGAAGAGCCACTCAAACTCTGCCCACGTGAGCGTCTCCTCGTCATGGGACTGTGTCACCAAACTCCACCATCGCCCGGCCGAACCATGCAGAAGGCTCGCCGCTAGGACCACCATCTGATCAGGAGGTGTCCTCACTATGCGGAAAACTCGAGTAACTGCCTCGAGCCAGTCATCAGCTACCTGGGGGTCTGGATCACCCCGAAACCTCAGAGGTCACTGCCTCTGGAACTCGTGCAATGCACTCAGCCTGCGTGCAACCTCGTCCTACACCGCCGGCACAACCAGCTGCTCGACAGGTGGTGGCTCAACTGGCAGACCACCTGGAGGTGCAACCTCAGAACCGGCGCCCTGCTCCACAGCCACTACACGGGGCGGGTCATCAACACAATCCTGCTGTGGAACCCTCGCTGGTTGTCGTCGTGGAGGCATCCTGAAATACATTCAAGACGCACCATAATCAAAGAGTATATCTGGAGAGCTGACTCAAGAAGGACAAGGAAAAAACCAAAAACCCAGTCCTATATGATGCATGTACCATGATGTCCCCGCGACCAGTGTACGAATGTCCCGAGTCGAAATGCAGGTTATCAGAGTCCTGGTGTATGGATACGTCGGCCGCCGCACCAACACTGGAGTCCCTGGCCTGAAAGCTGAACTCGAAACACCCTAACACTGCCGCTATGCAACCCAAACCAAACTCACAGCTAGACCAGCTACGCTCTGAGATCCCAAAGGTGGAACCTCCTCTGATACCACTCTGTCATGACCCGACCCAACGGGGCTCGATCCGTGACTCCCCAAGCCCGCCTCCAATAGGCCAGGGGCTGGCGACCAGCGCCGAGTAGGCTATCACACACATGGGAGGCATTAGCCTAAGGTACCTGTACACATGCACCCACAAACACCTCCATGCAACAGTGCAGAGATAAAGAAACTGAAATGTAAATGCATGCATACCATCTATCCCAAACCAGAGTGCAACAGCAAAAGTACAAGGGCAAAACAGGGCCCACCAAAAGAAAACTACAAGCGCGTCCAACCTGCTCTGAAGAAGGGGAACGCTGCCACAATCACCCGCCGGAAAGCTCCCTCGGCACAGCTCCGGTGAACACCCCAGTCAACTCGCTCACTAAGCTCCGCCTGCTCTGGGTCCTTCTGGGACTCTGTCAAAAGGCCTGTGGTCTGCACAAGACACAAACATGTGCGGGCAAAGCCCGTGCAGGGGTGAGTATAAACATACTCAGTAGGCAACCCAAAAACCCAAAACCCAAGGGAGCAACTGAAAGGCAACAGTCCGCTCAACCCAGCTAGAGGGAACCCAGACGAGAGAGAAACTCCATCTCGTGACCATCCTCAGCTAAACACAACAAGTCAGCTCAGCTCAGCTCAGGTGTATGCCCATACATACACCTTGAACAATCCAGATATACACAGCTCACGCCACAAAGCCATAAGAGGTACCGACCTCATCACCAGCAACTGTCCCAACCAGGAGAGTACACCACACGAACACTGTCATACCAGATGACACTCATCCGAGAGATACACTTCATCGGGATACTCGCAAACATCTCAGACGCTCACCCGAGAGACCACGCTCGTCGGATAACATCACTGAAGAAACATCGCTGAAACACCATAACCACCAAACTCCTCGGATAGGGGATCGCCGCTAGGGTCCGCTAGGGGATACCAAGACCCACTCCGGTATACGTAGCTCACAGATAGGGGATCACTCCCAGGGTCCGCTGGGGGATACCACGACCCGATCTGGCATACGTAGTTCTCACAGATAGGGGATCACACCCAGGATCCGCTGGGGGATACCACAACCTGATCTGGCGCTCGACAGAAGCTCAACACTCAGATAGAGGATCATTGTCCATATAAAGATGGTCACGACGATACCGGAACCCTATCTGGTATAACTCGCGATGTAGGGGATCGAACTGACGATGCCGCAACCCTACCGAAACCACACGCTGAGTAGGGGATCGTATAATCAATGATACCACAACCCTACCATAAACATCATGCTGAGTAGGGGATCGTAAGCCCGACGATGCCACAACCCTACTGTGCACGACCCACCGCGTAGGGGATCATATGTTCGATGATGCCACAAACCCTACGGGGTTAACCTGCTAGATATGGGATCGCCGCCCGTAAATAAACGGTCACAGCGATACCAAGAACCCGATCTAGGGTAAAGATGCTAGATGATCCACTCCGGGCCCACCAGAGGGATACCACAACTCTAATAGTTTAAACATCCCATCGAGAGGATCACAAACCCATATGAAGGTTGTGATAC
Source organism: Viscum album (assembly GCA_963277665.1). Classification (NCBI taxonomy): domain Eukaryota; kingdom Viridiplantae; phylum Streptophyta; class Magnoliopsida; order Santalales; family Viscaceae; genus Viscum; species Viscum album. Next base: position 1,037,897,014 of record OY728150.1, read on the forward strand.
CACACGAACCCTCGTAGGAACGAACCAAGGGAGAACCCTCAACCACTGCTGGTCCAAACATCGCTAACCCGAGCGACTCTCCACAACGCCACACTGCGCACCTCTGAAGCCAAAACCGAGGCCACCATCGCGTTCCACGCGGAAAAACACGCAGGATAGGCTGTTTACTCGCCCGAAACGGAGCACCAGTGAAAAAGGCACTATTCACCGTAGCTAGCTCGTGCGGGGCCCACACAACGATCCCGAAACCCATCGAGCGGATCACACCACGACGATCCCCTCGGAAAAACAAGCGGAATCGACTACTCGCTCGCCCAAAACGGACACCCGGTGAAAAAGGTACTATTCACCGAAGGCCGTCTCGGGTGGGGCCCACGCCTGGATTCCGAAACTCATCGAACGGATCGCACCATTGCGATCCTCTCAGAAAAACACACAGGATCGACTATCCATCCGCCAAAATCGGACTCCTGGTGCAAAAGCTGCGTTTCTCCGTAAACGCCAAAACCCGACCTCATGGGGCCCGCACCCCGTTCTCATACCCAACACCCGGAAACCATCTCAAAAAGTCCGTCGTACCATCAGGGTCTCAACGCCACTGACGGCACGTCAATCGGACGCTCCGGGTAGAAGTTACAACGGCCCGAAGTCGTAAAATAAAAAAATAATATTATTTTATACGACGTTTCTAACTCCCGGGCCACCATCCCGAACCCTTAAACCCTCAAAGTGAGTTCAAAAGGTCCGTCTCGACGCAAGGAGCGCGTCGCCGCAAACGGCTCGCAAATCGGAGTTACGGTTTGCGTGTTACATGGGTTTAAAGAACCCCCGAAACATTCTGGCCGGACCACCGCAGGGCCGCCGGAAACCACCGCGGCGCCGCCGGACTCCGCCGTGCCGGAGCCGGAAACCACCGCGTCGCCGCCGCGCCGCCGCGGAACTCACCGGAATCCGCCATGGCCGCCGCGGGTCTCGCCGGAAAACCGGGTTTTTCGCCGGAAAACTTCCGGGAGCCACCGGGAGCACCCCGATGCTCCAAATTCAGATCCGAAACATGTTTCGGAAAGCTCGGGACCCGAACTATACAAATCTTATGAAAATTTGAAGAAAAACAACACTAAAATGGGATCTGGGATTGTAAAACTCAAACCGCCTACCTCGCGGACGAAACGCCGACGTTCTGCCTTAGATCCGCGCTCCAGAGCTTCCGCTGCGCGCTCCTGGAACGTCCGCCGTCGAATTCTGAGCTCGTGGGCGCTCCGTTTGCTCGATTCGGCGGAGTGGCGGCGAAGAACGATGAAGAACGATAAAAGGGGGGGGGGGGGGGCGCTGATATTTATATCAGCCGCCCGCCGGTGCCAAACCAGCCTCGGACCCGACGCCCGATGCGAACAAAAGTAAGGTCACCCCTAGGGTAAACGCACCGTTCTGAACGCAATGGCGGTCTCAGATTTTCCATCTGAGACTCCGTTCAGAAGTTATTCGAGCCGATGCTCGCACACTAACTTTCCACTTATTTACGGAAACGCCCCTGGTGGCGTTTCTCACCGCAGGCCCGCGCCCGCAAAGATTACACCCCGCCTAGGGTAAACGGCACGTTCCAGACGCAACCGTGCCCTCAGATTCCCATTTTGAGCTACCGTTTAGGAGATATCACACCCTCGCTACGTGCATAGTATAAAAATACTTAATATTTTTATAAAATTAATTCTGGGCACACCGGGCCTTGGAATCGCACGCCGTCTTCACGCCTAGCTCTGGAATTATTCGTAGAAATATTCCAAAGTCTGACAGGGCCAAAAAACCGAGTCGCTACAATGAAAGAGCTCACAAAATGATTAAACACTAAACTAAGATTATTAGAGTCATACACCCTATATAATTCCCAGTACAGAGTACTAACCTAGATGTTTGGATCCTTATTGATAAGCTCTTCAAGGTGGATAGTCATTCTGTCCATTGTCTGTATGAATTCATCCGTGTTGATTTTACCTTGGTCAAATCCTCAAGCCAGAATTCAGTATTGTATGTATAACTATGTCTCTTGCACCTCATTGGCGTGAACTCGCCACCTTCATTCATATATTAGTTCTATCTTCAATTTTGAGGCATTGACCCAAACATCTTTTTCAAGTATTTCTTCCTTGGAATGGGGGAAGAGCTTAAAATAATCCCCTTCCTCTTCTTCAACTATTCCTATTTTCTCTCCTTGTTCTCAACAATCCTCATTTTTTATTTCTTTTATTTCCTTAATTCCTCCCTGCGTAGCCAACCTAGTTTCTATCAGTTTAGGCAAGTGTAAATATTCTTTACATCCCATTGGTTTTCCCCTTGACCACAATGCATTTCCCTAAATATCAATTTCCTTTTTTCCCTTTCTTCCATCTAGGAATGTGAAGACCTTTCCCTTGAATTCTTTCTAAGATATCCACTGAGAATTGGCTATGACTATCGTCACCTGAATCTTCCTCCTCTTAAGATAGTGTTGGTTCATTAGCACCCAAAACATCAAAGTGATTGCCCATATCAACCACTAGGTCTTTATTGAGGGGGCTTTACCTACTCTTCCCCACACCCGCATCCATTAGATAGGATAAATATTTTGAAAAGAGAGTGTTTGGGTCCAAGGGACCCAAGAAACTCAACTGACCATTCCAGAAACCGAGTCCCTCCTTATTTCAAAACTAAGACAAAAACACACAACACACTCAAAATTCACTACAAAGGATATATATAACAAATTATACTATCAAGAAAAAAAACCACCATCAATTCAGTAAAAGCATTATAAAGGTGTGAATAATTTTTAAAAAAATATCAAAGTAAGATTTGATGCCTAATCAAAAACATTTAGCGAAGACACAATTTGGAATAAACCAAGAATTTCCCCAAAACATATTTTTAACAAGTTCTAAAAATTTAAAAACACTATAAAAAAATAATTAAGTGTAACCTAAAGTTGCAAATCATGTTTAAAGATTTATTAAAGCATTCAAGCATCACAAATTTTATTTGGAAAGGAGAAAAACATGGAATCACCTACCTCAATGGCATGCGAATGTAATAAAACTCCCAGAGAAGAGAGATAAAACCATGAAGACTGATTCCTACACCCTAGAAAATGAGAAAAATGTAAAAATCATACCCCAACCATTTGGGGTTTTTCCAAGATGGAGAAAACCCCCAAAATAAATCCAAGAAATACCACCAAAGGGGAATCTGGTCACTCGAGAGAGGAGTCATCGCTGCCGGAGAAGGGTGGCATGTTGAAGGATGTGGTGCGTTGAAGAGGAGGCTGACCAAAGGAGGGCCGTGCAATGGAGGGAAGGTCACTAGTGATGGGGCGTGCACCAGATAGGAGATCAGGAGGGGTTGTGCTAGAAGGAAGGGCACTGGATGTAGGTGCGCCAGATAGAGGTAGTGGCTGGAGGTCGGGGAGGTGGCATGATGAAGAAAGGAGTAGGGAAAGGGAGGGCACTGTGTGCCATGGAAGAGAAAGGGGGGGGGGGTGATGTGCTAGGGTATAAGGAAAAAACAAAAAGCAAAAACAAAACAAAACAAAAACAAAAATAATAACACATTATTAAAACATTCTTATTATAATAAAACATTCATTATTAATAAAACATTCTTATTAATAAAAATTCAATAAAACATCAATAAAACATTCTTATTAATAAATAATTCTTATTCTTAATAATAATAAAACATTAATAAAACATTTTTATTATAATTATAATCACAATAATATTCATTTAATTTTAAATAATAATAATATTATCATTCTTATTATCATTATTAAACTATTTTTAAATTTTAATTTTCATAAAATTTTATTTATTTTAAAAAAAATTGGGTAAAATCACAGTCACCTGGGCCAACCGCACGATTGTCTCTAAACGTGCGGTGCCCTTTCATAGGCCCGAAACCCACCAAAATTAACAAACTTCAAAAAAATTTAACTGAGACCCAAACACGACTTCAACCAAAGATTAAACATTGGAAAAATGTCACACTCAACCGATCTAGATGAAACCATAACCCAAAATAAGGGGAGAACATGATGGGGTTCTCCACACCACAAGGATTTTACAAGCATGAAAATTAAATCCCAAATATACCACCCCAGTGAGGGGGGACAACGTGGGAATTCCCAATAAATACAAACCGACTTCCATAGCACGAGAGACACAACCCACTATTAGAACTAGGATCTTTTCCCACACCAACTGAACCCCAAGTATTAGGGGAGAAATCATGAAAAGAAACTCTTACTAAAACCCAAAATTTAACCAGATCTAGTTTCCACCCATTTCATAAAACCCAAACATCTCCAAGTGAGAAAAACTAAATCCAAAACTAGAACCAACACACACGAGGGGAAAACACATGTTAAGAAAAAAATAATTCAAAAGGGAAAATTTTAAACAGGTAAAACTGATTGAATTTCAACGGATCAAGTCCATCACACTTTCACAATGAATGATTAATTTATGATAGCTGGAAAACAAGAGTAAGAAAACTTTTAAAATTTCCATCTCAATATGGAAAAAACTGGGTCAAGGTTTAACACACCCCCATTAACTCCTAACTATGCGCGGGCTTTACCATGATACCTGTGGTTGGGGCTATAATGGATAAAGCATCTCCTACCTCACAGTTAGGCACTGACATCCTATGATCAGAATTACTTATTCAAAAAACACTTTATACAAAACTTCTCTTGATGAACTAGACAACTGCAATGATGAAATGTATTTAGATGGATGTAACATGACATCTTCGAGTGCCCAAACCATCCACACTGGTGGCACACACAATGATGATCCGATGAACCGAAAGCCAGAACCATTGAATGAGGCTCCTCTGGCATATAATTCTTGCCATATGGAGAACCTTAATGAGAAAAAAGAGGAACTAAATCATCAATTCCACATTCTCTAGAAACTAATTCAGCTAGGAAAGCTTCATCTACCAGCTTCTCAAAACGATGGTCCTTAGAAGACAAGACCTTCTCCTTGATCTTTAGATGAAGACCCCCAAGGAAGAGAGAAGTCTTCATAAAATCCTACGATGCTACCACTAGAGAAAATGAAACTAGTTCCTTGAAATGGTCAACATATTCTTTCAACGACCGTTAGATTTATTGAATACCCACGAGCTCTTCTCTTTTCTTCATCTTCACCTATTCAGGTACGAACCATCAGATGAATACATACTTGAAAAATTCCCACATCATCCCGACTTTCAATAATTGTGGGGTGAAAAAATACCATTAATCCAAAGATGGACCTTTGAATAGACCCAAAACAACACACACTTTCCATACATACCCTCACATGTGAAAAATCTCATAAGGAGTATCAAGGGTCGCACCTAATCCATTTTCTTACCAAGTCCAAACATTTACCAAATTATAAAACCAAAACAATTTAAATTTTAAAACCCATATTACTAATTTAAATCCATTTAAAATAAATAATTTTCACTTTAAAACCCTTTTCATTTTCAAAAACACACTTATGCCAATAAGAACCAAAGTGAACCATAACTTGCACCAAACTACCATAATTGGGAAATAGAAGTTATGCTTAACCCAGAGACATGGTAGTGAGCTATGACCCAAGTAAGAATCAACAACTAAGAAGAGATTTAACCATGTACTCAGACTCCACATGGGTCACTACTCTATGTGAAATCATGACGTAACTCCGACTTGACCCTGTTGTCATCCCTCAGTCCAAAATGAAAGTAAAAAACTCAACCCCAGACTACCCGTGGTGACTTGAGGTTTATAACAAGTAAGAGTTCATGAATCCCTTCCTTTACATACCTCATGAGTCCCCAAAGTCCTAATATCCATATACCGGACACCCCAAATAACAAAGACCTCCTCTGATACCATTTTTTCACAAACTAGCTCAGGTCGGCCCTGAATTGTTCACCTGAATCGGTCTGCATCTAGGCCAGAGCCCCATGAGCTGGAAAATAGTGTTGGGCATCAAAATTAAACTGTTGTGAACAATTTAGACCTTGAAAAATATGATAAAAAATGAATAAATAATGGTGATAAAGAAATAAAAACTACCAACAGAAAAAAAAGAAACTGCACCTACCTTCATGTTGAGCCCTCTGGAAGATTGTTGATTTCATGTCTATGTTTGATGTTTTAATAATCACAAATCATCACAATACCATTAATGCTTAATCTGGTTTGATTTCTCATAAACTTAACTACAATCTGTAAGTGAATCTGTTGTCATGTTTTTGTCTATGCTTATTGACTTACAAAGTATGTTGGAAGTCTTCTGGATTCAACAGACAACGGTCGCACTGATCAGATGACTCACCGATGCTGACCAATCAGACTCACCGATCCATCAGACTCACCGATCCATCAGACTCACCGATCCATCAGACTCACCGATCCATCAGAGTCACCGATTCATCAGACTCACCGATCCATCAGAGTCACCGATCCATCAGACTCACCGATCCATCAGACTCACCGATCCATCAGACTCACCGATCAATCAGACTCACCGATCCATCAGAGTCACCGATCCATCAGAGTCACCGATCCATCAGACTCACCGATCCATCAGACTCACCGATCCATCAGACTCACCGATCCATCAGAGTCACCGATCCAAGGTCTCACCGATCCAAGGACTCACCGATGCAAATGAGTCATCGATCCAAGGTCTCACCGATCCAAGGACTCACCGATGCAAATGAGTCACCGATCCAAGGACTCACCGATGCAAATGAGTCACCGATCAAAGGACTCACCGATGCAAATGACTCACCGATGCAAATGACTCACCGATGCAAATGACTCACCAATCAGATGACAGACCGATGCTGATCTATCTGAGTCACCGATCATTACTCTAATGCTGATGACCTACCGATCACTTGAACAGTCATAAACAACTGTTTGAATTTCTTTATCTTTATCTTTATTTAATCTAACCAATGGTCATATTAGGTATATTTTAATGCTCTGTCAGATTATTAATAAAGGTTGTCGGATGTCAGGAAACCGTACCTCGTACCTGCAGAAAGGAAACCTTTTCTGTCCTACGGAGCACGTGACATAAATACAAGAAGACTCTGCTGAAGAGGTGTGAGAGAGACAACACACACAGAGACAAGGAAGACATACGACATACTCAAGAAGAGCTCTGTCCATACAAGAAGAACCAAGCAAGACAGAATCAAATATACAATCAAGCCTACTCAAGAAGAGTTCTGTGCATACAAAAGAATATCGAAGAGCTTCATCGACTACATCTCACTGCCTGTGAACCTGAAGCATACGACACTCTGCTTCTCAAACAAAATCGAGAAGAGGACTCAGAATCACTTCTGATTAATTCCAAAATGAGTCCAGTGCTACACTGAAATCACTAGAGCCATTTCTAAACTCTACATCTCTGCTCTGTGATTTATTTATTCTACATTTTGAGCAGTGTGTGTTATCTGCTGTATTAAACACACACACTGACTTCTGTACTTTCACTAGAGGATCTATAAATCCTCAGCAAACCTTTTACACTTCATTTCCCACTGTGGATAGTGGTAGAGGTCTTGTGACCTGGACAGCTGGCTGCTGTTGTTTGTTTTCCCACGTAGAACTGTGGTAGAGGTCTTGTGACCTGGACAGTGTGTTCACTGTTGTTAACCCCGATCCAGGGTGTAGATCATTCTTATATAAACTTTTGAGAGGACTAAGTCTCGGCTTGAGACTGAACCTCTTGGTTACTTCTCTGTGTTTGTAGTTATACTCTATATCCATACTATACATATTTATTTCATATTCCGCTGCTATTACTTTGAAATATAATCTATCTTCAAAGCTACTTTGATAATTAAATTCGCAAGTGTTTATATTTATTATAAATCAGTAAGTTAGTTTCAAAAGTTAATTTAATCATAAGATTAAGTTAACTGAGAACTAATCAATCTTTGAGAAACTAATTGAACCTTTATAATCTATATAAATTCACTACAGTTTAATTTGTTTTTGAAATTGGGGGATCTTAATAGAAATTGTTTTTAACAGAAATTTTAATTGGAACTCAATTCACCCCCCTCTTGAGTATCCACTCCGACCAACACTTGGTATCAAAGGTTTGAAAATACTTTCTAAAAGTACTCTGCTTTTGAACTGTGATTTTAGTTGTATTTTAAAGTTCTTAAAATTTCTGTTATTTCTAAATTTTTATCTCTTTAAAATTATTTTTTGTAATATCATGGATAATAGACTTGAGGGTGCTGCTACTAACCGGACACCTTTCTTCAATGGAACTAATTATGCTCAGTGGAAACTGAAAATGAAAATTCATCTAGAAAGCATAGGTTTTGATATTTGGACTGCCATTGAAGCTGAATACAAAATTCCCACTACTGCTAGATCTACTTGGGATGAACCTACAAAGACTGCTTACAATAACAATTGTAAAGCTATGAATGCTTTGTACTGTGCTCTAGGAGATGAAGAGTTTAATAGAATTTCTGCATCTAAAACTGCTTTTGAAATCTGGGATACCTTAGCTGTTTCTCATGAAGGAACAACTAATGTTAAGGAGATGAGATTGAATACCTATACTATTAAGTATGATAATTTTAAGATGAAGCCTGATGAACCCATTTCTGATATGTATCTCAGGTTCAATGAAATTGTCAACACAATGACTTCTCTGGGAAAGGATGTTCCAGCAAAGGAGCAAATCATGAGAATTTTGATATGTCTACCTGAAAGATGGAGAGGAACCTCTGTCTCTATTAGAGAATCCTGTGACATTGGAACACTGCCTATCAAGGAATTAATTGGTAAGCTGATGATGTATGAAGAAGAGCTTAAAGTAAATAAAGAAGAAGATGATGAACCTAAAAGGAAGTCTATTGCCTTCAAGACTACAACCTCAAAGAATAAGGATAAGGAAAAGTCTCAAGCTACCAATGAAAGTTCAAGCAGTGAGGAAAGTGAGAATGATTCTGACAGTGATGCTGAGATGGCTCAAATAGCCAGGAGATTCAAAAAGTTCTATAGGAAAAAGAAATTCTTTAGGAAACCAAATTACAAGGGAAAGTATGACCAACAAGGCAAATGGAAAAAGGATTGGAAGAAGGCTGACAGAACTGATGAAGTTGTCTGTTATGAATGCAAAAGAAAAGGACACATAAAAACAGACTGTCTAAAGCTGAAATACAGAAAGAAGTATGAATACAAGGATAACAAGTACAAGAAAGCCATGAAGGCTACTTGGAGTGCTTCAGAAGACAGCACAAGTGAAGCTGAATCTTCAGACTCTGAAAGGAATAGAGCCAACATGTGTTTTATGACAAACACTTCTGAGGTAACATCAGAGACTCCTGTTTTTAATTCATACTATTCTGGAGAAGATTCTGACTCAGAAAACATGTCAAAATCTGAATTGTTTGAATACTGTGACATGTTAGAAGAAACTTGTAATGAGCTTAAGGATAAATATAAAGGTTTAAAGAAACAGTATGCTTTAAGTGTTAAGCATAAATCTGATCTGGATATAGAAGTAGAAAAGAATGCTCAGTTGCTTAAAGAGAATACTGAACTAAAATTGTCTAATGAGCAACTCAAGAAAGACTTAGAGAAGTTCACAAATGACAAGAATAATTTAACGCAGATGCTAGGAAAGCAAGTTGCACCTAGATACACTACTGGTATAGGATTCCAACCTGGACAAAGGAAAGTTGCCAAAACTAGATTCATTCCTAAATCTGGACAGAAGATAGTTAATTCTGGAACTTCATATGCCTCAACCAGTTATATTCATAGTTATGGATCTAATAAGGTTTATCTTTCAAAGAATGATATTTCTACAAATTATATGAGACCCATTAGACAAATATGGGTACCTAAAGTGTTATTGGCTAACCTGTCTGGACCCAAGAAGATCTGGGTACCAAAATCATCTTCCATCTAAATCTGTTTTGTAGGAGACCTGCTTGAAGAGCTGCCACAAGAAGATATGGTATTTAGACAGTGGGTGCTCAAGACACATGACTGGAGATTATTCTTGCTTCAAGAGCTTAATAAAGGTTGATGGAGGCTTTGTCACTTTTGGTGATAATTCAAAAGGAAAAATCATCGGCTTAGGACAGATTGGTAACACTGACTTGGTATTAATTTCTAAAGTTTTATTTGTCGATGGACTTAAATATAACCTGTTAAGCATTTCTCAGTTGTGTGATGATGGTTTTTATGTGAAATTTAAAAATGATTCTTGCAATGTTTTTAACTCTAAGAATGTTTTAGTATTTTCTGCTTTAAGAAATGAAAATGTTTATGCTGTTAATCTGAATTCTTTAGTCAAACAAAATGTTTCTTGTTTGAATGCTTTTCATAAAGAGTCTTGGCTTTGGCACAGAAGATTAGGACACTGCAATTGTACTCCCTACTTCTGAACCTCTCAGTGATTCTGATATAGCTCCAAATCAGCTATCTGTTGCTCAAGCTCTCTCTCAGTTAAGACCAGTTCCTCAGAAAGCTCCTCAATCTACTCCTTCTCAACAACCCTCTGTGGAACCTGCTCCTGCACCTGCCAGAGTTGTCCTACCGCCACTTCAGTTCCGTGAACCACAGCCTGCCTCCAAGCCTTCCACCTTACCTACTATTGATCCAAAAGACAAAGGGAAAGCCCCTTTGCATCCCAACAAATAGCCATGTATTGTTTTTGATAGGGTGAACAATGTGCTACTTGTAATAATCTGTGCTTTATCTTTTTTGTTTTATCTCTGTACTCTCTGCAATCTGCTTCTCCTGTCCCTTATCTGTTTTCCCTCCTTTTTGATTATCCCAAAGGGGGAGAAAGATATATATAATGGGAGAAAGATATATATAATGGGAGAAAGATATATATAATGGGAGAAAGATATATATAATGGGAGAAAGATATATAATGGGGGAAATATATATCTAAGGGGGAGAACGATCTATATATATATATGAGAGATGTGAATATCTCAGTGGGAGATCAATATCTCAGGGGGAGAAATCTGAATACTATATATATGGTAATGTTAAATTAAGAGAGAGATTTATATCTCTTTACTTTTATTCTCATTATGTTTTTATTATTGATTGATTTTTTTTTATATATATATGAAGATTTGTGATTATCAAAAAGGGGGAGATTGTTGAGCCCTCTGGAAGATTGTTGATTTCATGTCTATGTTTGATGTTTTAATAATCACAAATCATCACAATACCATTAATGCTTAATCTGGTTTGATTTCTCATAAACTTAACTATAATCTGTAAGTGAATCTGTTGTCATGTTTTTGTCTATGCTTATTGACTTACAAAGTATGTTGGAAGTCTTCTGGATTCAACAGACAACGGTCGCACTGATCAGATGACTCACCGATGCTGACCAATCAGACTCACCGATCCATCAGACTCACCGATCCATCAGACTCACCGATCCATCAGACTCACCGATCCATCAGAGTCACCGATTCATCAGACTCACCGATCCATCAGAGTCACCGATCCATCAGACTCACCGATCCATCAGACTCACCGATCCATCAGAATCACCGATCAATCAGACTCACCGATCCATCAGAGTCACCGATCCATCAGAGTCACCGATCCATCAGACTCACCGATCCATCAGACTCACCGATCCATCAGACTCACCGATCCATCAGAGTCACCGATCCAAGGTCTCACCGATCCAAGGACTCACCGATGCAAATGAGTCACCGATCCAAGGTCTCACCGATCCAAGGACTCACCGATGCAAATGAGTCACCGATCCAAGGACTCACCGATGCAAATGAGTCACCGATCAAAGGACTCACTGATGCAAATGACTCACCGATGCAAATGACTCACCGATGCAAATGACTCACCGATCAGATGACAGACCGATGCTGATCTATCCGAGTCACCGATCATTACTCTAATGCTGATGACCTACCGATCACTTGAACAGTCATAAACAACTGTTTGAATTTCTTTATCTTTATCTTTATTTAATCTAACCAACTGTCATATTAGGTATATTTTAATGCTCTGTCAGATTATTAATAAATGTTGTCGGATGTCAGGAAACCGTACCTCGTACCTGCAGAAAGGAAACCTTTTCTGTCCTACGGAGCACGTGACATAAATACAAGAAGACTCTGCTGAAGAGGTGTGAGAGAGACAACACACACAGAGACAAGGAAGACATACGACATACTCAAGAAGAGCTCTGTCCATACAAGAAGAACCAAGCAAGACAGAATCAAATATACAATCAAGCCTACTCAAGAAGAGTTCTGTGCATACAAAAGAATATCGAAGAGCTTCATCGACTACATCTCACTGCCTGTGAACCTGAAGCATACGACACTCTGCTTCTCAAACAAAATCGAGAAGAGGACTCAGAATCACTTCTGATTAATTCCAAAACGAGTCCAGTGCTACACTGAAATCACTAGAGCCATTTCTAAACTCTACATCTCTGCTCTGTGATTTATTTATTCTACATTTTGAGCAGTGTGTGTTATCTGCTGTATTAAACACACACACTGACTTCTGTACTTTCACTGGAGGATCTGTAAATCCTCAGCAAACCTTTTACACTTAATTTCCCACTGTGGATAGTGGTAGAGGTCTTGTGACCTGGACAGCTGGCTGCTGTTGTTTGTTTTCCCACGTAGAACTGTGGTAGAGGTCTTGTGACCTGGACAGTGTGTTCACTGTTGTTAACCCCGATCCAGGGTGTGGATCATTCTTATATAAACTTTTGAGAGGACTAAGTCTCGGCTTGAGACTGAACCTCTTGGTTACTTCTCTGTGTTTGTAGTTATACTCTATATCCATACTATACATATTTATTTCATATTCCGTTGCTATTACTTTGAAATATAATCTATCTTCAAAGCTACTTTGATAATTAAATTCGCAAGTGTTTATATTTATTATAAATCAGTAAGTTAGTTTCAAAAGTTAATTTAATCATAAGATTAAGTTAACTGAGAACTAATCAATCTTTGAGAAACTAATTGAACCTTTATAATCTATATAAATTCACTACAGTTTAATTTGTTTTTGAAATTGGGGGATCTTAATAGAAATTGTTTTTAACAGAAATTTTAATTGGAACTCAATTCACCCCCCTCTTGAGTATCCACTCCGACCAACACTTCATGTGACCTCATAGGTCACCACCCAACTCAGAACAATGATCGCTCTGAGATAGATCCAACGCTAGAGGAAACTGGAACTGAAAAGATAAAGAGAACCTGAGCACTAAAATTATTAGTACAAATGCTAAATATAAACCACATAATCCATGTATTTTCCTTTCCCAAAAAATAATCCATTAACACTATTTTGAAAATAAAAATATAAAATAATTTTTTCACATTTTCTTAAAAAAACATATCTCCCTATTTCAAAATCCAACACACATCACATTTAATTTTCAAAGACGAGTTTACCATTTTAAAAATAAAAAACCCAAACAAGGAAAAAAAGGTTAAGAAAGAAACAAATAAACAGGGAAAACTAAAAATAATATAGTAGATGCTGAAAACAAACTAGCAGTGTGATCAGAAAACTAAAATCAAAGAGACACAAACAAGCAGATAAATAAAATAACCATGGGTGATCCTAAATATCCATAAAATACCCCTAAACGTACTTGTTTTGGAACCACCTACCGGCGTATGGTGAAGCCCCTAAGTCAATGACCACAGGTCGGCCTAAACTGACCAATCCAGTGGAAATATCCCACCTAGCCTATCTACGATCCAAGGGGTACCAACCCTTCTAATCGGGGTTGGTCAACAACTATCACTCAATCCCCAAAAAGATTCCTATGAACCCATGGTAGATATGAATATACTATGTAAGTGAGAGCCCCATGCACACGTGACTCACCGTTCCTACCACCACCACACTTGCCTACCCCAAACACGGACATCGCCTATACGATAACCCTAAAAAGGGAAATCCTAGATAGGGGTTCCCAATATATACATATGTACATCACATCACTAAAAGTGTTAACCGAGCCATCACATCATATAAACATTCAAACCATTATTTTAAAATATGAAAATTTCTAAATGGGCCCTTAAATTCCAAGTTCCAATACATTTTTATAAAAGCCTTTCTAAACATTGAGGAAGTACCCATTCTTATAAAACATGCCAAACGGCCCCTTAGGCCAAACATGTACCAAAACATATTCCAATTACCAAATGGGTATACTATTTTCATATTTCATTTAAACCCACCTTTTTGAAATTACACAGGGGAACCGACATCATTTAGAAACCAATTGACCATTAAAGAAACTAATTCCCTCCTTATTTCTAAACTAAGAAAAAAATGCACAACACACTCAAAATGACAAACATGCCTCTAGATTTACACACCCAATACATTCACCAAAAGATATACAACTATTTTCAAAAGCAACATCAAATAACGCATCCACATTGTCACTTTCAAGAATACGACACCAAATGGGCCTTTAATCCAAATCCAATTTTATCAGAAAAACAAGATGAAACCTTTACCACACACTTGAAGGTGCCAAAAAAATTTTTAACCATTAGGAATCCATTCACTTTTTAAAACACCAAACAAGTCATCACTTTGAAAACCACACTTGAAAGCACCTAAAAAACATCCAAAGGAATCAACACACTATTCAATAAACCAAGGTTCAAAGTAAACACCATAATGGGCTGAGAGAGGGTAACGTATTGGTGTGAATCATGTTTATAAATTTATAAATAAAATCCAAACACCAATTGGTGTGCATAGGCATAGGCATAAAAAAATTCACTACAAAGGCTATACATAACAAATTATACTATCAAGAAAAACACCACCAGAAATTTAGAAAATGCATTATCAAGGTGAAAATAATATTTTTAAAATTATCAAAGTAAGATTTGATGCCTACTAAAACACATTTAATGAATACACAAGTTGGAATAAACTAAATATTTCCTCAAAAGATATTTTTAACAAGTTAAAAAAATTTAAAAATACTATAAAAAACTAATTAATTGTAACATGAAACTATGAATAAAGTTTAAATATTTATTAAAGCATTCAATCATCATGAATTTTCTTCAGAAAGGAGAAAAACATGGAATCACCTACCTCAATGGCATGTGAACACGAAGAAACTCCTAGAGAAGGGAGAGAACACCCCAAAGACCGATCCGCACGCACTAAAAAATGAGAAAAAATGAAAAAATCATACCCCAACCATTTGGGTTTGGACAAGATGGAGAAAACCCCAAAAATAAATTCAAGAAATCTCATCGTAGGGGAAGTCAGTTGTGCGAGAGAGGAGTCACCACTGTCGGAGAAGGGCGGTGTACGAGAGAGGAGGCCGAATGGAGGAGGGATTCACACCGGAGGGAAGGTTTCCGGTGATGGGGGTGCACACCAGAGAGGAAATTCAGAGGGGTTGTGCTGAACATAGGAGCTCTGGATGTAGGTGTGCCAGATGGTAGGGGAGGCAACACAATGAAGGAAGGAGTAGGTAAAGGGAGGGAATTGTGAGCTGTGGAAGAGAGGGGGGGGGGATGGGGTGACACACTAGGGTAGAAGAAAAATAAAATAAAAAACAAAACAAAACTAAAACCAAAACAAATAATAATAATACTCTTAATAATAATACTCTTAATAATAATAATAATAAATTAATAAAACATTCTTATTATAATAAAAAATTCATTATTAATAAAATATTCTTATTAATAAAATACTAATAAAACATTCTTATTAATAAATCATTATTATTCTTAATAATAATAAAACATTAATAAAAAATTATTATTATAATTATAATCACCATAATATTGATCTCATTTTTAATAATAATAATATTATCATTATTGTAACACCCCAAGCTTCCACGGTACGTTTCACTTCGAATAATGCAATAGCGTGTGTTGTACGCAACCTCGAGCTCTAACACACACCACAACGAATTAAACTAGCCGTTGTGAATAATAATACCTACTTTTTGAAATTTTATAAATTTTATTTATCAAAATGGACTTCATTTTTGAATTCGGAATATCGAAATTAGCCTATGTTGAATTTTTGGTATTTTTCTGAGAAGTTCTATTTTTTATGAATAGTGAAAAATACATAAAAACAACTTTTTAAATCAAAATAATTTATAGTGATAAATTATACTATTTAGTGGTTTTAAAGTATAATTAGAATATATTTTTACCATTTTATCCAATGGTGTTCATTAGAATTAATTTAACATTGAAATTGGACATAAACAATTGCCAATCTTTTGATATAAATTGTTTCTTAAAAACACGCTATTTGTTGTAACAGCGGGAATTAATTATAAAATTAATTAATGCAACTTATATGTTTGGAATTTTTTAAAATAGACATCATTTTTGAATTCGGAATATCAATTATAGCTTAGGGTGAAATTTTGGCATTGTTCTGAAAAACTTCAATTTTTGATGAATAGTGAAACCACAAAGTGGTAGTTAAATAACTGATTTTTCGTTTAAATGAAATATTACCACTTCTGTGATTTGATTTTCAAAAATCCAACATAAATGGTTGTAATTAATAATTAAAATGTGGTTCAATGAGATTAAAATAATTTTTTGGTGAATAGTAACTTTTAAGTTCTTAATCGCGATTAGAGGTAATTAGTGTAGTTTAAGGTAAAAATAATGTTTTAATAATATGAGATGAGTTTGAAACTTGTCCTACTATTATTGGATGAGTCATGGCCGACCAATAAAACCCATGGGTCAACTTGGGGACCCCATGGAGCCACTTTAGTTGGAAAATGACATAAATACCTTTTATTTAATGTTAAAGTAAAAAAAGACACAAACATGAAATGTTTTACTAAAAAAAACTTTACATGGAGTTATACAAGTCATATTTTTTACTATAAATAGTAATTGGAAAGCTAAAAAGATTTACTACATCATAGTATTTTTTTTATAATTTTTAGACATTAAAACAAATAAATTATTTATGACATCATTATGATGCAGCGATGACCTCATTATTTAACGATTTTAATAAATTGAAAAGATAATGTACAATCCAAGGCTTAAACTTGTCCAAAGACTATTGGATGGGTAGATTTAGAACCCTTATCACCTTATCCACGAATTATATAAGCGTGGGATCTTTATAATCCGAAAAGCATTGTATAATAATGTACAATTTCTTTACTTTCCAAGAGTACCCCTCCTCTCCACTTATAAAAGGCCCCCACCTCTACCACCTCATTCACACTTTCAAGCCATTTGGCTCGGCAAACCTCTGCCCAAATACTCTCCCAACTTCCCCCTCTTACTCCTAGAAGCCTCACTTTGGGAAGAACTCTTCCCAAGGAAGCCTTTATCTTCAATCAAAAGAGTTACCCGATTTAAAGGTAATGTCTTCTCTTATGTTATTTTGTTTTATTTTTCTTCTCCAACCCCATAAAATCTTTTTATTCATTTCTTTTGTAACAACACCAGTATCCTCAATATACTAGGATGTTGTTATAATAAGTATTAGAGCTACACTTACACACACCTACATCTAATGGTTAAAGAACATACGGTTTCTGTGGATGGCGAATTTCTGCCTCACGAAACGATGATTGTTCAACACTCATATAACACCTTCAAAGGTGGCCATTAAGATGTCACTATATTTATATATGATATATAATATGTTTATGTTTTACTTATGCTTCTGTATTTCTCATTTATGGCATACTTTATGATTTCCATTATGGGTAAAACGCGATAATTTCATTTTAGGAAGTGCGGACTACCACCCCCTCAAAGTGATTTGAATCGTTAATGCCATATGTGGGATGTATAAAGGATGGATTAAATGGTATTATACACTATATTATACTGTAATTATATTATAAATTTATATCATTATGATTTCATTCCATTAAATACGAAATAGAAATGAAAGTAGCGTTCATGCGTACGTACGACTTACCGTCTCCATGAACGGTGCATTTCATTTCTTACCTCTAAATGTTATGTGACATTATGAATGAATGTATATACTGTATATATATGATATATATGATTTCTACATCATGAATATAATTCTGGATATAATGGATATTTCACCACATGAACAACTTGTAATTATAAGAAGTTTATTTTTGACTCAAGTACCAAAGATCGACAAAACGACCGTTATTAACTTAAATAATTAAATAATGTTCATAACATGGTAATAAGTGATATAAATGGAATAATGAACATGAAAAAGGTTCTTAAGTAAATAGAAATTAACTCTAGTTTATTATTCAGGAGGTTAAAGAACGGTCGAGTCAGGACAAGACGCAAGGTAAGGGAATTTCTTAACCCAATTTCCATTCTTTGGGTTAATCTCCTACTTTCAAATTATGTCATGATATTATTATGTCTTATTTTGTATTTTTACTTTCTTTATGTGTACCTATAGTGAATACACATAATATATCTATTTTATTTTAAAAATGATCTTTGTAAGGACTTTGTCTCAATCTCCTTTCATTGAGGCATATTTGGTTTTATACACAACTTTCTTTTATACGGTGTATAAACCCCTTTGACTTTTACGTTTATTCAAAAGGAATCTTTTTTATACGAAGCGTTTTACTAAACAACAAAAAGGGAATGTTTTTCTTTCCATACTTATGTGGTGACAATGACTTCTCCACCGCCGTGACCATTATTTGAGTTTCGTCTTCCTCTACAAGCCATCATTTTTTTTAATGAAAAATAAATACAAAGTTTTAACTTTATTTTATTTTGGTATTGAAAAGGGTTTTGAAAGCGTTTTTATTATATCAATGTGTTGTATTGATATCTTGTGATTGAAATGTGGAAATGTTATGTTTCCTTTATGCATGTTTTATGTGATACGATTATGTTATGGTTTATGATATGTTTAAACCTATTCATATGAGGAATGCATTGGACTTAATAAGTGACGGGTGGAGCCCGCTACAGCTCCTCGATGCATCGGTAGGTCTCATGAGACAACTAGACGTGGAATTGGCCGAGGCCCTTTCCCAATTTGATTTATGGTTTTGGCAGAGGCCTTAATCATTTTAGACGTCTTGGTCGAGGCCTTGACAAAATGTTTCAGAATGTCTAGCATTATGCATTCCATCATTATGAAAGTGGTTAATGATATTTCATGTGATTATTCGACCAGTAGAATATCCATGTGAAGAAGTAAATGGAATTATCTCATTTTACTTTTGCCATATTATTTTTATGTTCAAGTTTAAAAGACTTTTGTTTTAGTTATACATTGCCTTAAATGTTTATGTTTATTTATGAAAGCTTCCGCAATATTGTTATCCTTACTGAGCATCTGAGCTCACCCCTTTCAATGTTTTAATATTTTCCAGGATGTGAAGAAGTATTTTATGAATGACCTGCAGGGATTGTCAGAAGAGGATATGAGAGTGGACTATGGAGACTTTTTTATTGTAGTTTTTCACTTTTTGATGTAATGTAACATTTACGAATGTATCTAGTGTTTCCAAGGCTACTAAACTAATCGGACTTTCGAGACTTGATCTTTTGTGATCATGCCAATGTTACGAAGTAATGCACCGACTCTGGGTAGCTGGGATCGGGGCGTTACAGTTGGTATCAGAGGTAGTTTAGTACTAACCTTGGAAGCTAGATTTAGATAAACTCTGATTAGAGCACATAGCCCAAAGATAGACTTTGAGGATTAGTATAGAAGAACTTCCTAGAATTTTGTTATTGTAGAGATTTTGTGAGTTTTCCGAGCAATACATCCCTGTCTGGATACGATCAGGTAGAGGTGGCTTTGGCACAGATGTACATAGGGGTAAAACCCGAAAACACCGCTTTGAGCTAGACTCGAACGGGAACTGGTGCACGACAACGGGCCTTGCTGCACTCTTGGTTACGACACTCCCGAGGGATATGCTTAGGATAATTCTCGTTTTCTTTACAAACCACTATGAACGGTTATGAGTATATACTTCCTAAAAGAAAACCTTTTTATGATTATGGATTATATCCATAAATAGTTCAATTTATGTTAAGTATTTTATAAGTATGGAATTATGTATTTCGATTCATAAACTAACCTAGTTTATGGCATTGTATAGAAATGGCGCCCAGTAGAAGGAATGTGAACTCCATCAATACGTATGATCCAAAGAGTAAGAAGGATCATATCTTTCATGGTATTAAGCCAACATTTAGAAGGGAAATATTCTCCCATGTGTTATCAACATATGAAGAAATAGTATCATGTGTTAATAAGATAAGTAGAGAATTCTCTGAGTCTTATGGATTTGAAGGGATGAAAGAGAAGAAAAGGATGGAAGAGAGAATGATGGATAAAGGGACGAGGGAAAAGAAGAATTTTCCAATATGTGATAACTGTGGGTAGAAACATCATGGAACTTGCCTAAAGGGAATGGGAGTTTGTTATAAGTGTAGAGAAAAAGGACACAAAGTGCATGACTGCAAGGGTAAGAAAATGGTTTCAAATGTACAATGCTTCTTCTGCAAGGATTGGGGACACTACGCAAACCAATGTCCAAATCATCAGAGTATGCCCCAAATGATGTTATTGGATAATAATCAAGTTATGATACTACCACAGATGAGGAGTAATGATTAGAGTTCTTATGTTGTTATTAAAGAATTTTGTAATTTGAGTGTTGTATCAATGATGTACTGGTTATAATAATTATGGAGTATATAAGGATTGTACTGCAGTACTATTTCATCTAGGACTTGAGATTGTGTGGAACCAAGAAAAGTGACTCCACAGTCAGTTAAATTTTTGGAAAATATATGGTTGAGAGAAAGATAAACCATAATATGGTTCTGATACTGAGATAGTGATTTTGGAATAAGACATGATTGATTCGGATAAATTATGTTGGATATTCTTAAAATCCTTGAAACTGATTAATGATTTGTATACATTTTTGGATAGAAGGAGTATATATAGTTTTCTATAAGGAATAAGGGATCATGAATGTAATAAATAAGGATTTATGGTAATTCAGTATGTTTTAGTGTTTTAAAAGAATACATGATGAAGGTGTTCACATGTTGTTATGCAGAAAAAAAAGAGCTTCATTATGTTTACCTTCCTCATAAAATCTGGACTGTGAGTTGGACAGAAGTATTTTGGATAACTATAAAGGTTGGAATGGATTATATTTTACATTGGATACTATTGTTAAGGTTATTTTTGGATATTTATAAAAAGGACAACACGCAGACCGAGTGACAACCCATCGCGTCGGACAAAGCTGTGGGAATCTAACCCACAACCATAGTGTGATTGGGATTAATCGCCTAACACTGGACTACGTGAAGTCCCTGGTTATTAAAAAATAGTTTTTCTAATCTAAATGGTATGTGTTAACATTTATAACCTTATACAATTAGTACAAGTATAATATTTTTGAGTTCTATTATCTTTTTGAGTGAAAGATGAGTTGAAGGTTGAAACTCTAATTGTCAAGCATAAATATATATATAACTATCTCTTATTCAATGAATAAATTAATTATTAAATTTAGTGAAGGGATATTAAAACAAAAAAATGTGTTATCCTAATACCTTATGTCTTTTTGAACTGATGATATTTTAAATCAACATAGATTGAAGGCTTTGAGGCCCTCAATTTGACAGTTGATTGTGATTGATGACCTCAATAACTCCCTATAAATATTTACGTTTTTTCTCTAATTATATGTCTCTAATTTCCACCAATGTTCTCCTAATCGAGATCATAATTGGGTGGTGACTTTTTCATTTCCCTTTCCCTCTTATTAAGGCTAAATTTTATTAATCTTATTTCTGATGTGGGTTTTCCACAAAGGTATTTTCTCTTTTCAACCTTTTATTTTCAATGAGAAAAATTTCAAATTGCGAGGAAGCAATTTATTGAAGGAGGGGAGAATGTAACACCCCAAGCTTCCATGGTATGTTTCACTTCGAATAATGCAATAGCGTGTGTTGTACGCAACCTCGAGCTCTAACACACACCACAACGAATTAAACTAGCCGTTGTGAATAGTAATACCTACTTTTTGAAATTTTATAAATTTTATTTATCAAAATGGACTTCATTTTTGGATTAGGAATATCGAAATTAGCCTATGTTGAATTTTTGGTATTTTTCTTAGAACTTCTATTTTTTATGAATAGTGAAAAATACATAAAAACAACTTTTTTAATCAAAATAATTTATAGTGATAAATTATACTATTTAGTGGTTTTAAATTATAATTAGAATATATTTTTACCATTTTATCCAATGGTGGTCATTAGAATTAATTTAACATTGAAATTGGACATAAACAATTGCCAATCTTTTGATATAAATTGTTTCTTAAAAACACGCTATTTGTTGTAACAGCGGGAATTAATTATAAAATTAATTAATGCAACTTATATGTTTGGAATTTTGTAAAATAGACATCATTTTTGAATTCGGAATATCAATTATAGCTTAGGGTGAACTTTTGGCATTGTTCTGAAAAACTTCAATTTTTGATGAATAGTGAAACCACTAAGTGGTAGTTAAATAACTGATTTTTCGTTTAAATGAAATATTACCACTTCTGTGATTTGATTTTCAAAAATCCGACATACATGGTTGTCATTAAGAAGTAAAATGTGGTTCAATGAGATTAAAATAATTTTTTGGTGAATAGTAACTTTTAAGTTCTTAATCGCGATTAGAGGCAATTAGTGTAGTTTAAGGTAAAAATAATGTTTTAATAATATGAGATGAGTTTGACACTTGTCCTACTCCTATTGGATGAGTCATGGCCAACCAAGACAACCCATGGGTCAACTTGGGGACCCCATGGAGCCACTTTAGTTGGAAAATGACATAAATACCTTTTATTTAATGTTAAAGTAAAAAAAGACACAAACATGAAATGTTTTACTAAAACAATTTTTACATGGAGTTATAAAAGTCATATTTTTGACTATAAATAGTCATTGGAAAGATAAAAAGATTTAATACATCATAGTATTTTTTTTATAATTTTTAGACATTAAAAAAATTAAATTATTTATGACATCATTATGATGCAGCGATGACCTCATTATTTAACGATTTTAATAAAATGAAAAGATAATGTACAATCCAAGGCTTAAACTTGTCCAAAGACTATTTAATGGGTATATGTCGAACCCTTATCACCTTATCCACGAATTATATAAGTGTGGGACCTTTAGAATCCGAAAAGCATTGTATAATAATGTAAAATTTCTTTACTTTCCAAGAGTACCCCTCCTCTCCACTTAAAAAAGGCCCCCACCTCTACCACCTCATTCACACTTTCAAGCCATTTGGATCGGCCAACCTCTGCCCAAATACTCTCCCAACTTCCCCCTCTTACTCTTAGAAGCCTCACTTTGGGAAGAACTCTTCCCAAGGAAGCCTTTGGCTCCAATCAAAAGAGTTACCCGATTTAAAGGTAATGTCTTCTCTTATGTTATTTTGTTTTATTTTTCTTCTCCAACCCCATAAACTCTTTTTATTCATTTCTTTTGTAACAACACCAGTATCATCAATATACTAGGATGTTGTTATAATAAGGATTAGAGCTACACTTACACACACCTACATCTAATGGTTAAAGAACATACGGTTTCTGTGGATGGCGAATTTCTGCCTCACGAAACGATGATTGTTCAACACTCATATAACACCTTCAAAGGTGGCCATTAAGATGTCACTATATTTATATATGATATATAATATGTTTATGTTTTACTTATGCTTCTGTATTTCTCATTTATGTCATACTTTATGATTTCCATTATGGGTAAAATGCGATAATTTCATTTTAGGAAGTGCGGACTACCGCCCCCTCAAAGTGATTTGAATCGTTAATGCCATATGTGGGATGTATAAAGGATGGATTAAATGGTATTATACACTATATTATACTTTAATTATATTATAAATTTATATCATTATGATTTCATTCCATTAAATACGAAATAGAAATGAAAGTAGCGTTCATGCGTACGTACGGCTTACCGTCTCCATGAACGGTGCATTTCATTTCTTACCTCTAAATGTTACGTGACATTATGAATGAATGTATATACTGTATATATATGATATATATGATATCTAAATCATGAATATAATTCTGGATATAATGGATATTTCACCACTTGAACAACTTGTAATTATAAGAAGTTTATTTTTGACTCAAGTACCAAAGATCGACAAAACGACCGTTATTAACTTAAATAATTAAATAATGTTCATAACATGGTAATAAGTGATATAAATGAAATAATGAACATGAAAAAGGTTCTTAAGTAAATAGAAATTAACTCTAGTTTATTATTCAGGAGGTTAAAGAACGGTCGAGTCAGGACAAGACGCAAGGTAAGGGAATTTCTTAACCCAATTTCCATTCTTTGGGTTAATCTCCTACTTTCAAATTATGTCATGATATTATTATGTATTATTTTGTATTTTTACTTTCTTTATGTGTACCTATAGTGAATACACATAATATATCTATTTTATTTTAAAAATGATCTTTGTAAGGACTTTGTCTCAATCTCCTTTCATTGAGGCATATTTGGTTTTATACACAACTTTCTTTTATACGGTGTATAAACCCCTTTGACTTTTATGTTTATTCAAAAGGAATCTTTTTTATACGAAGCGTTTTACTAAAAAACAAAAAGGGAATGTTTTTCTTTCCATACTTATGTGGTGACAATGACTTCTCCGCCGCCGTGACCATTATTTGAGTTTCGTCTTCCTCTACAAGCCATCATTTTTTTTAATGAAAAATAAATACAAAGTTTTAACTTTCTTTTATTTTGGCATTGAAAAGGGTTTTGAAAGCGTTTTTATTATATCATTGTGTTGTATTGATATCTTGTGATTGAAATGTGGAAATGTTATGTTTCCTTTATGCATGTTTTATGTGATACGATTATGTTATGGTTTATGATATGTTTAAACCTATTCATATGAGGAATGCATTGGACTTAATAAGTGACGGGTGGAGCCCGCTACAGCTCCTCGATGCATCGGTAGGTCTCATGAGACAACTAGACGTGGAATTGGCCGAGGCCCTTTCCCAATTTGATTTATGGTTTTGGCAGAGGCCTTAATCATTTTAGATGTCTTGGTCGAGGCCTTGACAAAATGTTTCAGAATGTCTAGCATTATGCATTCCATCATTATGAAAGTGGTTAATGATATTTCATGTGATTATTCGACCAGTAGAATATCCATGTGAAGAAGTAAATGGCATTATCTCATTTTACTTTTGCCATATTATGTTTATGTTCAAGTTTAAAAGACTTTTGTTTTAGTTATACATTGCCTTAAATGTTTATGTTTATTTATGAAAGCTTCCGCAATATTGTTATCCTTACTGAGCATCTGAGATCACCCCTTTCAATGTTTTAATATTTTCCAGGATGTGAAGAAGTATTTTATGAATGACCTGCAGGGATTGTCAGAAGAGGATATGAGAGTGGACTATGGAGACTTTGTTATTGTAGTTTTTCACTTTATGATGTAATGTAACGTTTACGAATGTATCTAGTGTTTCCAAGGCTACTAAACTAATCGGTCTTTCGAGACTTGATCTTTTGTGATCATGCCAATGTTACGAAGTAATGCACCGACTCTGGGTAGCTGGGGTCGGGGCGTTACAATTATTATTATAATCATTAAAACATTATTTAAATTTTATTTTTCATAAAATTTTATTTATTTAAAAAAAATTGGGTAACCACACGGTCACCTGGGCCAACCACATGGTTGATGCTAACAGTCTGGTGCCCATGCACTAGCCTGAAACCCACCAAGATTAACAATATTCAAAAATTTTAAACCGGGACCCGAAACTGACTTCAATAAAAGATTCAACATTGGAAAAAAAATTAAAAATAAAAGAAACCTGTGGTCGGGGTGTGATAGGGTGGACCAATATATAGGAGTAATTCACATGGTTTATCCTTATATAAAACTATTCAACATGAGTTACCCTTAACCATATGCTAACCATGCACATTTCACTAAAGGAAAACCATATGTATGAATATGATTGCACTGTTGTTAGTAAGCATGCAGTAATCATGCCACATAGGAAATCTTCAAAAAAAATTAAAGTCCCAAAAACAAAAATACCAATAACTCAAAGTAACTCATAATTATAAAATTTATTACTGAATAGTAACATGGGGGTATTACAATGAATCCCTCTAGTTTACAGTATTTTGACTAGTTTCTTATACTAGCTTCTATCAATGTACAATGGTTCATTCTAAAATCCTTGAATAAGATCTCTAATCTACTCCTGGATGTCACTATATCAATTGGTGAGATCTTATTCCTTAGAAACAAGAATTCAACTAGAAATCCATCTTCTAAAACTGAAGAATCCATGATGTTCTTGTTGTCAAACTCAGTCTTAGAATGATAAATGTGCATGAACAATATGTTTCTTTATTTCTTCTTCTTATTATTCTTTAATATTACTCTTCTTCTTTAAGAGTATCAACACACATATCATGAATAAGTAGTAGATATGTCACCCTTTATCAACTCTGGTATTTACCTTCTTATTCTTCATCCTTTTCATTCTTCTTTTTTAATGAACATGATATAATTTCTAGAGTATCACCAAATTCTCTCTCTATCTATTCAATACTCATAATTTTCAAAAAAATAAAATATCATTTCTCTCCATTTTCTCTCTCTCTTTGATACACAAATTATTCAATAGTAAAGTGGTATCAGTTTATTCATCCACTCTCAACTACTTTAATACTTCTTTTTATCTATTATATAATAATAATTACATGAATATTATTTGTATATTTTGAATATATAAATCCCATGATTTTTGATATAATGTTTTTCTCAATTTTCACTGGTAAAATAATAACCTAGAAAATATTTAGTTTCAATATTATTTGATTAGTTCCAAATAATTGTATTTGAAACCCTGTAATTATCATTAAAATACCTCTTTAAATATATATATTTCATTTCCTTCTTAGTTACATGAAATCCACTTTCTCATTATCTATGTTTATATGACCACATGCACTAAACTGTTATGGTGTGATCAATTTTATCATGGAATAATCATTTCCCTATCTTCATTCTATTTATCTAACTTGTTTATTTATTATAGAGTGATCCATATCTCATAATGAAACTCATTCTTATTCTTAAATATTTATCACTAAAATTATTTATCTTGAATTATGATCATAAAAATAATCATGATATTTAAATCACTAAATAATAGAACACACATCATCTAATTTAAATCTCCACATCACTCACATTTTATCAAAATGATAAAATTTATGTAAGAAGAATAATATATTACTTATCAGACACGTTATATTATGTATCACATCATTTCTTATATTTTTTCAATTCTAAACTTTTGTAATATATTATGTATATTGTAAAAGCTCATAAAATCTTATATATCACCACTTTTGATAATTTACCAAATTTATAGTTCTATAAGATCTTACATACCAACTATGATATATTATTTATTATCTAAATATATTACATATCATAGCATGGGTTTTCCATTTTCCACATTTTAGTGATCACTTCAACAAATATAATACGCACACATCAAATATTTATTATGTATTATAGTAAGGCTTGGGTGCTTTTTCAAATCTCTAGTGATAAAATTTTACTATCATATTAAAAAATTAACAAATGATCCAAATATATATTATATATCAGAGTGCATCCATGAATTTTCTATATTTCTATATGCACTAAAAAATATATTATTCATACCTCAAATATCTTATGTATCAATGTATGATATTTCCTTTTCCATATTTCAGTATAAGCTATGAAAAACATATTATGTATTTTATGAATATATATCACGTATTAATATAATATATTTCCTTTGATGATTTTATATTTTTGATAAAAACTTACACATGCCTTTTGAAATTTTAAATCTTACTTTGGGAATATAAAGTTAGCTCATAAACATTATTAACAAATTCTAATATTCTCAACTTCTATTTTTAAAATCTTTCAAACTTCTAGACTTTTTCTGGTCAGTAAACATGGATCATCTTCTATGCATGTATCTTCTAGATTCCTCAACATGGGAAATTTATGAATAAGGTATGAAGCCAATTATAATAACAAAGTATATCTTCTAGATCCAACCACTTTATCCACCTCAAATAATATCATCCCAGTTTATACTTTTATATGTACTTAAAATCATCATGTAACTTCTAGAAAGTAGCTTACAGAATTACTTTTGGGTATATTAAATGCGTACTCCTTCTAGAAATAGTGATTCCAGACTTTATCTCTAGATATTTATACATCCTTAGTGCTTGGTTCATAAGTGTAACTTCTTACTGCAGCTTCTAGAATCTCTAACTTCTAGATATAGAATATAAATAATCCTTGTGAGTATTTCTATGAACCTTCACCTCCTCAACAATTCCAAATTCAAATATAGTCTTCTAAAACCATCATCCAAGTGATATCCTCTCTTTAATACAATAAACTTCTTACTTAATAATCCAAGGACAAATTCTTACTCTTCTAACTATCCTGATTGTTCTCCAATATAGTCAGATTTTTCAACCTCTATAAATTTATAGTAAATAGTGATTCTATTAACCATTAACAATTTTCATTGATTCAAATTACAAGACCAGCTCTAAAGTCATTAGATGCAAAGGATGCTTCCAAAAACACTTAGTAGTATATCAATTAAACTCCTTTATAAATATGTGAATGAATATTCTTCAACATATCCAATGAAAGGAATCTTCAACACATGTGATCCATAGGAACTTCTAGGATACATCTCGAACCTTTCAACTTCACCATTTATTGGACACTTCCTTCATCACCCAACACATATTGACAACTAACTTAATCATTAAAAACAAATGAAATCATCAAAATACATTGGCCTCTTCAATATCTCCATTTGGATTTATTGTCAATACCCTTGAAAGACTCATATAAACCACTATATTTGACAGTCTCTTTGTTATTTCCTCCTTATTGACAATAAATATAAACAAGAAAGTGTAAGGGAAATACCTCCTCATCTCATGATTCAACCATAGTTTAAATTCCATATTACACCCCTTAATAAAACATTATCAACTTGAGATAAGGTTGGTATCACATATCTCCTAATCAATGATTCATAAATTAATCAAATATAAGTTTACATGAGCTATCTTGGTATATAAAACAAGTGTGACTAACTATGAAATCAAAGTTTCCCAAAAAACTATTTATCATGTGATACCAACTCATATAACTCTTTCCATGGGTTGTTTAAGTATATTTTAAATTTTTTTTATCACCTATACTCAACATAACAAACACATCAAAAGAAATCAAGTTCAAGAAGATTACTCTCCCACAAGGTATCTTATATGTTAACATACAATGCCCCTTAATAATCAAAATCAATTCAATTAAAATAGAGATGTGAAAGTGTGATGATCACACCTTAGATTCAAATTTTTCTATATATTCTAGATTCACATGAAATAATAATATTTTTCAATTTGTTTAACCCAACCCCCATCAAGGGATACACTAAATAAATCTACATCATGGACAATTTTCTTCAGTTATGATCTTTAACCATCCTTTGATACATATTGAAATGCTACATGGAGGAATCATGATACCAATCAAAGAATCACATGATGTGTATCTATTTATACTATATAGTTATCACAATATCTATCCTGTCCCCCCAATATACATCACCTTAAATTCCCTATATAAATAAACAAAAGTAAAACAATAATTGAGAATAATGTGAGTGCTCCATCATATCCTTAGTGAGAAAAACATTGTTGAAAATTTCTTTTCAACCTAGAAACCCCTTTATTTTTATCTATAGATTTGATATAACTCTTTATTAATACTCATATTTTGATTTTATAGATTTAAACCTACTTTATAATTATAGTTTTCTTACTAAATTCAACTTTCACCTTGTATAGAATAACATTTTTCACTTTATATTTCAAGGAACTTGCATTATCATGTGTTTGATCTATCCTATTTTTCATTTTTAATTAGGTTAGCTAAACAATCAAACATTATTTTGTACCATGTACAACCTTCTTGGATTTTACACATTATCAATGATGCTTTTAGTTTGTTTCTTATCTCTTATTTATGACCTAGTATTCATTTCATGCATTTATTATGAGTGTGTCTAGTAAATTTTCACCTTCCACATAGCTCCTTAACAATCTAAAAGTTACCCTTATTTGGAAACTTATCTTGTTCCCTAACTTGGATATATTTCACCAATCCAATCCTTTTATATATTTATTGGATTGATTATCCTTTTATCCCCAGTTTGATTCCTCCAACTTTGATATTCATGACATATTTACAAAGGTCCATGATGTGGATATTTCTTCCACAATAGAAGAATCTCCTATTTGGTGTATCATCCTTCCCAACTTTATTTTTAGGCGTGTATTAATAAATATTATTCTTTTGTTTACAATCAAAGTTAGAATTATATTCATTTCTTTTTTTATTCTCATATCTAGTAGTATTTTTCCATTGAAAACATATATTCTTTGTTTATGTATACCATCATTCATTACCGTTGTGATCACATGTGTTGAAATTTACACATAATTTATCATGAAAATAATATCTATTATTGATGGATATTTTCTTCTTTTCTATGAGATCTACTTATTCCCTATAGGTTTTATCCAGACTTCAGATCTACCCCCCTTGTTCTAGATCTTATATAATCTCCATGAATTGAAAAATTATGTTAACATTCAATGTCCTGATATAGAAATCTTCTACAAAACTAGTAATTACCAATAAAACTTGATTTTTTTCTTATGAACTCAACCTGGATAGATTTATTTCCTTATCATTTTTAGACAAAAAAACCTTATTTTTAGATTATTGTTGGGAGCCACTTCTACTAATCATCCTTAAATCCACCTTTTAAGAATTGTTTATTTTCATATAATTTTTTTCACCCATATTTTCCTAGATTATGATTTATAATTTGTATTAGAAAACTAAATAAAATTAGTACATAAAACATTTTATAGGAAACAGTTCACCTATTTTCATAACTTAACACCCACACTGATTATTTTTTAATTCATTGGAAACCTCAGGGAAGGGTCAACATCCACATACCTAGGTAAATAACTATATCATGATAGGTTATTTAAACTGGATACCACTAGTTTGCAGTCTTTTGATTGGTTATTTATACTTGATTCCACAAGTTTATAATGGATCCTTATAAACTACCTGGACAATATATCCAATCAGCTCTTTGATGTCACTACATCAATTAATGAGATATTCTTCCTTAGTAACATGTCTTTGACTACCATTTTGTCTTCTAATACTGAAGCATGCTTATTGGACTTATTTTTCAACTCGATCTAAGAATGATCAATGTGTATAGACATTGGGTTTATTCATGTTCTCTTCTTACTCAATATTCTTTATATTCTTCAAGAGTATTGACTCATAGATCATGAATAATCGACAATAGTGTCATACTTTCTCAACTCTTCTCTTTTTATTCTTCTTATTCACCATTTTCTTTCCTTTTATTCAATGCATAAGATCTGTTTTCCATAGTATCATCAACTTATCTCTCTCTCTAATACTCAAAATGTTTATCATAATGCAATATTTGATCTCTTTAACTCTCTCTCTCTCTATCTTCAATACAAAAAATATTCAACAAAAAATAAGTATCAATTTTTTTACCCACTCTCAACTACTATACTTGTTATTTATCTTTTTTATATACAAATAATCACATGAATACTATTTGTATATTTCTAATATATAAATCCTATGATTCTTGACACTGTGATCTTCTCATTTATTAATTGTCAAAAAACATCCAAAAAAATATTTATCATCGATATTCATTGATTAGTTTCAAGTATCTGTATTTGAAACTTGAAAATTATTATTCAGATACCTCCTCAAATATTAGTTTTTTTTGTTACTTCTTACTATCACAAAATTTTATTTCTCATTATCAACATGTGCACATCCACAGGCACTGAACTATTGTAATGTGAAGAGTCTTCTCATGGTGTAAGTATTTATCTATCTAAATTATGACTATCTCCCTTGGTTATTCACTATGGCATGGTTCACATCTCATGGAATAACTCATTATTATTTTTATTCAATATTTATCATATAAATAACTTTTCTTGAATCATGATTATAATAATAATCATGACATTTAAATCACTAAAAAACAACACAAGCATCGTCTGATTTGAATGTCCAGATCACTCATATTTTCTCAAACGGATAAACATTATATAAGAAGTGGAATATATTACATATCAAACAAAGTATATTATGTATCACAAAATTTTTTATACTTTTCTAGTTTTACCATTTTGAAATATCTTACGTATACTATGAAATATCATAAAATATTAAGTATCATCACTTTTAATACTTTTCCAAATATCCAATTATAAGAGATCTTACACACCCACTATGATATATTACACATTTTCCAAATATATTATGTATCAAAATATGGTTTTTCCATTTACTAAATTTTAGTGAGAACTTCATAAGATATCTTATGCATGCCTCAAATATATATTATATATCACAGTGAGGCTTTGGTACTTTTTCAAATCTCCAGTGAGCAAACCTTATATATCATCTTTAAAAAATTATAATACTCTAAATATATATTACATATCATAGTGAATTAATGAATTTTAAATATTTTATATACATTGTGAAATATCTTATAAATTCCTTAAATATCTTATATATAAAAATATGATATATCCTTTACCACATTTCAGTATATGATATGAAAAATATATTTTGTATACTCTAAATATATATTACATATCACAATAAGATCTTCTGTTTATTAATTTTATGCTTCTAAGAAAACTTATGCATGCCTTTTCTAATTTTCATGAAACCTCAGGGCATCTACATTCAACTCAAAAATATTCTTAACAACTTTTGATCTTCTAAAATTTTATTTTCAAAATATTTTTAACTTATAGACTTTGTCAACTTAGTAAAAATGGACCATTTTCCATGCATATAACTTCTAAATTCATTATCATGGGGAAAAAAAATATGGAATAAATTCACTAGTAACACCTAAGTATATCTTTCAGATCCATCCACTTTTTCCACCTCAAATCACATTATACAAATTCAAACTTAAAAATATACTTAAGCTCATAATCTAAAACTCATCATGTAACTTTTGGATAGTATATTCCTGAATTATTTTTGGGTATCTTCAATGTGTACCCCTATAGAAAAATTACTTATGGAATTCATCTCTAGATATTCCTACATCCTTAGTTCTTCTTTCAAAATTTTAACTTCAAAAATACAAGGAATGTGAAGACCACTGGGGGGTGAATTAGTGGTGATATTTTAAAATTTATTTTCTCTTGAAATTAAACCCTAGAACTTGTTAGAGTTTATATCCTTTTCAACTTTAAATATAAACCTCACTCATATGAAAATATAGGAAATCAAATTAACTCACATAATATTTACAAGGTTCACCCCTAATGTGGATGACTATATCCTTTCCATGCTAACTCCCAATAGTCTATGGAAATTTACTATAATATGAAGAGAATATAATTATACCAACTCCCACCAAACTCCTTCTATCTCCTAATAATAAATTATACTGACTCCCACTAGTTAAAATTTTTTCATATACTTTAGAGCCAATATAATTTTTGAAACTTTGAAATAAACTCACCAAAAAAATTTCTGAAAATTATACATATGGTATGCTCTCCATTAGGCATGAATATTCCTGGTACACCTGTATATTAATCTAGTATGACTTGATAATGTGTGCCTCAAAACATTTATCCTTTGAATGATGTGCCTTAATTCAATGCACCTCTCTTTAGTGCCTCTATCTGATGCTTCTATATTTGTTTCACCTATTCCCTACACACCTCTCTCCGGTTCATCTTCCACAACCAAGTATTTATTTAGCCTAAAACTTACACTACTATTATAATGAAAAATTTATAACTTTGGATATCTATTGGGAAAGATCAATGTACATTCATATTATACTTTCACCTCTTTATATAGGAACACTTACTCTAAAAAATTAAGAGAAATAACAGGATCCCAAAAAAATAAAATTAGAATTTTCCCACTCAACGTAAATTATTTTTACCACTTTAAAACCTTCTATAACTTTCTTGAATTTTATTAAAAACTCTATATTAATAAATTTATTATAAATTCCTCAGATCTCAACTAAATTAATGAACATTAAAAGAACAAATTGACATCATCATGATTAAGGAATTTAAAAAGTTTATGTAAAGCTCTGCATAACTCAATTAAATAAATTTCAATATGGTGCCTTTATAAGAAATATTATGCTTGGTATTTTTCTGGCTGACCCACCTCTATCCGATCTGCATCATTCAATTGAATAAGTCTAGAAAACTTAGAGTTTCTTCATCTGGTGCTATTCATATGACTCTTTTATCTAATTTAATTCAAATATGTTTCTCTAGATTGATATGTATATTGAATTGGAATATATTTATCTGACCATCCTGTGTTCATTCAAATTTTTTACAGGGATCGGTTCACAAAAATAAATCTTGTACATCTTCATAGAGTCATCCATATAATGACATTGTATTTCTCTATTTTATGCTTCTCTATCTGATGGATCTTTTACTGACCAAACTAACTTCCTAAACTCACTATGGTGGTATCATTGATCACCCACTCTCTCCCTATGATTTACTCCCTACTTCCCTATTTTGTATACTAGAAGAATTTACTCTATCTTGAACTTTTATAAACCTTAATTATGTTCACTGATATTTATATATCTATGTCTAATGTAACTTTTTACCTATCATTCCAGTCATATTTAGTGTTTTCTTCTTCTACTGATTATATAATATCTCTACCCAATCAAATTTTATCTAATGACTACTTCAAACAAAAAACTTTGTTCACTAGGAACTTCACAAATTCATATCTTTGGACTTTGTATAGTTTTTAGATTCATCACTTTATGATATGAAATTCAAAAAAAAATTCACTATCAAATAACTTAATATTCTTGGAAAATTTCATATGCCTCTATACAGTAGATTCATTATGTTGGTCTTCATTATTTTATTTATGATAATTAGTTTTAATTTTACTATATCATAGTTTGAACTTTTTATAGTTGTAAATATAACTTTGTAGTTTAAGCTTTGAATTCTTCCCCTTTGTACTAAATCATAAAAAATTATCTAGAATCATAAATATCATAATTATGTTATAAAATTGAATATCATCATAACGTAATCTAATTTAGTAAGAAAAATTTCTTAAACTTAGTCCACAAATCATAAGAAAAGTTTCTTAAAACTTTTTTAGAAACTCATTTTCTCCTGAAACATAATAACATTCAAAACACAATGTTAACATCAAATAAAAAAAATTACAAAAAAACCCAAAATATATTCAATAAACCCCTTTATATTTTTAGAAACATTATAAAAAAATCTTTTTTAAAAACTCATATAAATAGATTTTTCTTCAAGTGTTATCAAACCATAACCTTTCTCATAAAGAATTTCCTAACACCAAACTTCTAGATTAAAAAATGTTTTTGAAAGAATTCCATACCTTAGTGATAATAAATTTTATGCCCATTATTTTGATAAAGTCCCCCTAAAACTTTTACCCCATTTTTTCTATAATAATGGATTTAGATTCACAAAATATTGAGTATAGAGTTTGTACTTCTTCTAAAAAAGCTGTACTTATTCTCTACCTTTGACAATAGAATCCAAATAAAGGTGGTAGATTTCCTTATGAAATTTCTTAATTAATTAGTAGAGGTAGAACATATAGTTATAGACTCAATTACTTAAATCTTTCCCTTATAATAACTTTGATGAAAACATCATCAATTTGGTATTTGTTGAAATAAACTCACGAATAACATCTCCACTTGAATTTTTATCCTTTATAAAATGATATTTAATATCAATGTTCTTTGATTTTGAACTTGGTATAGTATTTTTGGAGAGATAAATGGAACTATAATTATAATAAATAATATTCAATGGTTATTTAATATTCACCCTCAAATATTCCATCATTACTTTCATATACATCATTTGTGTAAACACCTGAGTGGTAGAAACATATTTTTCTTCTTTTTTACTCAATGTAATAGAAATTTGTTTCTTAGGATTTCATATCACCCAAATTTCTCCCATGAAGAAAGTTCCTCATAATGTATATTTTTTATTATTACAATCTCTAGAACAATCAGTATTAGTGAATTCATGAATGTTTATCTCATTATTTCTTCTATACATTAGAATATAATTTGATATTACTTTTAAATACTTGAGTATTCTCTTATGTACCATGATGTGTGATTCCTTTGGATCAATTTGATAGCATTCACACAAAGTTATATCATATAACATGTATGGTTTTGAAGTAGTAAGATATAGTAAAATACAAATCAACTTTTATAAGTATTTCCACTTCACACTTCTCCCAGTTTCATCTTCACTCATCGTTATGCCAACAAAGATAGGAGTATAAACCTACATTTAATTTCCATTATAAAATTTTATAATAAATCCTTAGCATACATTTATTGTTATATAAATATGTATCTTCATTTCTATTGAACTTATAATCCTATAAATAAGTTTAGTTCTCTGAGAATTAACATATCAAAGTTCTTCTTCATTTGTTAAGATAACTCTTCACAAGATTTATCCCCATCAACTAAAAAAATTATATCACCAATGTAAATAATGATAGTTATGGTACCTATTCTCATTTATTTCACATACAATTTTATATTAAAAATTTTCATTATACAAGTTCAACTACTTTAGGAAACTTTCAAGTTTTGAATACCAGGCATGTGGGGCCCGTTTCAACCCATACAATGATTTTTTTAGTTTAAACACCATGGGTCCATAATTATGAAGTATTAATCCACTGTATTTATTAATATAAACTTATTCTTAAATTTATTTATTTAAGAAAGATGAATCTATATCCATCTAATAGATTTTTTAATTTTGATGAGCAACAACTGTTAAGAACATTCTTATAGTTTCAAGTCCCACAATCCGGGTAGATGTTTCTTCAAAATCAACACCTTCCACTTGTGAGTAACCTATAAAAACCAACCATGATTTATTTCTTAACATTACTCTATTTTTTTCTAGTTTATTTATAAACACCCATTTTCCCTATAACATTATTTCGTACTGTTCAAGGAACAAGATACCATGTTTCATTTTTCTCAATTTGATTGAACTCTTAATTTATCACATTTAACCATTATTTATGTTCAACCAACTCTAAAATAGAGTGTGGTTTCACCAGTGATATAAGTGATGTCCGAATATTAAATCTCGATTTCTATCTTTTCTGAATAAGAGATTCCTGATTTCTAATGATGTTAGTATGTTCAACCTTTTTTTGTATATTTTATAACTTTATTGATTTTCTTATAATATTACTTTCCTCATCATTAGAATTTTTAGAGTAAATTTATACAATATTAGGATCACATAACTCTTCTTTATAAGTTATCATTAAATATTTCATAACATCTTTCGAAACATATTCAAAAACTTTTGTTAAGGTGGACTGGTTTTTAATAAATTTTATATTAAATGAATCAAACAACTTTTGCAGTCATTTTTTTCTAGCATTTTTAAATTTTCCCATTGGATGAATATCACAAAAATATTCCTTATGATTTTTCATCAATCATTATTAAATCAATATTTTTTATATTTATTAATAATGGACTCCCAAACAATATAAAGTATTTCACTATATACTTTTTATTAACCACGTCTCATGGGGAATCTGTTGGTCGAAGTAAGAGACTCTAGAGGGTGGGGGGGGGGGGGGGGTGAAATGAGTCCCTAATTAAAATTTCTGGTTAAAATAGATTTAAAAAAATCCACCAAATCAGAATAAAAGATATCCCATCAAACCAAAGTAGTAGATTTATAAAATTTTTGATCTTTTAAAAGATTTCTTAAAGAGTGGTTAATTATTAGTTGAAATAAAAAAAAATACTATTTTAAATTTTTAAATCAATTTACTAAATAAAATTATAATATAAACACTATCTAAGATTAACTATCAATGTTAAAGAAATGATTTCGGTTTTAAAATGATAAAGCAATGAAAAAAAAAGTTTAAAAGGCACAACATAAATAATAACAAGAGGTTTAGTCTCAAGATAAGAATTAATCATCTTCACTTAGTGATCACCCACCACCAAGAAGTTTATATAAACATAAAGTTGATCTAAAACCTAGATCAAGATATAAAATAGTAGATACAGTGTTTTCAAGGTCACAAATACCTATTCCATAGTTTTCATGGGTTTAGAAAGAGTGACAAGCCATGCATGGACCTATTCCACTGTTATTTGTGGGAATATAAGGAGTAAAAAGATAAGTTATGAAGATATCTATGCATCTTCCAGTTATCCACTGAAGTAATTATGTGCTAAAAAAATATGGATAATCACACACTACTCATAATGTAAATAATTTACACAAATAGATTAGATAAAAGAGTATAAGGGACAATGTTTCTTAGTGTGATATGAATTGTAGCTTCACGACTCCTTGAAGGTATCTTTAAATGAAACTTGAGTCATTTTTTAGAAAGTTTTTGTAAAAATGAGTATCGTAGACGTTCCTGTATTTTTGTGTATGAGAGATCTAAGTGTACACCCAATCCTTTTTCTTCATGTGTTCTTTGAATGTTTGAAGTAGAAGCTTACAAACATGCAGAAAACTCTTTTTTGTTTGGTACACTTGTTGAGTTGTGTTTGTTCTTGTTTTTCACTAGGAGTGTGTCTATATTATTTTTTTATTTAGGGTTTTCTTTATAAAATACAACTAAAATATATCATATTTTTGATCGTGTTCTGGTACCTCATACCTCATACTGCAGTCTAACATCGATTTTAATTTTTCCTATAAAAGATCATTAATTTAACAAGTATCATTAAATTTTACATATGGCTGTTAGAAATATTGAATTTAAAATGACCAAGGAAATCTCACAGAAAGTATTTTTAGTGGTGACTCTCTGGCGGTAGGTTGATTCAAAAGTGGGTCAAAGTTGGTGGTGACTTATTCTTGGTAGTGTCAGGCTGGCAGTGTCTTTGGAGCAGTGACTTAGACTTAACGGTAAGTCAGGAGTAGTGAGTCAAGAGTAGTGAGTCAGGAATAGTGACTCATACTTAGAATATTTTATCAATCTATCTTGTAAAGATGACTCTTTGAAGTGGTGAATCAGGATAATGGTGAGTTAGGAGTGGTGCGTAATCCTTAGTGGCGAGTCAAATGGTGAGTCAAGAATAATGAGTCCAACTTAGAATATTCTGCCAATCTCTCTTATAGTTCCAAATTATAATAAAACATAGTAAACTAATTAGAAACATAATTAAGAATGTTTTTTTGATTACGAAAACTATGAAAGGTCAACATTCTCACCCTTTTTTATAATCACAAATCCTAACATTAAGTTTAATCAATGAATATATAATATGGTAGAATAAATTGACATTCAAATTATATTAGAGTACATAACATAACTTAAATTGTATTAGAGTAAGAAGCATAACTTTTAAAATGTATCAGAGATAAAAAATATCAAAAAGAAATAATAGTAAAAAAAAAAATAAATTAAATTGATATACCATATGCTTTTCACCTCCTTTTTTGAATTATAAAAAAGGTAAAAATAGATAAAAAGCATAAGGAATGGGCCAAAAAGGAATATATATATATATATATATATTAATAAATATTTTCATGTACATCCCCATAAAAAAGTCTAAGTTAAGGGATTCTCAATAGTAGGATTCATAGGTTATTTCCCTTTAGTAGAAGAGTTGGGAGAAAATACTAAAGGCCTTGGGATAACTATCGATACTGTAGGAGAAGGTGATGTAGCAGAGGAAGGTAATTCTTTATAAATAATTGGCCTCAAATGTCTGAGTGTGTGAGTAAGATTCATGGGAAATAGTTGAAGTCTATGATGTAAAGGTGAAAAAGGATTGGTGACAAAGGCAGAATGGTATTGTGGATGAGGAGAAGGGTATATAGGTCCAACACATAGTCTAATAGAAGTTGAAGGAATGAGAAAGGCATATGGAGCTACAACTACAGTGGTATGGACATGAAGATATGGATTAAATAGATTGAAAAAATATATAATAATATATCCTTCCTTTTCCACATCCTTATTGAATTCATCCTTATTTTCCATAAAGGATTTAAGAGTAGGAGTGAGTTCCTTGAGTTTCTTACCTTTCTCCCTAAAGGCTTGTGTGACTGGTGGAATCCTCATATTTTTGGTTAAATACTTAAAATGACTAGTCAATTGATGCTTGGTATAAATTATTTTAAAGTAGAAATCTACTTTCTTGGTGATCTCTTCTTGAGAAGCTATGGCCTCCTTAGAACAAATATTGACCATGGAATGTACACGGTCTATTTTTTGCCTAATTTTTCTCAATATCTCCTGATCTGAACCACCCATTATAGTTTGTAATTATTCTTTGAAAATTAATCTAATCAACTCAACATTAAAATATTTAGGAGGAAGAGAAGTAGAGGTTGATGCACTTTTTAACTCATATCTGACTACTAATCTCAACTGTTCAACATAAATTTTTAGAGGAGTAGGTAAAGTATTTAGAGAAGTCTCAAAAGAAGTATCTACAGACATTTCTCAATACCATCCAAAGATGATTTATACTCATATTTCATCCATTTAACTAAATATTTCAGGGTTTTCAATTCATCACATATCCACTTATTTTCCATTCTTACTTCCTAAAATTCATGAACCATCATGGGTTGAATTTTTCTAAGGACTTTCTCTAGAAGAGATGACGAATCTATTTCACTAATATTTTTTTTTCAGGTGCAGGATATGTTCTCAAAATATCTCCAAATATGGATAAGAGTTTCTCTCCAAAATATTTTAAGCCATCCTGATTTACATAGCTTGAAGGTATCTGAGAAATGATCGGGGCATATTCCTTAACAAATATTGGATTTAGCTGAAAATCTTTTGATAAGTCTATTTCTTTAATTAAGTATCCCTAAGGGTTATTATAAACTAGATAACCCAAACCAAAACTAAAATAGTTAGGGTATTTTTACCATTAATCCAAATAAGCTATATCAAAAGGGTTGGGTACTTCAATTATTACCAAAAATGGGGTTTTGATCCCCCTCAATAGAAGATTCCTTTTGACTATCAACCAATTATATCCATTTAATATCATCATATCCATCCACTATGTCAGTAATCTTTTGAGGTTACTCAGTTTGAACCAAATATTATTTGATTTTTCAGTAGGTTCATCTTTATATCTAGTATATAGATAAATATCTATTGCATCGGCTCTATCATGATCTAAATGATCTGAGATATAACCATCACTTTCCTTGTCTTCCTTATATCCTTTATTTTTATCAGATTCTTCTTATTCTCCATATTTATCACTTTCCTTTTCCTATTCATTTTAATCCTCCTTCTCTTCATCATCATAATCAACTTCTTCTATATGTTCATCACTATCCTCTTCACTTTCATTATCATATTTTTCTACACAAGTATCTAGGGTTTTAGATCCACTTTTATATTCAATCCTTTCTTCCTCAATATCATCATTATCACCATCCTTGAGAAGATATTATCTAGAGGGATGAGCCTGTGAAGGTCCAATAGATTCATGAGAAGTTTCTTCATGATCTTTAGGAATATTAGGATCACTACCTTATTCATTGGATAGATTATTCTCTTCAGATCTAGAGAAAAAAACCTCCACTTCTTCATAAGAGTATTTCATTAATTCATCTTCTTCCAAACTAAGATCATCAATGTCTTTTGGTCTTTTGGGATGATCAATAGGGTTGAAATTTTCATAGATCCTTTCATTGTCCTCTACCAATTGTTTTTTACATAGATTATAACTTATCTTCATCCTCTTATATATAACCTTGGTAATGAAAAAACTACCATAATCTATAATATACTCTTCATTTTCTCCTACCAATCCTCTAAATTTTAATATAGCAGAAATGAACTTTGAATAAAATTGTGAAGTGGATCTTGAAGTGAGTTTAATTATATTACACATATGATGAATAAGGTATTTTCACAGATTGATTTTATATCCTTTCTTTATAATATACTACAAGTAAACATCCTGATACTTCAAAGTATAAAATTCACCTTTTCTTGGGAAAATAATATGTTGGATAAATTTAAACATTAGTCTGGTTTCACCATCTAATTTGGAAGCAATAGGTCATCTAGGAGTTTTATTTCTAGTGAGATCAGTTAGAGCCTCTTCAAAATAGAAAATTTCACTGGTAGGAGGGGAAATTCCCTAATGATCATAAAAAACACCCTCATGAGATACTCCAAAACATGATTACCATAAGCTCAAGGATAAGACACATATGTGTTCGTTTATTCTAGTTCTTATCATGAAATCATCTCCTTCGGTCAAAGAAAACTCAATGTATTGATAGAACTGAGATACTAACTTCAGATATAGGGGTCATTTATTATTTGAAAACCATTCTTTACAACCTCTCTCTTGAAACACTCTTAGTACATGAGACTTACTTGAGAGAATCCATTCTATAGAGATATCATTTTTTGGTACAACAAAATAGTTCGTGAGTTTAGGATTCAAAGGTTCTCTAGTCTTTAAGATTGAAAAAATTTTATTCTTCTTCAAATGGTCAACTTTTTTTTGGATTTGATTTAGATGTTCACTTCATTATATCTATTCTGAATATATTGGGAGAGTTTGAAGGTAAAGGAGGGAAGGCACAAAGGTAGGGAAGGTGGCTTGAAAAATGGTTTAAAGGTTGAGAGGCCTGATGAAATTAGTTGGGTTTCAATTTCATCATTTAGGGATTCTAAAATACAACATCCAGAATATATTGAATAAATAATAATAATAATAATAATAATAATAATAATCGGTAGCTTAGTCAGGTAAAATTTTTAAAGGTGAAATAACAATGAGACAAATTGACGGTGAGAAACTCAACAGTGATATATCAACAGTGAGATATCAACAGTGAGATATCAATAGTGATACATCAATGGTGAGACATTATTCGTGAGATATCAATGGTGAGACATCATCAATGAGATATCAATGGTGAGACATAAATGGTGAGATATCAACAAAGTTTTACTTAAATAAAATTAATTATCCCTAACTCATGATTGATGTAACTCAATATTTCTCAATTCAAAGGCTTAGTAAAAATATCGGCAAGCTGATGTTCTGTGCCAATGCATTCAAGAGTTATATCACCTTTTTGATAATGATATCTCAAAATGTGGTGTCTTACATCAATATGTTTTGTTCTAGAATGATGTAATAGATTTTTTGGAATTGTTAATAGCACGTGTGTTGTCACAGTTTATAGGGATATGTCAGAATTGATAACCATAACCTAGTAATGTATGTTTCATCCACAAAATTTATGGAAAAAAACTACCAAAAACTATGTATTCAACTTCAGTAGTAGATAATGTAACAAAACTTTGATTCTTACTACACCATGATAGTAGTGACTTTCCCAAAAATTGAAATGTTCCATATGTTCTCTTTCTATGTAACTTGCATCCACCAAAATCAGAATTAGAATAACTAACTAAATCAAATACCTGTCCTTTGGGATAGAACAGTCCTAAATTGGTAGTGTATTCAAGGTATTTTAAAATTCTTTTCACATCAATTAAATGTGAATATTTTTTGTTTTC
This sequence comes from Viscum album, assembly GCA_963277665.1. Taxonomy (NCBI): domain Eukaryota; kingdom Viridiplantae; phylum Streptophyta; class Magnoliopsida; order Santalales; family Viscaceae; genus Viscum; species Viscum album. The sequence continues at coordinate 1,037,940,986 of OY728150.1, forward strand.
TTGAAAATGATTACACATACACATACTAAACATAATGTCAGGTCAACTGGTAGTTAATTATAGAAGACTTACAATCATACCTCTGTAATTGGTTTGATCCACTGGTTTCCCTGCCTCATCAAGATCCAACTTGCATGTTATACTCATGGAAGTATCATTACATTTAGTGTTATCCAGACCAAAATGTTTTAGAATATATTTATTTTGATTCAAAATAATTCCTTATTTGTTTTTAAAGATTTGAAATCCAAGAAATAATTTAAGTTCACCCATTAAACTCATTTAAAATTCACTTTTCATCCTTTTTTTAAAATTAGAATATAGGAAGTTTTTAAAAGATACAAAAATAATATGATCTACATATATTTGAACAACTAAAACATCTTTTTAAATTCTTTTGATAAAAAGGGTAGGGTAATCTATACCTTTTTAAAACCTTTTGAAATAATAAAAGAGTTGATCATATCATTCCATACTCTAGGACCTTGTTTTAAACCGTATAAAGATTTTGTTAATTTGAAAACATGATTTGGAAAATGGGGATTTTAAAAATCAGGGGGTTGTTAAAAAAACATCCTTAACTATATAACCATTTAATAATGAATTTTTTATATCCATTTGATAAAGTTTGAAATTTTGGTGAGCTAAAAAAGTTAGCAGGATTCTAAAGGCTTCAAGTCAGGCTACAGGTGCAAAGGTCTCTTCATAGTCTATGCTTTCTTCTTGACTATAACCTGATGAAACTAATCTATCCTTATTCCTTACTATTGTTCCATCTTAATCAAACTTGTTTCTAAACACCCATTTAGTGCCTATAGTTAAGGTATAGTCGGGTCCATCAACAAGTTTCCAAAATTTATTTCTTTAAAATTGATTAATATCTTCTTGCATAAACATTACCTATAATTCACCATTGATATCCTCATTGATATTCTCAGGTTCAAGCTGTGAAAAAAAGGTTTGATGTTAAACTCGGTTTCTTAGAGAAGCTCTAGTTTGTGTACCTTTGTCTAGGTCTCCAACAACAACATCTAAAGGGTTATTTTTAAGAGTTATAAAGCCTATAGAGAAATATGGATTTGTTTCCTTAGGTTCTACAACAGATTTGGGTTCTACAGGTTCATAGTCTATAATTTTTTCTGAATGGGGTGATTTTTCTACTAGTTTGTTAGTAGAATCAGAAGGTTTGGAATTCAATTCCAGATTTTATAGATCATCCTCAAGATTTTCTAGAGATATTTTTGGATCATGTGGATTTGTTTCATCAAATTTTACATGTACATATTCTTCCACACATTTGGTTCTCTTTTTAAAGACTTTATAGTATTTTATAGAAATTGAGTATCCTAGGAAAATACCTTTATCACTTTTAGAGAAAAATTTGTTAAGATTGTCCTTGGTATTAAAAATAAAGACTTTTAATCAAAAACACTAAAGTAGTTAACCTTAGGCCTCCTATTATTCCATAGTTAATAAGAATTTTTTTTCAAAATAAGTCTAATTAATACTCTATTGATTATATAGAAAGTTGTATATACATCCTCTACCTAGAAATAGATAGGTAATTCATATTCATTGAGCATAGTCCTAGAAATCTCATGAAGGGTTCTATTTCTTCTTTCTACAACTCCATTCTATTGAGGTGTCCTAGGATCAAATAAGTTGTAAATATAGCCATTTTGTGAGAAAAATGATTCAAAATTTTAATTTTCAATTTCACAACCATGGTTACTTCTTAGTCTTAATTTTAAGTCCACTTAGGTTTTCTACTGATCTAGCATACTTGTTAAAATATGAACTAGATTTACTTTTATGAGCTAAAAAGAAAACCCAAGTATACTTAGAAAAGTCATCTAAAAGTAAATAAACATAGTGCTTCCCATTTTAACTTGAAACTCTAGATGGTCTAAAAAAATCCATGTGAACCAACTCAAGAGGTTGAGAAGTTGAGACTAATTTCTTTAGTATGAAAGATATCTTGTGTTGTTTTTCCTTTTGATAAGGAGTATAGACTTTATTATTTTGAAACTCAAGTTTTGGTAAATCCTTGACTAACCCTATTCTAGTAAGATTTATAAGTGAGTGAATATTACAAGGGACTTGTATCCTATGAAAAAGCCAAGATTATCTATGAAAGGCACTTCAGCAAGAAACATTTTGGGAAAGTAAGGAATCTATATTAACAACATAAACCTTTTCCTTTTTATAGGCAGTAAAAACTAAATCATTTTTAGAGTAAAAAACATTAAAAGAATTATTTTCAAATTTGACATGAAAACTGTAACGACCCAAAGTTTCATTAATGGAAAATCCCTCTTGATCCAGTTAAATGTTTCTTTATGAAAAATGTTTTTATAAGATGTCAAATTCTTTAGTTTTACGTTAAGATTAGTGACCGTTACTTTTATAGCCGTTGAACAGTGATCATCTGAGTAGTATAAATATAAGGCTTTAACGAACCCATTTCTACTCAGACAAAGGAAGCGATGGCCTCATCCAGTAGAATTGCCCCTTACGAAGCCCATTTGTCAGAGCTCAGAAAAGAGGTGGCGTCTTTGGGATTTGCCCTTGACCAAGCCCAAGCTGAGCTTCATCAAGTCAAGCTAAAACGTGATCGTCTACGGGAAAAGTGGAAGTTGATTGAAATTACCACTCGAGCGATATTATCCGAGCCGCCCCAAGAGTCTGTCACCATCGAACACCTTACCCTTAGGTCTTATGTGGCTATTTTAAGGGGTTATGTAACAAATAAGTAGCACCATGTTCATGTACATTATTTTTTTTATATAATAATGAATATAATTTCTAGTCATTTTTGATACATTGTAATTAGTTTTTAAAGTACAAATGGTGTTTTTAGTTATTATTTAATTAAGAATTATATTTTATTAAATTAAAGGATTTTCGAATTAAATAATATTTTAATAAAATATTATTATTAATATTAAATTAATTTTTTATTAAGTATAAATGATCTTATAATTTTATGAATGCAATTAAATTTTTTATTAAGGTTTGAAAGCCATTTCTGTCAAAACCCGTGAATTTTTTTATAAATGTCGGTTTTTATTTTAAAAGTGAAAATTCACATAATTAGAAAATTATTTAGATAAAATAAATATTATTTTTGGAATCAGGACGTCGAAATTATCCAACGGTGAATTTTTCATAATTTTCTGAGACAGTCAAATTTTTGGGTAAAAATTAAATACCATTTAAATATATAATGTGTTTTATGACATCATAATGACCCAATGGTGATGTAATAAAATACCATAATCCTTATGTTCGGACAATATATGTTTTATCATTAAAATAATGAGGTCTTAGGTTTGTTTGACTTACTTTTCAAAGCATTAATGGAGCCCTCAAGACTTATTCAACACTTTGCCTTTTTAAATTAATTTCCATGGGAGTGTGACTCACCTCCACATAAGCAACCCTGATTTTTTAATAAGTTAGGACCTTGGACTTGTAAAATATTGTTTTCCTATTTCCTTTTCCAGAAACCATGGGCAAATACCATGGGATGGTTTGTGGTTTGGATTATTTTAATATAAGGGGTCCCAAACCTAAATAATAAAGAATTCTCCCACCTTTCCTATATAAACCCACCCAAGCTCCTACTTCCTCCTCACTAAAATACCTTGGAGATCGTCCAACCTCTGCCCTACTCTCTCTATAATCCTCCCAAGGTTCCCCAAGCTCCCAAGAAGCCTCTCACAAGCCTCTCTCTAGCCTTTGGAAGCACACTTCCAAGTAAGGGTTTTTTCTTCCTTTCTCATTTTTGTCAATTTTCTTTAAGTTGTATTGCCCTTTTAATTTCAATTATGAATGTTGGGGTATGGTTTCGAACCTCCCCCATACTTCCCTATTATTGTTTGAATGATGGGAGAACCCTTTCTCTCTCATTAAATGCCTCCCATGTACACCCGTTACTATGCCGAAATTCCGAAAGAAACCTTTTTCTCCTCTTTTATATTCAAGCAATACTTTTGTATCATGAATCTAAATTCCTTTTTAATTGTTGGGAAATGTATCTATATGACCTCCTTACTGTCCATTACATGTAAATATGATAAGGAACCCCTTTCTCTCTCATCAACCTTTTTTATGAATTCTTATGTCACGCCGTTACGCTGCTGAAATCACACCGATTTTCTAAGCCAATATCATTGTGTAGTGAATACCATGCCCATTTCTCCATCAAGGGTAGTCACCTTTATGCACATTTACTTATTGATTATAAAGTTTCATGTATGAATTCCACATCCCTTTATCATGGAATAAATGATTATGTTTTATGAATCCATGTTTTATGATCCATGTGGCACACTTATGCATGAAATGAAATGTTTAAGAAGGGTGCGCCCTTTATAGTGCTCCAATGCATTGGGTAAAGTATAGTATCATGATACGTCAAGTGCAATGAGTGTTGACTCATGCTAATTCAAGTGCAACGAGGGTTTACTCGTGCTTCAAGTGCAATGAGGGTTTACTCATGCTCCATGTGCAATGAGCCTTGGCTCATGCTATTTCAATGTTAAATGTTGTTGCCACATTTCCATGTTATGATTATCATGCTTTATCATGCCTTTATATTCATGTTACTCTTATTCTCTATTGATATTCCTATTGCCTAACATGTATTTTACTCCTCATGTTATTCATTGTGTACTCCCTTACTGGGCTTTATAGCTCACCCTTTTCTTATGCATGTCCTCAGGTTATCCCATGTAATGCTAAATACGAAGGAATGTAGTGGTCATGTAAAGGAAGTTTTCAATAAAGATGTTGTATTTCAAGTTTAAAGTTTTTATGTAATGATCCTAAGCCCCAAAGACACTAAACATCTTGATATTCTTTGTTGTATCAAGTGAAGTTTTATGTAATAAAGCATGCTTAAGTTGTAATAAAAAGCAGGGTTGTCATAGTTGGTATCAGAGGATAGGTTTAGTTATTTTTGGGATTAGGAAACCCTAGTAAAGCCTTAGATACAAGACTAAGCATAATAAAAACATCCCTAAGTTTTAGTAAATACTAAGTAAGTGGTTTATCAAACAAATACATCCCTGTTTGGATACGAGCAGGTAGAGGCGGCTCTGGTACAGATGTATCCTAGGGGTAAAACCCAAAAACACCACTTTGAGCTAGACTCGAACGGGAACTGGTGCACGAAAACGAGCCTTGCTGCACTCTTTGTTACGACACTCTTGGGGGATATGTTTTGAAAAATTCACAATCTTAGTATGAACCCTTATTAAGGGAAAAATGCCCCTAAGAATATATGTTAGAAGGAAGATCATGAAAAGCCTGGATTGAATCCTATAGACTCATGAGTTAAAGAGATTAAAGTTTATTTATAAGTCATCAAATTTTGTCTTTGGATTACCCTTTATGTGTTACCCCTATCTTTCCTTTTATTCCAGCCAATGGCCGGTAATAGGAGAACTCGGGCTAACAACCGTTGTGAAGAGCAGTGTGATGATTGTACTAATGAGATGCCCAATCCAATGGGAGTGGGAATCGTGAACTTTGTCACGCTTCTCTCTCAGCTAACTCAAGTTTTGAATAGAAACACAGGTCGAGAGGAACGTTCAACCCCCCTAAGAAAGAACAAGTCGCTATCAAGAGCTTCATGAGACAAAGGCCTCCTAATTTTAGTGGATCATCTGATCCCACGATCGCTGAGCAATGGATCAACTCCATTGAAAAGATCTTCTCTATCCTTCAATGTTCTGAACAAGAGAAGGTCCTCCTAGCGACTTATCATATGGAGGGTGAAGCTAATCAATGGTGGACGTTGATCAAAAATACAAAGCCTAAGGAGGAGATCGAGGCTTTGGAATGGAAGGAATTCTGGAAGATGTTTTTCGATAAATATTTTCTGCACACCCTCCATCTTAAGATGGAAAGGGACTTCCTTTCCCTCAAGAAAAAAGATGAAGAATCTGTGGGAGCGTACGAGGAAAACTTCACAAGGCTTGCACGATACGCTTCCGGCTTTGTCATTACCCCCGAATGCAAGGTTGACCGCTTCTTTGGTGGGCTGAAGCCTAGCTTGCGGAAAGCATTAGCGATCCGTGACTTCGATAGCTATGAGGAAATTGTCCGATGTGCCCTCAAGGTTGAAATGGAGATCGGAGAATCACAGGGGTATCATGGGGACAAGAAGCGGAAGGTGGACTTCAATGCTGGTGGTCTGATGGATAAATCCAACGGTGCTAAGAAGTTCCAGAACCCCACTTGCCAAAAGTGCAGAAAGAAGCACCCTGGAAATTGCCTTAGGGGGACGAGAAAATGCTTCAGGTGTGGAAAAGAAGGGAACATAGCTGTTAACTGTCAGCAAGAAGGACCCGCGGCTACGACAGAGGAGAGGAACGCTCCGTTCGAACCTCAACGCGTTGTTCAATTCTACAAATGCAAAGAACCGGGTCATTTTTCAAATCAGTGCCCTAATCCAAGGGTTATTGGAGGCAACCAACAACCTCCAAGACAACAAGGAAGATCTTTTTCCATCACTTCTGCCGAAGTGAACCCCGACAACGAAGTGGTGATAGGTACACTAGTTATTCATTCAAGAATAGCGAACGTACTTTTTGATTCAGGTTCTACGCATTCTTTTATATCTCAAAAGTTTAGTAGAACAATCCCTGCACCGCCACAAATCATGGAAGTAAAGATGTCGGTGAGTACGGAAAATGGGGCAATCATTGCATCCCATGAGTATAAGTCCTCCCCTATTATAATATGTGGAATGAATTTCCTGGCGAACCTCATCATACTCCCTTTGGTGGAATTTGATGCAATTCTTGGCATGGATTGGCTTTCCTTATATAGAGCCAACATAAATTGTCGGGAGAGGGAAATCACACTCTATATGGAGAATCGACCCCCGATTCTTTACAAGTGTCAGGAGGAAGATGAATCTCCTTTAGCTCCATCATCTCAAGCATGGATATTACTTCCTTATGAGCACGCATATCTGGCTCAGATGATTGAGTCCAAGGAAGAAACCACCCTTGAAGAAATGCCTATTGTGAGGGAATTCACTGAAGTATTTCCCGAGGAACTTCCTGGTCTTCCTCCAAGAAGAGATGTTGAGTTCTCAATTGAACTTATACCTGGGGTGCTACCAATATCCAAGACTCCATATAGAATGTATGTTGTTGAGCTTGAAGAGATGAAGAAACAACTACAGAAGAATCTGGATAAAGGGTTTATACGCCCAAGTGCATCACCATGGGGTGCACCAGTCCTCTTCGTCAAGAAGAAGGATGGGTCAATGCGGCTTTGCATCGATTATCGTGAACTTAACAAAATCACAATAAAGAACAAGTATCCTCTCCCAAGAATCGATGACTTTTTTGATCAGTTGCGTGGAGCACAATACTTCTCCAAGGTGGACTTGCGGTCGGGATATTATCAAGTAAGGGTGAAGAAGGAAGATATCCCCAAGAATGCTTTTCGTATAAGGTATGGGCACTATGAATTCATAGTAATGCCTTTTGGACTCACCAATGCTCCAGCAATATTCATGGACTTGATGAATATAGTATTTAGAGATTACCTAGACAAATTTGTGGTAGTCTTTATAGATGATATTCTAATATACTCCAAAACCAAGGAGGACCATGAGGAGCATTTAAGAACTATACTGGAGACTTTGTGCAAGGAGAAGCTCTATGCCAAGTACAACAAGTGTGAGTTTCGGTTGAAGGAGGTCTCATTCTTGGGCCATATCATCACAATCAATGGGAAATCTGTGGACCCCTCCAAAATAGATGCAATTGAGGGATGGACGAGGCCAACATCGGTAACTGATATCCGTAGCTTCTTGGGGTTAGCTGGATATTATCAACGATTTGTGAGAAATTTCTCACGATTTTCCAACCCTCTTACCAAGCTAACTCGAAAGGGAGTAAAGTTTTCTTGGAGTGATGAATGCGAAGAAAGCTTCAAGGAGTTGAAAAGGAGGCTTATCACTGCACCCGTGCTCACTTTACCCACAAGTGGGGAGATTTTTGTGGTATTCAGTGATGCTTCGAAGAAGGGATTAGGATGTGTGCTGATGCAGAATCATAAAGTGATATCCTATGCCTCAAGGCAGTTGAAAATCCATGAGTTAAACTATCCAACGCATGATCTGGAGTTGGCGGCGGTGATCTTTGCCTCGAAAATCTGGCGGCATTATCTCTATGGAGAGAAATGTGAGATATATACTGACCACAAGAGTCTTAAATATATATTCACACAGAAAGAGATTAATATGCGCCAGAGAAGATGGATAGAGCTCATCAAGGATTATGACTGTTCAATACATTACCACCCTGGGAAGGCAAACAAGGTGGAAAATGCCCTAAGTAGAAAGGATCCAGTGATTCTATCAATGATGAGAATTGAAAAGGATCCAATATTCTTAGACTTGGTGAAGATGGACATGGGAATCATAAAGAAGGGAACATCATCAATCCTTTCACAAATGATTTCTCAACCATCTCTTTTGGAAAGGTTAAAGGATGCTCAAAAGGATGATGCGGGAATCCAAGAAAAAGTGGAAGCTATCAAAAAGGGAAAATCCTCAGAGTTTAATGTTAATAAAGAAGGAATTGTGCGGTTTGGGAAAATACTATGTGCTCCATCAAGTTCAGAGCTGAAGAAGGAACATTTGGATGATGCACATAGTTCAAATTTCTCTATTCACCCAGGGAGCACAAAGATGTATCGAGATCTCCGAGAAAACTTTTGGTGGGATAATATGAAGAAGGAGATCGCTGAATATACATCAAAGTGCCTGGTGTGTCAGAAAGTGAAGGCAGAGAGGCAGAAGTCTAAGGGGATGATGCAACCATTTCCCATACCAGAATGGAAATGGTAGAAAATCACCATAGACTTTGTCACCGGACTTCCAAGGACATCCAAAGGCAACAATGCAATCTGGGTTGTTGTGGATCGTCTTACAAAGACTGCACACTTCATTGCTATTCGAGAGGATTTCTCTTTGGATCAACTGGCACGGATATATATCAGGGAAGTGGTATGGTTGCATGGAGTACCAATATCTATTGTGTCTGACCGAGATCCAAGATTTACCTTTAAGTTTTGGAAGAGTCTTCAACATGCTCTGAATACTGAACTGAACTTCAGTACGGCCTATCATCCTCAAACTGATGGCCAATCCGAGCGGACTATCCAAACACTTGAGGATATGTTGAGAGCGTGATCAATGGACTTTAAAGGAGGATGGGATCAACATCTTCCTCTAGTTGAGTTCTCTTATAATAATAGTTTCCACTAGAGCATCCAAATGGCACCATATGAAGCCCTGTATGGGAAAAGGTGTAGAACACCAGCTTGTTGGGATGAGGTCGGTGAACGTAAGCTGCTTGGACCAGAAATGGTCGAAGAAATGGTGGAGAAGGTGAAAACCATTCAACAGCATATCAAGGCAGCCCAAAGTCGACAGAAGAGTTATGCAGATAATCGTCGACGAGACCTTGAGTTTAAAGTCGGAGACATGGTGTTTTTACGCATATCTCCGTGGAAGAAGGTCATGATGTTTGGAAAGAAAGGGAAGTTAAGTCCAAGGTACATCGAACCCTTCGAGATTCTTGATCGTGTTGGGGCTATGGCCTATCGACTAGCACTTCCACCTACTATGGCCAAGGTGCATGATGTCTTCCATGTATCCCTCTTAAGGAAGTACATACCAGACCCTTCACATGTACTCTCTTCCGAGGTGGTACAATTGGAAGATGATCTTTCTTATGAGGAGCAACCAGTGAAGATCTTAGATCGTAGAGAAAAAGTTCTACGAAATAAGACAATGCCCCTCGTCAAGGTGTTGTGGAGAAACCACAAGTTTGAAGAAGAAACTTGGGAGTCGGAGGATATGATGAAGCTAAGTTACCCACATTTGTTTTAGTGTGGGAAAAGGAAAATTTCGAGGGCGGAATTTCTTAAGGGGGGAATATTGTAACGACCCAAAGTTTCATTAATGGAAAATCCCTCTTGATCCAGTTAAATGTTTCTTTATGAAAAATGTTTTTATAATATGTCAACTTCTTTAGTTTTACGTTAAGATTAGTGACCGTTACTTTTATAGCCGTTGAACAGTGATCATCTGAGTAGTATAAATATAAGGCTTTAACGAACCCATTTCTACTCAGACAAAGGAAGTGATGGCCTCATCCAGTAGAATTGCCCCTTACGAAGCCCATTTGTCAGAGCTCGGAAAAGAGGTGGCATCTTTGGGCTTTTCCCTTGACCAAGCCCAAGTTGAGCTTCATCAAGTCAAGCTAGAACGTGATCGTCTACGGGAAAAGTGGAAGTTGATTGAAATTACCACTCGAGCGATGTTATCCGAGCCACCCCAAGAGTCTGTCACCATCGCACACCTTACCCTTAGGTATTATGCGGCTATTTTAAGGGGTTATGTAACAAATAAGTAGCACCATGTTCATGTACATTATTTTTTGTATATAATAATTAATATAATTTCTAGTCATTTTTGATACATTGTAATTAGTTTTTAAAGTGCAAATGGTGTTTTTAGTTATTATTTAATTAAGAATTATATTTTATTAAATTAAAGGATTTTTGAATTAAATAATATTTTAATAAAATATTATTATTAATATTAAATTAATTTTTTATTAAGTATAAATGATCTTATAATTTTATGAATGCAATTAAATTTTTTATTAAGGTTTGAAATCAATTTCTGTCAAAACCCGTGAATTTTTTTATAAATGTCGGTTTTTATTTTAAAAGTGAAAATTCACATATTTAGAAAATTATTTAGATATAAATATTATTTTTGGAATCAGGACGTCGAAATTATCCAACGGTGAATTTTTCATAATTTTCTGAGACAGTCAAATTTTTGGGTAAAAATTAAATACCATTTAAATATATAATGTGTTTTATGACATCATTATGACCCAATGGTGATGTAATAAAATACCATAATCCTCATGTTTGGCCAATATGTGTTTTATCATTAAAATAATGAGGTTTTAGGTTTGTTTGACTTACTTTTCAAAGCATTAATGGAGCCCTCAAGACTTATTCAACACTTTGCCTTTTTAAATTAATTTCGATGAGAGTGTGACTCACCTCCACATAAGCAACCCTGATTTTTTAATAAGTTCGGACCTTGGACTTGTAAAATATTTTTTTCCTCTTTCCTTTTCTAGAAACCATGGGCAAATACCATGGGATGGTTTGTGGTTTGGATTATTTTAATATAAGGGGTCCCAAACCTAAATAATAAAGAATTCTCTCACCTTTCCTATATAAACCCACCCAAGCTCCCACTTCCTCCTCACTAAAATCCCTTGGAGATCGCCCAAAATCTGCCCTACTCTCTCTATAATCCTCCCAAGGTTCCCCAAGCTCCCAAGAAGCCTCTCACAAGCCTCTCTCTAGCCTTTGGAAGCACACTTCCAAGTAAGGGTTTTTTCTTCCTTTCTCATTTTTTTCAATTTTCTTTAAGTTGTATTGCCCTTTTAATTTCAATTATGAATGTTGGGGTATGGTTTCGCACCTCCCCCATACTGCCCTCTTATTGTTTGAATGATGGGAGAACCCTTTCTCTCTCATTAAATGCCTCCCATGTACACCCGTTACTATGCCGAAATTCCGAAAGAAACCTTTTTCTCCTCTTTTATATTCAAGCAATACTTTTGTATCATGAATCTAAATTCCTTTTTAATTGTTGGGACATGTATCTATATGACCTCCTTACTTTCCATTACATGTAAATATGATGAGGAACCCCTTTCTCTCTCATCAACCTTTTTTATGAATTCTTATGTCACGCCGTTATGCTGCCGAAATCACACTGATTTTCTAAGCCAATATCATTGTGTAGTGAATACCATGCCCATTTCTCCATAAAGGGTATTCACCTTTATGCACATTTACTTATTGATTATAAAGTTTCATGTATGAATTCCACATCCCTTTATCGTGGAATAAATGATTATATTTTATGAATCCATGTTTTATGATCCATGTGGCACACTTATGCATGAAATGAAATGTTTAAGATGGGTGCGCCCTTTATAGCGCTCCAATGCATTGGGTAAAGTATAGTATCATGATACGTCAAGTGCAATGAGTGTTGACTCATGCTAATTCAAGTGCAACGAGGGTTTACTCGTGCTTCAAGTGCAATGTGGGTTTACTCATGCTCCATGTGCAATGAGCCTTGGCTCATGCTATTTTAATGTTAAGTGTTGTTGCCACATTTCCATGTTATGATTATCATGCTTTATCATGCCTTTATGTTCATGTTACTCTTATGCTCTATTGATATTCCTATTTCCTAACATGTATTTTACTCCTCATGTTATTCATTGTGTACTCCCTTACTGGGCTTTATAGCTCACCCTTTTCTTATGCATGTCCTCAGGTTATCCCATGCAATGCTAAGTACGAAGGAATGCAGTGGTCATGTAAAGGAATTTTTCAATAAAGATGTTGTATTTCAAGTTTAAAGTTTTTATGTAATGATCCTAAGCCCCAAAGACACTAAACCTCTCGATCTTCTTTTTTGTATCAAGTGAAGTTTTATGTAATAAAGCATGCTTAAGTTGTAATAAAAAGCAGGGTTGTCATAAAAACCATCATCACATAAGTGTGAAATGCTAAGTAGAGTATACTATAAACCATAAAAAAATACTTTAAAAATTAAAATTGAATTAGTGTTACCAATTTGGCCAAGAATAATGATATTTCCTTTAGCATTGTTACCAAATGTAACATGTACACCATAAAACTTTATTAAATTATTGAATTTTGAGTAGTCTCCTATCACATGCCTTGAAAACCCACTGTCCAAGTAACATAAGTTCTTATAAGAACTTTTCAAGAATATTTCCCAAAAAATGGATTAGACAAGAAATGATTTTGGTACCTAGATTTTCTTGGTTCCATAAATGTCAGTAATTAAAGCTTTAAGAACTCACACTTTCTTAATTAGTTTCCTAAAAGAAGTTTGTAAATTTTAAAATAAATAAAATATATTAGGACCTATAGTAAATTAGCTTATAGATTGATTTTTAGAACTAGATACAATAGAAATATTTTCAGAACTGGAATTAAAAGAATATTTTCTAGATTTATGAATAAAAGTGTTTTTAATTATTCTCCTCTATCCTAGTTGGTATCCTATACCTGTAGTGTATTTTGGAGAAATTTTTTCTCCAAGAATTTGTCTTAAAACATTTTCCCCACTAGTGAAATTTTCTAGATATTTCTGTAACTATTAATTATATATCTTAACTTTAGTATTTTCTTTAAGCAACTGAGCATTTTTATCATTTTCTCCAACAACTTTAGATTTAATAGAAATAGTAAGATAATGCTGCTTTTTAAGTGTTTTGTATTTGTCCTTTAGCTCATTAAAGGAATATTCAAGCATGTTGTAATAATAAAACAATTATTCATTAGTCATTTTCTCATTAACATCATTTTCATCTTCATCTCTAGAGTATGAGAGTTATGTCTAGGAGATATAGAAGTTACCTCAGATATATTTTTCAAAAAACACATGTTTTATTGGTCAATTGTTTCATCATGAGATGAATCATAGTCACTGGAGGATTATTTAGAAGTACTCCAAGTATATTTCATAGATTTCTTGTACTTTTGATCCTTGTTATCATATTTTTTTCATGGAATTCATTTTTGAAAAAATAGCCTTCACATGTCCTTTTCTCTTTCATTTATAACATATGATTTCATTTGAATGAATATATTTCTTACAATATTTTCCCACTACCCACTATTGTTATATTTTCCTTTGAAGTTATATTTTCTGAATAATTTCGTATTTCTATAAAATTTCTTTAATATTTTAGATAGATGATCCATTTCCTCGTCACTTTTAGCTGATAAATCTTCATCACTTAAACATTCATATTAAACTTGAAATTTCTCTTTTTCTTTTTTCTTAGATGTAGTGGGTTTGAATGAAACATATTTTATCATTGGTTCATCATCTTCTTCTCAATTAACCTTTATCTCTATATCAGACGTCATCAATTTTTCTATCAGCTTATTTACAGGCATTGCATTGATGTCACATTATTCTCTAATTGACACTGATGTCCCAATACAACTTTCTAGAAGACATCTCAAGAGTCAAATGATCTGTTATTTTGAAGTGAATGGATTTCCCAGTGAGCTCATTATATTCACAATCTCATTGAACTTGAGATACATGTCATAGATAGGCTTATAGGGATTCATTTTAAAATTATAATATTTAATAGTGTAAGTGTTAAGCCTCATTTCTTTAACATTTATAGTTCCTTCATGTGAGACAACTAGAGTATCCAATATCTCATAGTCATTTTTACATGATGAAATTATATTAAACTCTTCGTCTAATATGGCACAATATAAGGAATTCATGGATTTTTAATTATTATTATAAGTAGCCTTAGTTGCATCATCAGAAGTATTTCTAGAAGAAATAGTAATTTTATACTCATCTACTATGGAAGACCAAATTTCAAAACCCATGCTTTCAATATGCATATTCATTTTTATTTTCTATTGGGCATAATTAGTCCCATTAAAATATGGAGGTCTATTAGTAGTATCACCTTCCTATCAGTTATCCATATTAAAAGATTAAAAAATAAATATAAAGAACTAAAAATTTATAATTAATAGAAATTTTAATATATTTAACATACAACTATAATCACTATTAAAAGGGATTTGAGAAGATTTTAACTCCTTTGATACCAAATGTTGGTTGAATTAGGAGACTCGGGGGGGGGGGGGAATTGAGTCCCTAATTAAAATTTTATGTTATTAGATGGATTTAAAGAAAATCCACCAAATTAGAATAAAATATAGACCAGTTAACCAAATTTTTAGATTTATAAAAGTTTTTATCTTTTAAAAGATTTATCAAAGAGTGATTAGTTCTCAGTTAAAATAATAAGAAATACTATTTTAAATTTTGAAATCAATTTACTATCAAATTATAATATAAACACTATATAATATTACCTATCAAAGTGAAATAAATGTTTTTAGTTTTAAAATGATAAAGTAGTGAAAAAAAATTAAAGGGAACAAAAGAAATAATAACAAGAGGTTCTATCTCAAGCTAAGACATAATCCTCTTCACTTGGTGATCACCTACCACCAAGCAGTTTATGTAAACATAAAGTTTATCCACAACCTATATCAAGGTATAAAATATCAAATACAATGTTTTCCATACCTCAAAGACCTCTTCTATAGTGTTTTTGTGGGAGTTCAAAGAGTGACAAGCCATGCAAGGGCCTCTTCCACTATTATCCATGTGAATATAAGGTGTAAAAAGATAAGTTGTGAAGATATTTGTGTATCTTTCAGTTATGCACAGAGTCAGTGTGTTCTCAAAAAAAAAGAGATAATCAAACACTACTTGTAATGTAAATAAAGTACACAAACATAATAAATAAAAGATTATAAGGGATAATGTTGCTCGTTGTGATATGCATTGCAGCTTTTTGAATCCTTTAAGGTATCTTGGAATGAAGATTGAGTCATTTTTCAGAAAGTTTTTGTAAAATAGAGTATCATATAATATTCTGTATTATGGTGTATGAGAAATCTAAGTTTACATCCAAGCCTTCTTCTTCATGTGTTATTCTAATGTTTGAAGTAGAAGCTTTCAAACATGAAAATGATTCTTTTTTGTTCGGTACACTTTTTGAGTCATGTTTGTTCTCATTTTTTACCAGGAATGTTTCTATCTTCTTTTTTATTTAGTGTTTTATTTATACACTTCGGCTAATATATATAATGTTATCAATTGTGTTTTGGTACCTCACACCTCATAGTATAGTCTGACATTGATTTTAATGTTGTCTGCAAAAGATCATTAATTTAATCAGTAACACTAAATTTCACAAATATTACCATTAGAAATATTTAATTTAAAATGAAAAAGGAAAGGTAGTGATGAGACTTTTGAGAGGTGACTCTCTGGTGATTTCTCTAGTGGTAGGTTGATTCAAAAGTTACTCATAGCTGGAGGTGACTTATTCTTGGTAGTGTCAGGATATAGGTGTATTTGGAATGGTGACTCGGACTTAGCAATAAGCCAGAAGTGGTGATTCAAGAACGGCGGGTTATAAATGATGAGTTAAGAACAGTGACTCATACTTAGAATATTCTGCCAATATATCTTGTAAGGGTGACTCTTTGAAGCAGCAACTCAGGATAACAGTGAGTCGGGGGCAGTACGTAAGCCTTAGTGGTGAGTCAGAAATGGTGAATCATACTTAGAATATTCTTTCAATATGTATTATAATTCCAAATGCTAATAGAACACAATAAACTCATTAGAAACATAATTAAGTATGATTTGTGATTATTAAAACTAGGAGAGGTCAACATTATCACCCTTTTTGATGATAAAAAATCATGTCATTAAGTTTAATAAATTAATATATAATATGAAAGAATAAAGAGACATTCAAATTGTATTAGAGTACATATCATAACGTAAATTTTATTAGATTACATTACATAACTTTTAAAATGTATCAGAGACAAAAAATATCAGAGAAGCAATAATTGTAAAAAAAGTAAATTGATAGGCCATATAGTTTCCCCCCTTTTGGGATTATCAAAAAGGTAAAAATAGATAAAAATAATAAGGAATGGGCCATAAAGGAATATATATATTGATAAAATTGGTCAGGTACATCCCCATAAAAAAAAAGTGTAAGTTTAGGGCTTCTTAATGGTAGTATCCATAGGTTCTTTCCCTTTAGAAGAAGAGCTGCAAGTAGATGTTGAAGGCCTTGGGATAGCTATCGGTACTATAATAGAAGCTGATGTAGTGGAGGAAGGTAATTCTCTATAAATAACTAGCCTCAAATGTATGAGTGCCTCTGTAGGATTCATGGGAAAAGGTTAAAGTCTAGGAGGTAAAGGTGAAAAAGGATTGGTGACAAAGGCATAATGGTATTGTGGATGAGGATAATGGTACATAGTTCCAAAATAAAGTCCATAAAAAACTGAAGGAATGGGAAATGCATCTGAATCTACAACTATAGTGGTATGAACATGAAGATTAGGCTTCAATATATTGATAAAATCTATAATAATATGTCCTCCCTTTTCTATATCCTTATTGAATTCATCCTTATTTTACATAAAGGATTAAAGAGCAGGAGTGAGTTCCTTGAGTTTCTTAACTTGCTCCTTGAAGTCTTATGTGAATGGTGGCATCCTCATATTTTTAGCTAAATACTTAAAATAAATATTCAATTGATCCTAAGTATAAATTATTTTAAAGTAGAAATATACTTTCTTGGTGATATCTTCTTGATAAGATGTGGCTTCCTTGAATAAAGGTTGGCCATGGAATGCACATGATCATTATTTTTCTTAATTTTGATCAAGTGATCCTCATCTGAATCAACCATCATAGTATGTAATTCTTCTATGAAAACTAATATGATTAGTTCAACATTAAAATATTTAGGAGGATTAGTAGTGGTTGATGCACTTTTTAACTCATCTATGACTAGTGATCTCAACTATTCAACATCAAATACAAGAGGAGGAGGAGTTGAATCATTTAGAGAAGACTCAGAAGAAGTATCTCCAAGACTTTTCACAATACCATACAAAGATGATTTATACTCAGATGCCATGCCTTTAACCAATGACTTTAGGTTTTCCAATTCATAAATTAACCACTTATTTTCCATTTCTACTTCCTAAAATTCATGAACCATCATGGGTTGAATTTGTCCAAGGACTTTCTACAGAAGCAATGAAGCATCTATTTCACTAAGATTTATTTCAGGTACAAGTTGTGATCTCAAAAGATCTCCAAATCTGAATGATAGTTTCTCTAAAAAAGATGTTAAGTCATCCTAACTTACACAGTTTGAAGGTATCTGAGTAGTGGTAGGTGAAGATTCTTTAAAATATATTGGCTTGAACTTAAACTCTTTTGATAAGCACATTTCCTTAATTAAGGATCCTTGAGGGTCATTAGAAACTAGATAACCCAAACCCAAACCAAAATAACTAGGGTATTTGTACCATCAATCAAAAGAACCTATATCAAAAGAGTTGGGTACTTCAATTATTACAAAACATGGGTTTTTATCCCCCTCAACAGAAGCTCCCTTTTGATTATAAACTGATTCTATCAATTGAATATCATCATTTCCATCTACTGTGTCATCCATATTTTGAGGTTCCTTAGTTTCACAACATCTTTATTTTATTTTTTAGCTGGTTCATCTTTATATCCTCTAGATAGAGAAGTATGCATTGCATCAGCTCTATCATGATCTGAATGATCTGAGCTATCACCATCACTTTTCTTATCTTCCTTATCTCCTTTATTTTTATTAGATTATTATTATTCTCCATCTTCATCACTTTACTTTTCTTGTTCATTTTCATCATCCTCCTCTTCATCATATTAATCAAATTATCCTCTATCTTCATAACTATCCTCTTCACTTTAATCATCATATTTTTCTACACAAGTCTCTAGGGTTTCAGATCCACTTTTATATTTAATGCTTTCTTCCTTAGTCTCATCATCATCATCATCCTTGAGAAGAGATTCTATAGAGGGGAGAGCCTGTAAAGGTCCATGAGATTAATCATAAGGTTATTCATGCTGTTTTGGAATATTAGGATCACTACCTTCTTCATTAGATAGATTATCCTATTTAGCTTTAGAGGTAACAACCTCTACTTCTTCATCTGAGTATTCCATTACTTCATCTAGTTCAAAACCAGTATAAGAAATGTCTTTTGGTCTTGTGGGATGATCAACATGGTTAAAATTTTCATAGATCTTTTCATTGTCCTCTACCCATTGTTTCTTCCATGGATTTCAACTCATCTTCATCCTCTTGGATATAACCTTGGTAATGAAAAAACAATCATAATCTATAATAGACTATTCATTTTCTTCTACTAATCCTTTGGCTTTTAATATAGCAGAAATGAAATTTGAATAAAATAGTATAGTGGATATTGAAGTGAGTTTAATCATATCACACATATAAAGAATAAGGTATTTTCACAGATTGATTTTATATGCTTTCTTCATAAGATACAACAAGGACACATCCTAATACTTCAAAGAAGAAAAGTCACATTTTCTAAAGAAAAGAAGATTTTGGATAAATTTAAATAACAGTCTGGTTTCACCATCAAACTTGGAAGAAATAGGTTATCTAGGAGTTCCATTTCAAGTTAAATCAATTAGATCCTCTTCAAAACATAAAATGTCACTAGTAGGAGGGGAAATTTCATGATGATCATAAAAAATACCCTCATGAGGTACTCCTAAACATGCTTCCCATATACTCGAGAAGAGGACACATATGTGTCCATTTATTCTGGTTCTTATCATGAAATAATCTCATTCTGTCAAGGAAAACTCAAAATATTGATAGAACTGAGATACTAACTTCAGATACAGGGGTTTCTTATTATTCAAAAACCATTCCATCCAACCTCACTCTTACAACACTCTTAAAAAAATAGAATTACTTGAGAGAATCCATTCTGCATAGATCCTATTTTCTGATACAACAATATGGTTTGCGAGTTCATGATTTAAAGTTTCCTTAGTCTTCCATCCTGAAACACTTTTCTTCTTCTTTTATGGATGACTTTTTTATGGAGTTGATTTAGATGGTTTCTTTATTCTAGTCATTCTGAACATATGGGAAGAGTTCAAAGGTAAAGTATGGAAGGCACAAAGGCAAGGAAGCAGGTTTGAAAAAGGGTTTAGAGCTCGAGAGGCCCAATGAAGTTAGAAAAGTTATGATTTCATCATTTAGGGATTTTAAATTGAACATTAAAAATATATTGAATAAATAATAATAATAATCAGTAGCTTAGTTAGGTAAAATTTTTAATGGTAAAACAATGACGAGACAAATCAATGGTGAGACACTCAACGGTGAGACACTCAACGGTGAGATATCAATGATGAGACATTAATGGTGAGACATCAATGGAGAGATATCGATGTTGATACACCATTGGTGATATATAAATGGAAATACATCGTCGGTGAAATGCCAACAGTGAGACATCAATGGAGAGATATCAAGAGAGTTTTACTTAACTAAAATTAATTATCCCTAAATCATGCTTGATGTAACTCATTATTTTAGAATTCAAAGGATTAGTAAAAATATCAGTACATTTATGTTCTATTCCAATGTATTCTAGAGTTATATCACCTTTTTGATAATGTTATCTCAAAAATTAGTGTTTACATCAATTTTTTTTCTAGAATGAGATAATGAATTTTTAGAAATGTTAATAGCACTTATGTTGTAACATTTTATAGGGATATGTCAAAATTGATAACCACAATCTAGTAATCTATGTTTCATCCACAAAATTTGAACATAACAACTACCAGCAACTATGTATTCAGATTTAATAGTAGACAATGCTATAGAATTTATTTTTTATTACACCATGATAGTAGTGACTTAACCAAAAAATGGAATGTTTTAGAGGTTCTCTTTCTATGTAACTTTCACAACATAAGAATAACTAACTAAATCAAATGATTTTCCTTTGGGATAGAAGAATCCTAAATTGATTTTGTATTTGAGGTATTTAAAAATTCCTTTAACAGCAAGTAAGAGTGAATCTTTTGGGTTTTCTTGAAAATGAGTGCACATGCACACACTAAACATAATGTCAGGTCGGCTTGAAGTTAAGTATAGAAGACTTACAATCATACCTCTGTAAATTGTTTGATCTACTGGTTTTCTAGACTCATCAAGATCTAGCTTACATGTTGTACTCATGGGAGTATCACTACCTTTAGTGTAATCAAGAACAAAAAATTTTAGATGATCTTTAGTATATTTACTTTTATTCAAAATAATTCCTTTGTTATTTTGAAATATTTGAAATCCAAGAAAGAATTTAATTTCACCCATTAAACTCAGTTCAAATTCACTTTGCATCATTTTTTCAAAATCAAAACATAGGAGGTTTTTAGAAAATACAAAAATAATATAATCTACGCATATTAGAATAACTAAAACATATTTTGAAATTATTTTGATAAAAAGTCTAGGGTCAGCTATACCTTTTGTAAAACCATTTGAAATAAGAAAAGATATGAGCTTGTCATATCATGTTCTAAGAGCTTGTTTCAAACCATATAAAGATTTTTTTAATTCGAAAATATTATTTGGAAAATGGGGATTTTGAAAACAGGGGGTTTGTTCAACAAAAACATCCTCAACTATTTAAATATTTAAGAATGCACTTTTGATATCCATTTGATAAAGTTTGAAATTTAGGTGAGCTGAAAAAGCTAGCAAGATTCTAATGGATTCAAGTCAGGATACAGGTGAAAATGTATCTTTACAGTCTATGACTTCTTCTTGACTATAAACTTCTGTAAATAATCTATCCTTATTTCTTACTATTGTACTAGCTTCATCAACTTTGTTTCTAAAAACCCATTTATTGCCTATAGTTAAGGTATACATGAGTCTATCAACAAGTTTCCATACTTTATTTCTTTCAAATATATTTATCTATTTTTGTATAGAAATTACCCAAAATTCATCACTGATTGCCTCATTGATATTATTAGGTTCAAGTTGTGATAAAAAGTCTTGATGTTCAACCTGATTTCTTAGAGAAGATCTAGTTTGTGTACCTTTATCTAGGTCTCCAACTACAACATCTAAAGGGCGATTTTTAAGAGTTTTAATGCCTATAGAGAAAGATAGACTAGTTTCCTCTGGGTCTTCTATAGATTCGGGTTCTACAGGTTCAGATTCTTGAAATTTTCCAGAACGGGATGATTTTTCTCCTTGTTTGTTATCAAAATCAGAAGGTTTGTAATTGAAGTCCAGATTTGATATATCATCCTCAAAATTTTCTAGAGAGATTTTTGGCTCATGTGGACATGTTTCATCAAATTTGACATGTACATATTCTTCCACACATTTGGTTCTCTTATTAAAGACTCTATAAGATTTTCTAGAAATTGATTATCCTAGCAAAATTCCTTCATCACTTTTGGAGGAATTTTTTTCAAGATTATCCTTGGTATTAAGAATAAAGGCTTTGAATCCAAAAACTCTAAAGTAGTTAACCTTAGGCTTCTTATTATTCCATAGTTCGTAAGGTTTTTTTTAAATAGGTTTGATTAAGACTCTATTGATTACATAAAAAGTTTTATTTATAACCTCTACCTAGAAATAGATAGGTAATTCATATTCGTTGAGCATAGTCCTAGAAATATCTTGAATGGTTTTGTTACTTCTTTATACAAATACATTCTATTGATGTGTCCTAAGAGCACAAAATTTGTGTGTATAGCCATTTTTTGAGAAAAATGAAATGAAATCTTGATCTTCAAACTCACAGCCATAGTGACTTCTTAAAGTTTTAAATTTAAGTCCACTTAGGTTTTCTATTGATCTAAAATACTTAGTAAAATAGAAACTAGCTTCACTTTTGTGAGATAAAAAGAAAACTCAAGTATACCTAGAAAATTTATATATAAGTACAAAAACATAGTGATTCCCATTTAAACTTGAAACTCTAGATGGTCTAAACAAGTCCATGTGAATTAACTCGAGAGGTTGAGAAGTTGAGACTTATTTATTTGGTTTGAAAGATATCTTGTGATGTTTTCCCTTGTGAAAAGGATTACAGACTTTATTGTTTGGAAACTCAAGTTTAGGTAGATAATTAACTAACAATTTTTTAGTAAACTTTCTAAGTGATTGAATGTTACAATGGCCTCTTCTCTTATGCTAAATCGAATATTCTCTATGAAAAGAACATAAGTAAGAAAAATTTTATGAATGTAAAGAATCCAGATTGAGAGCATAAACATTTTTATTTCTATAGGCAGTAAAAAATAAATCACTTTTAGATTCAAAAACATTACAAGCATTATTTTCAAATTTTACATGAAAACAATCATCATATAATTATGAAATTCTAAGTATATTATACTATAAACCATCAAAAAAGTACTTTAGAAATTAAAATTGAATTCATATTAACAATTTGGATAAGAACAATGATATTTCCTTTAGCATTGTCACCAAAGCCAAAATGTACACCATCAACCTTTATTAAATTCTTGAAGTTTGAGCAGCCTTCTATCAGATGCCTTAAACATCCACTTCCCAAGTACCATAAGTTATTATAGGAACTTTTCAAGCAGATTTCCTACAAAATATATTAGATAAGAAATTATTTTGGTACCCATATTTTCTTGGGCCCAAAAATGTTAGTAATTAAAGCTTTTGGAACCCACAATTTCTTAATGGGCTTCCTATAAGTATTTTGTAAATTTACAGAGAAATAAACTCTATTAGGTCCTCTATTAGAGTAGCTTATAGAATGATTTTTAGAACTAGATGCTGCATTTTCAAAACTAGAACAAGTAGAATATTTTATAGATTTATGAATAAATATGTTTTTAATTATTATTCTCTATCTATATTGGTAGCCCATTCCTGTAGTGTATTTTAGATCAATTTTTTTCTCTAAGAATTCGTGTAAAAATATTTTTCCAATTAGTGAACTTTTCTAGATATTTTTTCACTATTCATTAGATAGCTTAAGTTCAATATTTTCTTTAAACAACTGGGAATTTTTATCCTTTTCCAAAACAACTTTAGATTTAATAGAAATAGTAAAATAATTCTATTTTTAAGTTTTTTTATTTGAACATTAGATCATTAAAGGAATATTCAATCATGTTGCAATAATCAAACAATTCTTCTTTATATATGTTGTCATTAACATCATTTTCATCTTTATCCCTAGACTAATGAGAGTTATTTCTAAGAGATATAGAAGTTACCTTATATAGATTTGTTATAAAACACATGCTGTATTTGTCAAATTTTTCATCATGAGATGAATCAGATTCAATGGGGGAGTCCTCAAAAGCACTCCAAGTAGCTTTCATAGATTTATTGTAATTTTGATCCTTGTTATCATATTTCTTCCTTTACTTAATTTTTTGATAGTCAGCCTTCACATGTAATTTTCTCTTGCATTCATAAAATATGATTTCATTTGAATGATCATAAGTAATGACTCGGAACCGGCCAGTCACCCGAACAGTGCTGAATGGGTCGGGTGTTACTACCTTAGGCGCACCTTCCCTGAACGCCAAAGGCTGCCGAATAGCAGCGACGGTTTGAATAGGTATAGTGGGGAGGCTATACCCTCTCAGAGGAATTAAAGGTGCTGGTCCAAGTAATAAACTAAAATATTCAATGGAAATAAATGACTCAGCAGACTCGAACCAGACCCGTAGAGCGGAAGCACATTCAATAACAATAAACAGTGGAAGCAATATAGAAACAACAACAGCGGAGAGTAAACAAAACATCATGCCAGGAATCAACTGCAATAACTGAAAAAACAACCAAGCATACATCCAAGCAAGTCATACAAATCAATACATATATAATGGCGCCAATGTCTTACCAGTAGTAACTACAATATAAAGTAAACATGCTGATGAAAGAAAAATAATACTGAACAAGTAACTTCAGTACGACATGACCTCAAGGTCCATGCCAGTCTCCACGTCAACAACACTAAATTCTAGCTCCTGGGGCTGAACCTCTACCTACATGCAATTTTATAAAGTCTACATGCATCCTGAAGGGCCCATGTATAGTGTGAGACAAGTATCAGTAGGATACCACCCAGAGGTGCGTACCTAATATAAGTGTTTTAGGCAGAAATTCTTATACAAGAAAACAGTAACAGTGCAATGCCCAAAAGTAAACAAAGACTTCACTGGTGATCAGCAGCCACCAGGAAGTGTCACCTGCTTCGGCCAACACCGGAAAGTCTGATCTGCAGCCCGACACCTCGTGCCACCTGACACCATGTGTCTCAAGTACCGACGTCCTGAAGGCATGCCCAACCGTCGTAACTTAGCTAGGAAGCTCAACCTTCCCATGGCACAACATCCGGATGAACAACGATACCTATCCTCAAAAGATAACCGGAGGGACAACGATGTTTGCCCTCAACTCACGGCGAGCCTCTTCCCCCAACCTGACCGCCTCAAAGCTGTCTCCCGAAGGCTCCTCACCTTCCACGTGGCTTCCTATGGCAAGAACCCCCAATCTAAAAATACCTAACCACAACTATCGGGGGCCTCTACCCAGCGAGTGGCCGTACCACCTCATCTCGGAGTCTATCTGTGTGAACACTACTCAAAAGTACCTAGTGGGCGGTAATCACCTCAGTATGTCCCCAAGCCACAACACCTCTGACACCTCGTGTCCCTACGAACCTGTCGCTCAAGTCTTATGGTCCCGCCATCCAAGTAACCCGGTCCAAATCCCAACCTGACAGTCCAACTGCCTCAACCGATGTCCATGATGCCCAATCCTGTGGTAGCAACCACCCAAAGTATCCCGAGCCAAATCCCCAACCTGTGAACCTCATCACTCAACAACATATCCGGGCCACGCCCAACACATCATGCAGTTCAACACAGGCAATATCACACATTGCATATTCATACTTGGAATCATCACTTTAAACAGGCAATTACTAAATAGTCAAATTGCACTAACCTGTACTATCCTATACCAGCACCTAACTCATTCATGATTTAACAATTAAACTAAACAGTTTAACTCGAGACATTCAATAAGCAGTATAAACACAACAGTTTAAACAATGGTCCAATTCACACGCATTTCGGCACCCCCGACCAAATTTCCCCAAATGATCAATGACCTCTAACCCGGTCTCACTCAATCACAACGGGGTTAGGGAATACCCAGAGGCATTACACAATGCATATAATTAAATAAAAACAAATAAACAGGGTCTCGCTCAACACCCGACGTCGCGCCCGAAGGTCGCAACCCCAAATTGTCTACGAAAACACGAAAGAAGGTATACCCCACCTAACTCGTACTCGTACGATTACACTCCTTTGATTTCAGCCTCTGAATTGGACTGAGTCGCGGTAGATCTGCGTTTCCGTCAAATCTGGCAATTCCGTTCGGATGGAATTTGCAGAGAAATAGGTGAGGAATTAAGGATTAAGAAGGGTGCACGGGGTTAGCCTTTCTGATGCGGTCCTGCTGCCACTGACGGATCGAATAACGGAGGTCATATGAAGATTCTGGAAGGGTTTGAGTTTTTCGGGAGTTCTTGGACGAACTGTTCATCCAAAGGAAAAGAAGAAGGGAAATCTGGGAATGAGGCGCGACGATGCCTCGATCGGTCAAATAAAAAAAAAGTACACGGTGTGTATTTACAAAGTACATGCCGTGTATATTTGTTTCCATACTTCGACTTAAGCGGAGTCTGGAACACGGCCTGGACCGTGTACACGGTCAACACACAGCCAGGGTCTCGGCCGCTACACGGGGCAAGGGTACACGGCGTGTCAAGGAAGGCTACACGCCGTGTAGATGGAAATTTACACCTGGCACCACACGACATGTACCTGGCCTCGCACGGGTAAGGGATACATGGCGTGTCTATAAATACACGCTGTGTAGTAGGAAATTTCTACACGGTCTTCACACGGAATGTACTCGGAGAGCACACGGACAGTCACTCGGGTAACTCATACACAGCGTGTAGTCTGGAAATTTCTAGAAACTGCCCAGATTTTCTAGACTTCT
The DNA here is from genome assembly GCA_963277665.1 of Viscum album. Lineage (NCBI taxonomy): Eukaryota > Viridiplantae > Streptophyta > Magnoliopsida > Santalales > Viscaceae > Viscum > Viscum album. The sequence continues at coordinate 1,037,967,676 of OY728150.1, forward strand.
CATAAAACAGTCAAAAGTTTAAACAGGGCTGGGTTTTGACCCGTTTCTAAAAACTCAGGTTCTTACAAACTCCCTACCTTAACGTAGCTCATCCCCGAGTTACCAAACGAAACCAGGAGATGGCACCGAACACGCCCATCCCGGTTAAACAACCCAGACTCCCCCAGTCTCAAGGTTCTGGCTAAATTCCTAAAAAGGGCTCCCCACCTTAGGAATCACCTACTCGGTCTCAACCTGAACAAAGCTCAAAGAAAACAAATAAACAAACAAGGCCCAACGACCTATTTCCTAGACCCATGGTCCTCCCGTGACGCATCGTCACCCCTGCACCTCCTCGGTGCTCACGTGTCGCTTCCGACACCCAACGTAACTCTCACCGCATCGGCGTCCACCTCTCTAAGGTCCTGCATCTAATAGATGTTCAATTCAAACCTGGTGCCATGCACCTCAAGTAACTCGCATCCACGATGCCCTGATGCCCAAGACACCTCAATTAACCTGCATCCATGATTCTCCTGATGCCACACATCTCAAATATATAAATAAACCATAAAACACATCTGATATGATGCCAATCCCACTAACTAGCATATAGTCAGTCCACAAGTATCCTGTGCAGCCTGTGCACTCAACCAGACATGCCTCAAGAGGCCATGCAAAAAGAAAGTAAAGAAACTCACAACCACACCCACGGTGTACCTACCACTATCATCAGCTCTCCAGCCTGCTCAATCCCTGGCAGCTCCATAGCACGCACCTGGCCTGAAGCCCGACTGCCTGATGCCTGACCTCCCTGAGGTGCTTCTCCAGTCACCGGACACTGGACCCTTAGCTGAATCCCACTATCCCAGTCACGTCCTCCACGTGCAGATGAACCTCGACTACCCTCTCCTTGTACCGAAACTGAACCAGCTCCCGACGCCATAGTCTGTCCTAGTCCCTACCTGCCGACTGTCTGAGAAGGCTGCCTGCAAAACCTCTCCAGATGACTGACCTGTCCACAGGCCCGAAACTCCTTCGGGGGCCTATCGCACTGATCCCGAACATGTCCTGGCTGTCCTCACTGAAAGCAAACCACCGCTGAACTGCCACGAGGTGGTCTAGCTGAGTCCTTGGCCAGCCCGCCCTACTGGAACTCATCTCTCCCTAGATTCCTGCTGTTCGAACCGTCACCTGGGGTTGTCACCCTGCCAAAACGATATTTCTCTCTCTCATTGCCCTCAGCTATGAGCACCTGATTCACCGCCTCAGAGAAAGAACCCAGCCTGAAGATGTTCACCTGGACCTGAATGGCGTGTCGTAAGCCATCCTCGAAGCGCCCCACACTAGCTGCATCATCGCTCACCATACCAGGTGCAAAGCGAGACAACTCTGTGAAAGTATATGCGTAGTCCATGACGGAAATATCTCCCTGCTGAAGACTCAAGAACACCCGAGCTCTCTCTGCCCTCAGTGTCTCCAGATAAAAGTGCTCAAAGAACCAGTCATCGAAGTCCTTCCACACAAGTCCCTCGTGCCTATGAGCCTGTACCTGCACATCCCACCAACGTTTCACCGGTCCTCTCAGCATGTACATCGCCAGTTTAACCCTCCACCCTGGAGGCGTCTCGAGCTGCTCAAAGATCATGTGCATACTCTCTATCTAGTTCTCTGCTGCCTGTGGACCACCCTCACCCTGAAAAAGCGGCGGGTGCTGCGACTAGAACTCCCATGTCAGATACGCCATAGAAGGCTCTGTACCCTACGCACCTCTGTCAATCCCCTGCAAGACACGTACTAGGATAGATCAGAGCTGCTCGTCAAGCCACAGTTCGAACGCTTCCAAACCCGGCTGCTGCCCTGCCTTCACTGGATCCTGAACTTGATCCTGTCCCTGAGCCTGTACCTGTGGCTCATGCTCTGCCTGCACCGGATTCCGAACCTGATCCTGCGATACCATATCCTCTCCTGTCTGTCGCTCCATCGTGTCGTGAAGAAGTAACCCGCTGAATACCATAAATGGTCAGACAGCCCACACAAATCTATATAACAATATATTCTATGAAGATAAGGAAAGCAGTAAAAGGCAGTGCAAAACAACTACCCTTACTCCCCCTCACCGCAACCCATGCCCCACGGCATCACGACCTCATGGACTCCTAACCTACCCTCAATAGAGCCAAGTATCATTAGTACCTTGGGCCATGCCCGTCCTGACAACCAATGTTGCCTCAATCCTGATGACCGAGTCGCCCAATCCTGACAGTTACACTGCCTCAACCATAGTACCTATCTGCTCTCATAAGATCCAGACCCAAATATCCTGCAACATGCAATTCTACAAAAATACAAAGCATGGAATATACATTTCCATAAACAAGCAATTCTATCAAGAGTTTTACCTATCCACATTTCAAAGCATACATAGCATGGCAATTGATTTTATTCACATGGTATTATCACTTCACAAAGCATACGTGTAGTTATGAAATTGAAATACCCTAAAATGTACCTATCAAAAGCCAAGAAATCAACCCTTTCCATACCGGCCAAGGATTACATATCATAATCAATAACATCGCACAATAAGTGAGCCACCGAGGTGGAAATCATATCAACTCTAATCTGAGAAAAAAGAAAACAGCAATTCCCACCCCGACAACTCAATCCATCCCTCGTACATGGGGCTGTAGGCACCCAAGAAAAAGTTCAAAAATCCAGTTCCAACAACAACCTACCTCCAGTCTACCATATCCCAAATAGTAAAACTAGAAGAAAATAGAAAGAGAAGTCTCAAACTCATTAGTATCCAGAAAATAAATGCTACTAACTCTTTTTCATGAAGACTCCCTCTGATACCACTTTGTAACGACTCGGACCCGGCCAGCCACCCGAACAGTGCCGAACGGGTCAGGTGTTAGTACCTTAGGCGCACCTCCCCTGAACGCCAAAGGATGCCGACTAGCAGTGAGGGTCTGAATAGGTATAGTGGGGAGGCCATACCCTCTCAGAGGAATTAAAGGTGTCGGTCCAAGTAATAAACTAAAATATGCAGTGGAAATAAATGACTCAGCAGACTCGAACCAGACCCGTAGAGCGGAAGCACATTCAATAACAATAAACAGTGGAAGAAATATAGAAACAACAGCAGCGGAGAGTAAACAAAACATCATTCCAGGAATCAACTGCAATAACTGCCAAAACAACCAAGCATGCATCCAAGCAAGTCATACAAATCAATACATATATAATGGCACCAATGGCTAACCAGTAGTAGCTACAATATAAAGTAAACATGTTGATGCAATAAAAAGAATACTGAACAAGTAACTCCAGTACGGCACGACCTCAAGGTCCATGCCAGTCTCCATGTCAACAGCACTAAAGTCTAGCTCCTGGGGCTGACCCTCTACCTGCACGCAATTTTATAAAGTCTACACACGTCCCGAAGGGCATGTGTAGGGTGTGAGACAAGTCTCAGTAGGATACCACCCAGAGGTGCGTACCTAATATAAGTGTTTTAGGCAGACATGCTTATACAAGAAAACAGTAACAGTGCAATGCCCAAAAGTAAACAAAGACTTCACTGGTGCTCAGCAGCCACCAGGAAGTGTCACCTGCTTCGGCCAACGCCGGAAAGTCTGATCTGCAGCCCGGCACCTTGTGCCACCTGACACCATGTGTCTCAACTACCGACGTCCCGAAGGCACGCCCAACCATCGTAACCCAGCTCAGAATATCAACATGCTCATGGAACAACATCCGGAGGAACATTGATACCTGTCCTCAAAAGATAACCGGAGGGACAGCGATGTCTGCCCTCAACTCACGGTGAGCCTCTGCCCCCAACCTGACTGCCTCAAAGCTATCTCCCGAAGGCTCCTCACCTTCCACGTGGCTTCCTATGGAAAGCACCACCAAGCTAAAAATACCTAACTGCAACTATCAAGGGCCTCTACCCAGCGAGTGGCTGTACCACCTCATCTTAGAGTCTATCTGTGTGCACACTACTCAAAAGTACCTGGTGAGCGGTAATCACCTAAGTATGTCCCCAAGCCACAACACCTCTGACACCTCGTGTCCCTGTGAACCTGTCACTCAAGTCTGATGGTCTCACCATCCATGTAACCCGGGCCAAAGCCCAACCTGACAGTCCAACTGCCTCAACCAACGTCCATGACGCCCAATCCCATGGTAGCAACCACCCAAAGTATCCCGAGCCAAGTCCCCAACCTTTGAACCTCATCACTCAACAACATATCCGGGCCACGCCCAACACATCATGCAGTTCAACACAGGCAATATCACACATTGCATATTCATACTTGGAAGCATCACTTTAAACAGGCAATTACTAAACAGTCAAATTGCACTAACCTATGTTATCCCATACCAGCACCTAACTCATTCACGATTTAAAAATTAAACTAAACAGTTTAACTCGAGACATTCAATAAGCAGTATAAACACAACATTTTAAACAATGGTCCAATTCAGACGCATTTTGGCACCCCCGACCGAATTACCCCAAACAAGCAACGACCTCTAACTCGGTCTCGCTCAATCGCAACAGGGTTAGGGAATACCCAGAGGCATTCCACAATGCATATAATTAAATAAAAACAAATAAACAGGGTCTCGCTCAACACCCAACGTCACGCCTGAAGGTCGCTACCTGAAATTGTCTACGAAAACACGAAAGAAGGTTTGAACCACCAACCTCGTACTCGTACAATGACACTCCTTTTATTTCAGCCTCTGAATTGGACTGATTCGCGGTAGATCTACATTTCTATCAAATCCAGCAATTCTGTTCAGATGGAATCTGTGGAGAAACAGGTGAGGAATCAAGGACGAAGAAGGGTGCGCATGGTTAGCCTTTCCGATGTGGTCCCGCTGCCATTGACGGATCAAAGAACAGAGGTCGTACGAAGATTCTAAAAGGGTTTGAGTTTTTCAGGAGTTCTCGGACGAACTATTCGTCCAAAGGAAAAGAAGAAGGGAAATTTGGGAATGAGGTGTGATGATGCCTTGATCGGTCAAATAAAAGAAAGTACACGACGTGTATTTACAAAGTACACGCTGTGTATATTTGTTTCCGTACTCTAACTTAAGCAGAGTCTGGCACATGGCCTGGACCATGTACACGGTCAACACACGGCCAGGGTCTCGGCCGCTACACGGGGCAAGGGTACACGACGTGTCAAGGAAGGCTACATGCCATGTAGATAGAAATTTACACCTGGCACCACACGACATGTACCTGGCCTCGCACGGGTAAGGGATACATGGCGTGTCTATAAATACACTCCGTGTAGTATGAAGGTTCTACATGGTCTTCACACGACATGTACTCGGAGAGCACATGGCCGGTCACTCGGGTAACTCATACACGACGTGTACTTAAAGTACACGGCGTGTAGTCTGGAAATTTCTAGAAACTGCCCAGATTTTCCAGAATTCTCAAAAACCAGTCAAAAGTTTAAACAGGGCTGGGTTTTGACCCGTTTCTAAAAACTCGGGTTCTTAAATCATATTTCTTCCAATCCTTTTTTTCACTTCCCAGGATTTTCATATTTTTCTTTGAATTTCGATTTCCTAAAGAAATTCTTCTTTATATAAAATTTCTTGAATCTTCTAGCTAAGTGAGCCATTTCCTCATCATTGTCCGTTGATGAATCTTAATCACTTGAAATTTTAGATTGAACTTGAACTTTCTCTTTTTCTTTTTTCTTAGATGGAATGGTTTTGAAAGCAACAAATTTTCTATTTAGTTCATCATCTTCTTCTAGATTAACCTTTGTCTCTTCCTAATACATCATCAATTCTCCTATCATTTCCTTTATAGGAATTGTATTGATTTCACATTATTTTATAATTGACACTAATGTCCCTCTCCATCTTTCTATAAGACATCTCAAGAGTCACATGATCTACTCTTTTGCAGTGACTGACTTTCCTTGGGAGCTCATTATATTTACGATATCGTTGAACCTGAGATACATGTAAGAGATAGGCTCATCAAGATTCATCTTAAAATTATTATATTTAATAGTGTAAGTGTTAAGCCTAATTTCTTTAACATTTATAGTTACTTCATGTGAGATATCTAGAGTATCCTATATCTCATAGGAAGTTTTATATGTAGAAATTATATTAAACTCTACATATCCTAAGACACAATATAAGGCATTCATGGATTTTCAATTATTATTATAAGCATCCTTAGTTTCATTATCCCAAGTATTAATGAAAATAGTAGAATATTTATATTCATTTACTATGGAAGACCAGATTTCAAAACCCATACTTTCAATATGCATTTTCATTTTTATTTTCCATTGGGCTTAATTTTCCCCATTAAAATATGGAAATCTGTTAGTAGAAGCACCTTCAGGTTTGTTATCCATATTAAAAGATTAAAAAATTAATTTAAATAACTGGAAATTTATAATTAATATAAATTTCAATACATTTAACATAAAACTATAATCACAGTTAAAAAGGATTTGAAAAATCTTTTAACTCCTATGGTACCAAATGTTCATTAAAGTAGGAGACTCAAGTGGGTGGGGGTGGGGGTGGGGATTGAGTCCCTAATTAAAATTTCTATTTAAAATGTTTTTAAAAAAGTCCCTTATATTAGAATAAAAGATAGACCAATTAATAAAAGTATCAAATTTATAAAAAAATTTATCTTTTAAATGATTTCTCAAAGATGGATTAGTTCTCAGTTGAAATAATATTAAATACTATATTAACTTTTGAAGTCAATTTACTAAATAAAATTCTAATATAAAAACTATCTAATATTTAATATCAAAGTGAAATAAATGTTTTCAGTTTTAAAATGATAAATTAGTGAAAACAAAACTTTAAAAGGTACAACAAAAATAATAACAAGAGGTTCAGTCTTAAGTTCAGACTTAATCCTCTTCACTTGATGATCACCTTCCAGAAAGCAGTTTATATAAACATAAAGTTGATCCAAAACCTAGATCAAGGTATAAAATAGAACATGTAGTGTTTTCAAGGTCACACAGAACTCTTCCATAGTTTTAATGGGAGTGCAAAGAGTGACAAGCCATGTAGGGACCTATTCCACTGTTATCTGTGGGAATATAAGGTGTAGAAAGATAAGTTGTAAAGATATCTGTGTATATTCTAGTTATAAAAAGGAGTCAATGTGTTCTCAAAAAACATATATAATAACACACTTCTCATAATGTAAATAAAGTGCATAAATATAGTAGATAAAAGAGTAAAATGGATAGTGTTTCTCTGTGTGATATGCATTATAGCTTCATGACTCCTTAAAGGAAGCTTGAAATTAAGCTTGAGTTGTTTTTCAGAAAGTTTTTGTAAAACATAGTATCATAGAAGCTTCTATCTTATTATGTATGAGAGATCAAAGTGTATAAAAAATCCTTCTTATTCATGTGTTATTCGAATGTTTGTAGTAGAATATTGCAAACATGAAAACATCTCTTTTTTGTTCAGTACACTTGTTGAGTTTTGTTTTTTTTTCACTAGGTGTGTGTCTATCTTCTTTTTGATTTAGTGTTTGTTTTATACACTATTGATGACATATAGTACGTTCTTGATTGTGTTGTGGTACCTCATACCTCATATTATAGTCTGACATCAATTTTAATGTTTTCTGCAAAAGATCATTAATTTAATCAGTATCATTAAATTTCACAAATATAACCGTTAGAAATATTGAATTTAAAATGAAAAAGGAAAGGTAGCGGCGAGTCTTTTTATCAATGACTCCATAATGGTTTCTCTAGAGGTAGGTTGACTCAACAGTGAATCATAGTTGGTGGTGAGATATTCTTAGCAGTGTCAGGCTAGCGGTGTATTTGGAATGATGACTCCGACTTAGCAGTAAGCGAGGAGTAGTGAGTCTAGAAGGATGAGTTAGAAACGGTGATTAAATAATGGTGAGTCAAGAACAATGAATCATACTTATAATATTCTCCCAATTATTCTTGTAATAATGACTCTTTGAAGCGACTAATCAGGCTAATGGTGAGTCAGGATCGGTGCGTAACCCTTAGTGGTGAGTGAGGAATGGTGAGTCATAGTTAGAATATTATACTAATCTATCTTATAATGAAAAATTATAATATAAAAAAATAAAATCATTAGAAACATAATTATTCATGATTTGTGATCATTAAAACTAGGATAGTTCAATAGATTCATTTCTTATTCCAATCAATGTAGACATTTATTTTGAACATGAACTACTGTATTTACATATTCTCTCTAGAAGAATGTATAAAGCTTATAATCAGTGAGAAAGTTTCTTACCATTTCAACTAAACTTATATTTTTAATTTATATAACTCTATTTTTTTGAGGAGTTTAGGGAGTGTTTTATTGGTTTTTGATTCTATGTTTCTTTAAATAATACTCGAAAGATTTACTTGTGCACTCCTTTCCATTGTCTACCCTTAGATTTAATATATATATACAGCCGAATCTTTCTATATATCTATTATAAAATTTTTGAATAATTATATAGACTTTGAATTATGTTTAATGAATTTTATGTTTTTCATCTAAGTGAAATCACCAATAAAAGTAATAAAGTAAAAAAAAAAAACCTTTTTTTATTGATGTCTCATTATCCCACAAAGATGTAAATGAGCTAAAGAGGTCTGGTGTATTGGATTTCAACGTTCTTATGATAGAAACTTACCATTCTTCATTTTATGAAAGTTTTATAAAAATATTCATATTTATTTTTTAGTTTTGTTAAATATCTTACCACATATCTGTTTGAAACTTTTCTCATAATTTTCTAGCCAAGATTCCCAAGTCTTCAGTTTCACAACTTATTTTCATCATCAGTGATTAAATAAAAATAATTATAAGGATCTCTAGTCTAGAATAAATTAATGTTGGTTCTTTATCACTTAGTAAATTTTTTTACATCTTTCAAACATCATATGATGTAGTAAAAGTTTCTAAATATTAATTACTTACCATCATCATAATGTTGGATAACACTAAGTAAGTTGTGCTTAATCCCATAAAGTAACAAAACTTAATTTGAATTCAGTTTATAATATTTTATCTCAGTCATTTAAATTCCTTTAATTTTTAATGAAATATAATTTCCAAAATTAACTTATAACATCCTTCCTATCATCATTATCTTAAGGATTTATGGAGGATTTATTAGACCTTAGGTGACATCCATAAGACACCAAAGGCTGGAAATAAATGCCAAGAGCCTTAAGAAAATTTGGGGGATGATTTTCCATTTGAAAAATAAAACATCCAAACCAAAAAATTACAACCAAACAAACATCTATATGATACATGAGTATAATATACAACTCAAAACATAACTAAACCAAAAAAACATATTTTATTACAAGTTAAAACCAACATACATAATCAAGAGGAACAGAAAGGCCACAAAACTCAAAACTCCAAAGTGAAAATAACTAGAAATACACCACCTAATCCAATATCTAACTCCAAATGAGAATCCATGGTATCAAGAATAATTACTAAAGAATAAAGATACCTTACCTTTTACTATATCTTAATAGATGACATCTACAAATGCACAATAGTGCCCAAGAAGGGGGTGAGTCTAAAATTGGTAGGATTTTACTAATTACTTCCCAACTCATTACACTATGCCAAAACTTATTACAAATTTCATAAAAATAGATTAAAAGTATTATAAACAATTTATATCCAAACCATGAAACAGTTTTCCAAGGATAGAATCAACAATACTTTAAACCATTTCTCATTTGATTTGAAATATTTTTTTTCATGTCCACACACATAACCACACATGCACACATAATCTTGGTGTCACCAGTTATGGTGTAATTCCACATCCATACTCCATCCCACTTTGATGGGGGTACTTCATGAACATTATCCATCCTAATAAACTCATGCACAACCGTTTATGAAAAAATCATGCCAATTAATTTAAATCAAAACATTTATTTCTTTAAATAATTTCAAAAAATACTTTACATGCATCAAACAAAGAATAATTTTAAAATTATAATTTTAAAATTATAAATAAATGGGTTTCCTAAAACTAATAAACTTTCCACAATTTCTAATCCAATACCAAAACAATATTTACATCAATAATAAAACAAATATTTAAAAACCTTTTTAAAAAAATAATTTAATTAAAACTAAGACTTCAAGTTCAAAATTAAGTGGATTCAAGAGAGAAGACACCTACCTCTAAAACATTAGTGAAAAAAAATAATGAAATAAAAAAATTCAAGATCCAATAATAACTCACATTCCCTTCACTTGATCCAATAATATTTCATCATAAAATCATTCATAACACATAGATCTATCCATAACAGACTATATCTATGGTTCTGAGTGAGATAAGAACCATGGATCTAAGAAGAAAAAAGAAGAATAGGAAATTACCAATTAATATAGGCCTCCAAAATACTTTAATTCACCTAAGGATCACTCCTAGATTTAATGGAATCATCTCTCATGCCTTGCGAGAAAAATTAATTCATGTTATGGGAGAAATAAGGAAAAATAGAGGTCTTAAGGGGTTAATTTGGATTAGATCCACTATTTAAGGAGATCTAATCATACACCACATAGTTAGGATGCATGGTTTAGAAAACCATTCACTAAACATGCAGTTTTATTATCTTAAGTCCACACCTTACATAGTTAGATCAAACAGGTAGTAAAACCATACACCAACCATGCATTTCCCTTTGTTTCAAAATGCACAGTTTCTCCTAAGAATCCACATGGTTTGAACAAAGGTGCACTAATCGTGCACCTTCCTAGTCCCCACCATCTTCTCTTTAACAATTACCTAGATATGATGCATGGTTTCTACTAACCGTTCACAAATCATGCAACTCAAGAAAAGACTCCAAAACATGCCAAAACCCCTTGGAACCAACCAAATCTTAACCTAATAATTTAATAAACTTAAAATACATGAATAAAGTGTCATATAAATGAAATTGGGAGTGATAAATTCTCCCCAAAATTAGCCTTTCCATCCTAAAAAAGTAAAAAAAACTTGATATACTAAAATAATTCTATCCATTTCTCCACCATTTCCTTCTCACACTCCCATGTTTCTTCCTGAATATGACTATTTTTCCGTAAAAACAAAACTAGTCTGATGTTTTTCCCACACAAGATATTCTATTTACTATCCACAATTTATACCAGAACATGAATAAATATTGCATCCTGATCTAGGTTAACATGATACCATTGAATCACTTGGTCAGGATCAAGTTGGTACTTCTTCAACTAAGATACATGAAACACATTGTGAATTGAATTGAACCTTGGTAGAAAATATAACCAGTATACCATCTCACAAAATCATTCAAGTATCTCAAAAGGGCCTATGTATCATGGAGATAACTTTCCCTGCTTAAAAAAATTATGGTTTTAAATCCTTAGATATATTCTCAAGAATACATGATTCCTCACCTCAAATGACAATATTCATCAAAGATGACCTACATACAATTTCAGAAGACTCTAAGATGTCTACATTATCTTTATAATCATCTGAATACTCTCCGTTTTATCTTCCACAAGAATGGTTCCAATTAATGAAGTCTCACATGTTTCCACCCAATAAAGTGGAGAATGATAGGGATTCCCATATAATGATTCAAAAGGATCCATATGTATCATGTTCTGGTAACTATTATTATATGAGAACTCTACTAATGGAAAATTATCTTCCCATAAGCCACCAAAACCCATTAAAAAATCCTTAAGCATAGCCTCCAATGTTTGGATTTTCTATTCATACTATCCATCCGTTTATGGATGATAATCCATACTCATAGTCAATAGTTTTCTAGGGACTTCCTACAAGGATTTCCAAAAAACGGGATGTAATCTTGGGGTATCTATTTGATACAATTGATACTAGAACATCATTCATCTTTATAATTTATCGAATATAGATTTTATAAAAGTATTCCACTGAATTAGTTTTGTTAATAATGATGAAATGAGTTGAATTCTAGAGATGATCCATAATTAACCATATAAAATCATGTTTCCTAACCATCTGTGGTAGATCTGTTAAAAAATCCAGGGAAATATACTCCCATTTACATATGGAAATTAGTAAATATTATGACATATCTAGTAGTTTTTGTTAATCTGCCTTTACCTAATAATATGTGAGGCATATCGAGATATGATATGTTATATCTCTTTTCATTCCAACCCACCAAAACTAAATTTTCAATTCTTTATACATTCTATGAATCTTAGGGTTAATAGCCTATCTCAAATGGCAGAAGGCATTAAGAAGTTGTTCCTAACAAGTCAAAGGTATGACCATCCAATCTCTAAACCATAACACTAAATTCCCATAAAAATTTTAACCCTCACTATTCTATATACCATTGATTTTTGACCTCATAAAAACACATTAAATATTATATTTATGAGCCTTTATAACTTTATGAACCAAATAAAGAAAAAATAGAAAGAAAATACAATGCTACCTTGGTCTGAGAATTCTAGATTCAAATCTGCCATGATATAAATTAGTTTTCACTAGTCCAAAAATTCTTTAGCCTACTGAGCATATGGATTTCTGGTTAATGCTTCCTCCATATATTTTCTTTTACTCAGTGTATACATCAAGTCAAATCAAACATTTATAGATACTCCATCCATCTACGCTATCTTAAATTTAAATCTCTTTGTGAGAAAATTTGTTTCAAACTATTATAATCTGTAAACAATATTAATTTCTCACCAAAGAGGCAATGATAAAAATTATTCAGATAATGGAACACAAAAACTAATTCTAAATAATGTGTTGGGTAGTTCTTCTCATGGAACCATAACTTCCATAAACTATAAGCAACAATATGCTCTCCCTGCATGAGAACAGATCCTAATACCAATCCTAATGCATCACAATAGACTACATAGAATAGTCCAGAATCTAGAAACATGAGGATGAGTTTTGATGTAAGTACAACCTTATGTTATTAAAAGGATTTTTGAGATTTTTAATTCTATTGGAAAGGAAAACCATTCATTTTAAAAGATATCATTAGTGATACGAAGTGTGAAAAAATTACGTACAAAGCATTTGTAGTATCATGATAATCCAAGAAAACTATGTATCTTAAATTCATTACTCAACGATTTACAAGAGATAACAATTTCTATATTTTTTGATCTATATAAATTCCTTTTTATGAAATGACATGGACAAGGAAATGTACCTCTTGTATCTAAAAATCACACTTTGATAACCTAGAATACAGACGATGTTATCACAAGATACCCAGCACTATCATCAAGTGTTGGACATGATCCACTTGTTTCCAAGAATACGCTGGTATATCATAAAAAAACACCACCAAAAAAGAATCTAGATGTATTTGAAAGATTCAATTCATCAATACCATAAAGACATATGGTACATTCATAAGACCACAATTAATAACAAATTGTTCATAATGTCCATATCTATTTCTCAATATTATCTTCAGAATATCCTCATTTTATACTAGCAATTGATGATATCTTGAATGTAAGTAAATTTTTGAGAACTACTAGGCTCCAATAAATTGAGAAAATAAATCATAAATGCATGGAAGTGGATACCGATACTTCATCACAACTTGGTTAAGCTTATGATAATCCATGAAAAGTCTAAGAGTTCCATCAGCCCTTTTCACAAATAGAACTAGTGCAGCCCACAAATAAATACTTGATTAAATGAACCTTTTACTTTACAAATATTACAACTTAAATTTCAATTCCCTAAATTCTTTTAGTGTTATATGATAAGATTAAAGTGAGATAAGACTAGTCTCTGATAGGATATCAATCTTAAACTCCACTTCTCTTTTGGGTGGAAACCTTGAGAAATTTTTGGGAAAAAATTTGGAAACTGATAAAAAATAGTTGGAAAATATCCATTCCCATTGTCATCAATAGATACCAAGGTAAGTGATGCCAACTGGTAAGACATGGTTCCAACCATCAGTTCCAAAAGTACCTCTTCACTATCCTTTACACCCCAATCTTCTCTAAATAGACACTTGGTGCTATCCATAGATGTGAAACAAAACTTTAGAGTATAATAGTTGATGTGAGCCTTTAACTATGTCAACTCATCCATGCCCAAAATCAAGTCATAGACATCCATATCAATCACAAATAAATCCCAAATCAACCTATAACAATCAATACTTTTGGAATAATCTTTACACATAAAGGCTTGACATTTACTTTGAAAAATAGGAGTTTGTAGTTTTAAAATAGAAGAAATAATATCAATAGATAAACCCATATTATAAATGACACAAGAAGAAATAAATTAGTGAGATGTTCCTTTATCAAAAAATTCTTTCATAAGTGTGGAATTCAAAATAATTTTACCTCTCACCATCAAAGGACTAGATTGATTATCCATGATCATTTTATTATCTATATATATTTTCTTACTCTTTGCACTTTGATCTTTTCTACCTTGTTGAGATTTCATTGGTTGAGGAGTCATGGTGTTCCTATAATCACCTTGGATCACTCTATTCTGATGATGATAATTACTCTACATCACTCATCCCATCAAATCATATGATGTTTGAGAAGAATGATATATGTCTCTTGAACCTAACCTTAGAGCATTTCAATAATAGCACTGAAGATTCCCCATCTTGTTGAAATTGTGACATGATCTAGGTGTTTTCATACAATATCACTTGATTTTATGAAGTGAACTAGACCGAAAACATCCTGACTTACTTTTGGATTGAGGAGGAAGATTTACTGATCCCAAGGTATGATTTTGAGGTGTCCCACCACTCTGGAAGTAGGTGTACCTCTTCCACTTATTCCCAGTATTAGTGTTTACACCCATTACCATAGTAATAAACATACTCCCCATAGCTGTATTTCCTAAGATATCCCTTTCCACTATAGTCTCTCTATTGACCATCTCTATATAATATATTATACAATCACAAAAATAATTAATATAATATATGATCATAATTCTAACTAAAAAATTCACACTTCCAAGGATGCACTTGCAGAATATTTCAAGGAAAAGAGAACTAAATTCATAAATTTAGTCCCATACTCTACCACTAAGAGATTATCTTTCTTCAAACTGATGAAGTTTGTTGTTCTATTAATGTAAAACGTGTGAGGATAGAATTTATTTTTAAAAAAATCTTCAAAATGCTCTGATGTCATACCTTGGTCTAATTTAAACTAAACTGCTTATTACCATAATTGGCATGCCAAATAATCCAAAATATGCATTTCCAAATTCACTTTCATCTATGCTGGTGTCCCAAGGACATTAAATATTCAATTTATCCTATTCAACTAGACATATTATTTTTATGGCTCGGAATCCCTCTGAATATGGGTGGATTTCAATTTTGGAACTAAACCAAATGGTCCACTTTCCATAGTTCATCATTAATATTACCCTTATCCATGACTTGGAAAGTATGGATAATTCTTTGAACTAGTTTTTGGTTCACCTGTGGTTTAGGTGCAACCACATTTTCAGCAGTCTATTTCGGTTGGTTTATATGATGCCTACCCAGTTCCATTCATTATAACTAGAAAAAACTCCATTTAGTCTCACTCATTAGCAAATAAAGTCTTAGTAATTTCAATTTACCACGTCAAAACCTCTTATAACATAACTTTCCAAAATTAAACCATAGTCAATATTTCAACCATTTTTTAAAATATTACAAGCATTTTTTTCAAAACAACCATTTTTTCATTTTAAAAAATCACACATTTTGTCTATTTCATAAACTATTTTCTTCAAATTGAACAATGTAACCCCATTGGTAATTATTACTATCAATGTATGTCATGTAACTCTCATTGTCTAAACCCATGAAAATGAGGTGGAATCTCACCTAAAAGTATATAAAAACACTCACATACCCAAACTACCTAGTGACACGAAGTTCAACATAAAGAGGTTAACTACAACATTTTATGCTATACACTTCAAGTTCCAAAAATCATACTCCTTATTACCATCCCAAGAGACACACTGATATTATTTCCAACTCCAAGATCAAACAAAACTAACACTGTTTCCCATGTCTAGGACTGAACAAAGGTTATACCATTTGTCCCAAAAGACACCATTTTTTATGTCTAGGATCAAAAAAACTGATACCATTTTTATCAAAAATATATTTATACTGACCAAAACTAATACCATTTTTAATATCCCACCCCTACTAGTTGGCCTAAGGAGTGATAAGGGAGCTACCAGGTCTTAGGTGACATCCCCAAGCACTAAAGGCTGGTAATAAATTCCAATGGCCCCAAGAAAATTTGGGGGAAAATTCTCCCTTTGAAAGATAAAACATTCAAACCAAAAAAATAATAATAACAAAAAAAACCTTTATATGATGCATGTGTAAAAAATAAAACTCAAAACATAACTAAACCACCAAAACATATTTGAGTACAAGTGAAATACAAGAGACATAATCAAGAGGACCAAAAAGGCCACAAAAGACAAAACTCAAAAGTGACAACAACCAGAAACACCCCACCCGCTCCAAGATCTGACTCCACATGACAAGACATTGTATCACGAAGAATCACTAAAGAAATGACATACCTTACCTGTACCTATGTCTTGATAGATGACATATGAAAATGCATAACATTTCCCAAGAAGGCGGTGAGTCTAAACTCAATAGGATTTCCCCAATGACTTCCTAACTCATGCACTAGGACAAAACTTGTTCTCAAATTTCATAAAAATAGTTCAAAATCAGTATAAAAAATTTATATCAAAACCGTGAACCAATATTACAAGTAAAGTAGGAACAATCCATTAAACTATTTCTCATTTGATTTGGAATATTTTTTTTCATGTCCACACACACAAACACACATTCACACACAAGATTGGTTTCACCGTTGATAGCGGAACTTCATGTCCATACTCCATCCCACTTTGATGGTGGTACTTCACAACCATTATTCATCCCAATCAACTCACGACCAAAAGTTTATGCCAACATCATGCAAATTCATTTCAATAAAAACATTTCTTTCTTTAAAACATTTAAATAAATAATTTACATGCATAAAACTAAGCATAATTTTAAAATCACCATTTTAAAATTATAAACAAAGGGATTATCCAAAACCAATCAATTTAACACAATTTCCAAGACAATACCAAAACAATATTTCCATCAAGAATTAAACCAATATTTGAATTTTTTTTAAGAAAATAATTTAATTAAAACTAATCCTTAAAGTTTTAAATAAATTGGATTCGATAGAGAAGCCAACCACCTCTCATATGTTAGTGAAAATGAAGAACAACACAACACAACTTCAATATCTGATCATAAATCATGTTCCCTTTACTAGATCCAATAATATTTCATAATAAAATCATTCATAACACATAGATCTATCCAAAACAGACTAGATTGATGGTTCTGAGAGAGAGAAGAACATTGGATATAATAAGAACAAAGAATAACACGCACTTACTAATTAATACAAGCCTCCAACACACTTTAATTCACCTAAGTATCACTCTCGTAATGATATTAATCATATATCATACCTTGGTATCAAAAGGAATTCATGTTATGGGAGGATTAGAGGAAAATTGAGCGATTAAGGGGTTAATTTGAATTAGACCCACTTTTTAAGGAGGGATAACTGTATGCCGCATAGTTAGGCTACACATTTTGGAAAACCATGTGCCAACCATGTAGTGATACTCTCTTAAGGACATAACTCACACAATTGTCTTACATAGTTAGAAAATACATCCACCAACCATGCATTTCCCTCTATTTAAATATACATGATTTCTCCTGGGAATTTGCATGGTTTGGCCAAACTATGTGCCAACCATGTGCCTACCCAACACCCACTTTCTTCACTTACATGTTTTCTTGAAGATTCTGAACGGTTTCTACTAATCGTGTAAAAACTATTCACCTCAATAAAATCCTCCAAAAAATGTCAAAATACCCTAAAGCCTCCCAAAACTTAACCCTAGAATTATATAGACTCAAAATACAAGAATAAAGGGTTATATGTTTGAAAATAGGGGTGCTACATAAATGCTAATCCTTCATGTTTTTCAATATTTTTTAATATTTTCATATCACCGATCATGTTTGAGGAACAACCACCAATGGTTTATTCCTTTTACTAGATTTTAGAGAAATATCAACACAAAATATCTATCTTTTATTTTCTTCTTCCCAGCTTCCTTTTATTTTTCAATATGTGAAATTTTTCATATAAGTGTTGTCATACATTCTTTAGTATAGTTACCTAGTTGGTCACACCTTCTACAAAATTCCTAGAAGAAATCAGAATGGTTTGCTTTGGGAACTTTTTAACTATGATTTACTCTTACTTCGTTCTACAAATTTAGACATTTAATATCTTTTCTTCCACTATTTCTCCAAGTCAATTCATGACTAATCATAAGGAGATACATTGTGTGCCAATAATTATAATAATTATGCCCATATATATGAAAACACTAACAATATATATTCAACATTGATCTTTTTTAGAAATTTTATTTTTCCCAGTGATGAGTCTTTTGAGGTTCAACGCATATATATATATCTTATTCCCCTTATCTTGGGAAAACATTCTTATGAATGTTATTTTTAAATTTTGTTGATGTGATGTGTTTCTAACATCCTTTATCAACCCAAGATATCTAATTGTTGATTCTTATACCTACATGGTTAGAAAATTTAGAATAACTTTCGAGTTTAGTGGGTGTAGATTTCACCTGATTCTTGGGATAAGTTCTTTTATCATCTTGAGATGTTTTTACATTTACCTATGAAGATTTGTTAAAATTTTATTTCATTTTATTCACGGTATTTTCAGCATCGATACATATTTATTGAGTATTTAATATATATTATTCCTTAATAATAAGTTTTCATCAAGATATTTCACCATATTTCCATATTTTTCATCTTTCATCTTGAGATTTTTAATCTCCTCAATGTACCCATATTCCTTTTTAGGGAATTTCCTTCTTCAATATTTTATCTTATTTATTGATTTTTTTGTTTTTCTTAAGACGTACCACAATCTTTGATCACATATGATATTCCCTATAGGTTTCTTCATCTTCTTATTCTTCACTATTTAAAGTTACTTCCTTTATTTCAATATCAGGACCTAAATTTTTGATATTCACCAGATTTTCATCTTATGATAAATGATTATTAGTATATTTTCCCTCAAATTTATTACTCAACATACTTATTTTATTTCTTTATGTGAAAATTTGCTTTCTTCTAATAGACTACTTATCTTCCTTGGAGGTTTTTATCCACTTTACCCATCAATGCTTTTCATATTAATCACCATTATATTCTCAAACTTTTCTCTTTTGATATTTCATAGAATAATGTACAATGCCTCCAAACTCAAAAAATTTAAGTGGGAGTTTTAATTTTTACTTTTACCTACCTCTCTGATAATTTTTAGGGATAAGAGACATAAATATATCATTCAATTCATCACCACCATCCTTATATTCCAATTCACTAAGGCCCACTATCTCATGTTTAGGTTCTCATATTTTTAGATTCCTTATAGATTCAAAAAACATTTCTTCCTTAATATTATTTTTGAATTATGGTGATTTACTCATCTCATATGCACCAATAAAGTTATGAAATTCCAAAAGGGATAAATTGTAACATCCCTAACCGAGACTCCCTCATATGAAAGAGTTGGGTGGGTCATGTGACTTCTGGTGCACCTCCCTATATACCAGAGGCTTCTGAATAGAAATGGGGGTGTAATGAATATATTTGGGAGACTATACCCCCAGTTTTAGAGTATAATTATAGTGGAAAATAATAAAAAAGTATTAGAAAAAGGAAAAAAATATAATCAACAAACATGCATCCATAACAGAACAAAGAAAAAATCCAACAACTCAATAATAAAAAACATAATGTAATGATATGATGAAATATAACTAAATGATGTGATGAATGTAAAACAAATAAAATACTAAACAGACTCAAATAAAGACTCCAAAAAATATAGGTCTTGAACCCCATGTCAGCCTCATCACTAATATCCAACCCATCTAACAGGAAATCAATAACAAAGTCCCTTGCACTTATCCAAATCTGCATCCATGAAATTTGTCTGGGTACCAAATGGTCACCCAAATAGGGTGTGGGTAAAACTCAGTAGGTTAACACCACCATATATAAACAAATCTAGTCTGAAAAATATGTTCTTGTAATAAATCAATGAAATAGGGGTATAAATTAATCAATTAATACTATACATTAAATAAATCCATTAACCCTTGAACTCAGGGTTGACGCCCAGGGTCATCCCCAACCTACTTCGGCACCAAGATAGATATCTCTGATCATGTGACAGAATCATGAAAACCATTTCCATAACCCTACCAAGTTATATCCCATAAATCATTATAGGAGAACCAAGAAGATACCTATAATCATTACAACATAACCAAGACAAGCCTTATAAGTATTAAGCATAACCTTACTACACCTTTAAGCATTAAAACATAACCAGGATAAGAATGATAATCATTATAGTATTATCGGGTCAATACCTATAAACATTAAATTATAATTTGGAAAATCCCTATAAATATTATATTATAACTGGGCCAATCCCTATAATCATTATAGTAGATTCAATCCAAGATAAGGCTAAAAAAACACATGGACAATTACCATGAGTATATTCATAAGAAACAATGGTTATTTCATCTAATTACCATTAATCTTATCCAATTACATTTCATTTATCAATTTATCTAAACTTTATTAACTTTCCATTTAATTGATTTTATTCCAGGTGATTCCATCTCTTGAAAATGCCAAAATTCTATACTATACCAATTAATAATATCAATAAATTCCAATAATTCACAGTGTTAAACTAAACCATAAATAACAACTTGAAGGTTAATTAATAATTTCAAGGTTAGGCTCACTTTACAGGTGGCCACAATCCTAGTCTCAATGCCAATGGACCCAACAAGATCCAATGGGAGGTCTAATCACAAGATTATCATCCAAGAATGAATTATCCAATTATACAAGATGTGCGCCTAACATACCAGAATGAATCACATCCATTTCATGTATGTAGATAATTGAAATAAACTTTATAGATTCATTCTAGACCGCCTACCTCAAAATAATAGAAGGTGATGAAAAAACTCATGTTAGTGGTAGTGATCGACTCCCCCCTTCCCTTCAATGAGAATTAGAAATTATATCAACAAAGGATCGATAAAAAAAATAGTAACCAGAAGTATTACCTTAAAAATAAAGGCCTAGAACACCTTGATCCAATGTTTTATTGATTTTTGATCAAAAAATATTTTCAGAATTTAATTCTATATGGGATGCAATTGAGAAAGGGTATGCAATTCTCTGATCAAATGGTGCTGGAGGCTTTAAAATAGGATTGTTCATGACTAATTTGTGATATGAATCGGATATTCAAATCATGAAAGTATCAATTCCCTTATACATTAAAAAATCCATCTTATAGGATTATTGTTAAATAAATTCAAGACATCAATTCCCTTTTCATGGGGTCTCTTCAGGACATGAATTAATGCATGGGGTGAATTAAATTCATGGGGTGTGTTCACGGTGTGAATTAAATTTAGGGGATGAATTAAATTCAGGTGGTAAATTAATTTCATGGGATCTTCCAAGAACAATTCACATCATGAATTGGAAATTCATGCTGTAAATTTGTTATATAGCTAGAAATCACCTTCTATTCATACTACACCCTTGCATCACTTAACCCAAACTTAAACCAAATTTAGAAATAAAGGTTTAAATGAAAGAAAACCCAACTCAAAGTGATATTACCAAAAAATTAAATAGGGATATACCTAAAAAAATATGAGATCCTACAACCTCCCCTCCATATAAAAACTCGTCCCTGATAAACTCTAAGAATCACTATAGGGTATCAGTGAAAAAGCATGGCCATTGTGTTTTCCTATCAGATTCCCTCTACTAGGTATCCTATTACATAGGCCCATTCTACAATTTCATTCATACTAATGTCATAGTCTTACCTAGAATATTTTTCTCACTATGGTATATGATACTAATTGGATGATCCTTAAATGACACATTGATATCCAGCTCAATTCTATGAATGCCTATAACATGGGAAGGGTTAGGATGATATCTCCAAATCCATGACACATGAAACAAATCATTCATGGTGATATAATGTTGTGGAAGGGATAAAATTTATGACACTTTACCAACCCTTTCCACTATTATGAATGACCTGCCAAACCAGGGTGATAGATTCCCTTTCATCCTGATAGGGAATTTCACCAACCTAAGAGACACCTGAAGAAAAACCCAATGACTAAACTCAAACTACAGAGGTCATATCTAATGGTTAGGATATAATTTATGCCAGCTCTATGAAATCACTATCTGCTTTCTGATTAAATAAACTGGCTTAGATATCTATTAAATGAGACTAGGTCAAATTAACATTGACTCACCTACCTCTAACCAACAAAGAGATGAATGATACTACCTACCATTCAAATCCTCAAAAGGATCCATTTGGATCAATGTATATAAACTTTTATTATATGAAAAATCTATGAGTTCTATATGATACTCTCAAAAAAAAACTTAAATATAGAAAAAAGGCATGTAACATATCCTCTGAAATCCAAATCATCCATTTAGATTAGCTATCATTAAAAGTGTGATAGGATATACTTAAAATTAATTTTGATCCCAATTCCTTATAAAGACCATAAAAAAATAACACATGAATTGATAATCTCAATATGAAATTATAATTCCTGGAACACCATACTGTCAAACTATCTCATGCATGTTGAGACTACTGACATCATCAATGGTGAAGGTCTCCCTGATAGACAAGAAGTGTGATAAATTCATCAGTCGATCAATGATCACCCACACTATATCATTCTTATGGGGTTTCCTAGGTAATACTGACACAAAATCCATAGTGACATCATCCCACTTCCTTTATGAAATGGGAAAAGTCTGCAATATCCCAACAACCCTCTAATGTTTGGATTTCACCTACTGATAGGTGAAACACCTCACCATAAAACCTAATATTTATTTATTTATTCTTGGACACTAGTAATTTATAATTATATCACAATAAATCTTTATTAGATCAGGATGTACCGCCTATTTATAAGCTTGAAACTCTCTCATCAGATCCTCAAGTAAGCTCGTAGGAATCCAGAATCAACTATGGGTAATACAAACATCGCAACTACAAAGAGACCATATTGATGGTGGCCCCCCACCATATATTTTTTCCCTTAGAGTTAATCTTTCTGAATTATATATCCAATCTTTCATGATTCAATCTTGGAGCACCGATATAACAAATGTCGAAGTTAGAACTACTCATACTTGGAACTCCTGAACATATAGATGCATATCTAAAAATAGTTCTATCATTCACCACTCATCTCATGACTATGATACTACCTCTATATTTATATTTTGGATTAAGTAATCAGAAAATATATTTCCCCTTCCTAGAGTGTATTACATATCTACGTTAAAAGACCACAGATAATCGACCCACCTCCTCTACTGAAGGTTCAAGTCTCTTTGA
Source organism: Viscum album (assembly GCA_963277665.1). NCBI lineage: Eukaryota > Viridiplantae > Streptophyta > Magnoliopsida > Santalales > Viscaceae > Viscum > Viscum album. The sequence continues at coordinate 1,037,991,373 of OY728150.1, forward strand.
GAAAATATGTACCTAAGGCACTTGTGTTTTGTGTATACCAAAAACCTCTCGCTCAAAAGTTAGTGTGTTCAAAATCTCAGAGAATATATCACCACAAATAACTCAAGATAGTGAGTAGAATAATTCTTCTCATTCAGTCTCAGTTGTCTGGAGCCATAAGTGATCACATGGTCCTCCTGCATCAGATTTTCTATGATTCCAACCCCATATGTATCAAAATACATGGTATAATTCTTATCAGGAGTAGGTAAGGTGGGTATTGGAACTAGGTTAGCCTCCTCTTAAACTCCTATAAACCTCTCTCACAATAATTTAACCAAAAAAACTTCAACCCTTTCTCAGTCTACCCGAACATCGGTGTTATAGATAAGAGAAGTCTTGGATAAAATGCCCATAATAACCTGCTAGACCAAGAAAACTCTAAATATAAAATATATTACTGGGATGATCCCAAGATATCATGACTATAAACTTCTTCCAGTCCACTAAAAATCTAGCCTCTAAGATAACATGAAAAAATAAGTGCACTCTATCAATCCAATAAACATATTTAGATATCTTGGCGTAAAACTAATACTCTCTCAATATACTAAAGTTGATGTCATGATGTTGGGAATGACCGTCTATATACTAGGATTACTCTAAGATTTCATCAATAAAAACATCTAAAAACTTATCTAGGAATGGATGGAAGATTCGATTCTTCAAGGACATGAATACCACCGATACGTTTATCAGAACTAATGTCATAACCATAAACTCATATAAACCATACCTACTTCTAAAATAATTCCAGGGTGTATTAAAAGGTATCAACCTCAAATTATGGTATAATAACCTCAAGTCAATAGTAGAGAATATTTTGACACCTGTCATATGATCGAAGAGATCATCAATGTGTGATAGGTTATACCGTTTCTTAACCATCATCTGGTTCAATCTATGATAATCCATATATAAGAACAAAGTCCCATCTTCCTTCCTATAAAAAAGAATAGAAGAACCCCATGGATAATTAATAGTCCATATGAATCCCTTTGCTTCAAAATATTCAAACAAAAATTTTTAATCATGAAGCTCTGTTGGTTTCATTCTATAGGGAAGATCTGAAACTGGCTCTACTCTCGGTACCAACTCGATAGTGAACTCAATCTCTACTCAGGTGGTAAGTCAGAGAACTATCAAGAAAAGTCATCCTGAAAATGGTCTACTATGGGAGGAAAAGTATCATTCTATGTTACACCATCATTTAGAAAAATGATTTCTATCTAAGTCATAAGAAAATATAATCTACACTAAATTGGTCTTACATGACCAAGCCAAAGGCCCCACTCAACCTAGTGAGATTAGCTACCTCATTTTGGAGATAGAAAGGTAAATATTCTCTAGTAATAGTTGATATGAGACTGTAGGGTCATGAAAACTTCTCAAAGGGAAGTAAATACTCCCATAAGCACTTCGCATAAGGAATCAATCATTCCTATAGGTTTATAAAATCAAATGGATGCAAATTGAATTGCAAACTTGGGAAGAAGCTTAAAGAAATTTAATTTCTCAAGATTTTTAAGTGACCCACATACCACCACTAGGAAGGGTTCATGAAATGCGTGAATCACGAACCAACAGTACATGAAAGGAACCATGATGTGCTGGCCCATAGAGCGATGTCCAACAAACCCAGGAAGTTGTGAACCACATCGTTAGTGGAATCAAGTACACGAAGGTCATCCACATTCCATCTTCCGAACTCAGTAGTTTGTGGACAAATCAACTCAGTAGGGTTCCACAAACTATGACTCATGAATTGCAGCCTCTGCAAACCCTAGTTGACTGAGTCTTCCACAGATTGATATATCTCTTCATGGGATTCCGCAAATGGTGCCTCATTCCCATAGATATGATTTTTTTAGTTCTCTATAAAAGGATCACAAGTGGAATTGAGAATGGACAGATGAAGAAAGCATGGAGGAGACCCTAGAGATAGAAAATAATTCAGAGAGGATTATGGCTTCAGTTTCGAACCATCAAAAAAGTTCAAACCACGAACCACGTTTTTGTAGGTATAACCAACCATGAACCATAAAAAAAATAACTTAATAATAATGTGTAAAAGGAAAACCTAATTGGTGTCATCGTGAACCACATATTCCTCGCGGATGAGCTCTCCATAAACGACAGGTTCCAAGAACCTCCTTCAATACGGTGCTCCGCAAAGTGTATCATTATGCATATCGAACCCCGTGCCGCATACTAAATCAGTACGCAGATGGATCCCGAAGTGGTATGGAGGACCGCATCCAGGACCGCGTACCACTTTGGTCTGTGGTTGTTCATGCCCAAGCCCGCGTACTGCTTCGGTATGTGGATGACCCCTCTACCCATATACCACTATAGTATGTGGAGTTTCTTCTATCCTGCATGATAAAATAGAATGTAGAATGAAGATTATTTGGGTGACCTTCCCTCCAGCTCTAATATTGCCCCTCCATTACCATCCAGTCCTCCATAGATCCTCCACAAACTAGTCCCCTGTTATTAGGCCAAAGTCTCCTCCAAAGCCACTAGACCCATATGATTAGTTCATCGGGCGCATCATTGCACCCCTCTGAGTCTACATACCCATGGTAAGTGGAGTCATGAAGGCTGTCCCCATAATGGTTCAGACTCCAGGGATGTCGATAAGTCTACATTTCGATGGTAACCAAGAGTCTAACCTTGGGATGCTGATGTGAACGTCCACATTCTAGGGATTAAGGGCGATCACTTTCTTTTCCATTCAATGAGGAATGGTGATCAATCAAAGGAATCATATTTGATCCTACTTTTGATGAGAGTTGACATTCCTCCCCTTTCCCAGAGTGTGTTCTAGGGCACTCCCATTGAGGTAAGTCCCTAACCTTCCAAAACCCGAGCCGCATGACCCCCAATGTCATTCCACATTAAAGGGTTCATCACTCCACACCCTCTCCCACCATCGCCTAGACTTCTTCCACCATATGCCCACCCTCTCCCATTAGTGGGAGAGAAGGTGTGTGGTTGGTTGAATCTCTCACATCCTCTTGTTTCTCACACCGAGTATGACTCACGTGGGATTAGATATTTGTGGCGATTAAAACATCCACAAAACCATTCCTAAACTACGAGAACTCTGATTCCTGTTCAAACCAGGATATGTAGGATGCCTTCTTAAAGGCCTAAGATCAAAAGGGTTCCCTTCCAAAAGGGTACACCGAATCATGTCCCGTCAAATGGGAAACTTCCATGCATAAACCCTAGATCATTCCGAAACTATGAGAACTATGATTCCTGTTCAAACCATGATACGTAGGGAATATTATTGAAAGCCCAATATCAAAAGGGTGCCCTTCCAAAAGGTTCCACCCAATCATGTCCCCTCAAATGGACAACTTCCATGTGTAAGCCCCAACTCATTCCTGAACTATGAGAACTCTGATTTCTATTCAAACTAGGATACATAGGACACCTTCTTAAAGGCCCGATCTCAAAAAGGGTTCCCTTATGAAAGGGTTCACCTAACCATGTTCCCCTCAAATGGGAAACTTCCACACGTAAGCCCCAAATTCACTGAACTACGTGGGATCTAATTCCTCTCTCGAGGATATGTAGGAATCCCATCTCATGGGAATTATACCAACATCAAGGCATCTTATATCCCTCCTGGATGATGATAAACTCCAGATCACCTCATTACGTGGATTAAGTAAGAAATTACTACATAGAATCAAATCCATGTATGTCCATGATGATCCTGCAAAACAGGGGTATCCCATGGATACACTCTTTAGGAATGAACCAAGGATTTACGAACATATGAACACAACTTAAATCTATAAGAGAGTCCCAAAATAGGCAATAATTCCCCTTAAAGGGTGCAATGATCCTGAACTCCCATCCCCTTGACCAATGGAGTCCTTAAGTGTTATTAGCCAAATCATCATCCAACGAGCACCTGCCTTTGGAAAGAAGGTCCATGAATCATGGATACTAGGGCCTTTGGGTTTTTCTGGATCCACAAATAAACCTATTTGAGACCATATTAGGAAGTCATATCCTAAGAGGACCAATATCTCAAAACCCCATGCAATCGCCCACTAGGACCATTTGATTGAAGAACTTCCTTCATAATGCAGAAGGGATAAACTGCCCAGTCCCTATGAGGTCAATTCAATCCCCCCAAAAGGATAATGACACAGATCGGTTCAAAACAAAGATGGAAATGTGAAAGTCTCTATAATAATAGGTGAAATCTCGTCACCTGTCAGACTATTCTTTGCATTTTACCCAAACCAGTAAATGCGTCGCCTCAGAGGAAAAACAAAAAAGGTTAACTTGACATGAATACTCAACCAAGGTGGTGGTTTTACCCCACCCAAGCCCCTTCACCTAAAGGGGGGTGGGGGTGGGGAAGGGGGCAAAGACGAATCATAAAATATGCATATGATCAATAGATTCTACATTGATGAGGTTTTTTCGTCTGTATATGTCATATATATATTTATTGTAGGTTTCTAAAAAGTAACCTTCAATCCAAATGGCATCCTAACAAGAAATTCAGACACATGCCTTCACAATCCCGTAGAAGGTTGGGGCCCCGATGAAGATTAGGACCCCCTCGCCTACCCAGAGTCTTCAATGCTAGGTATCTAACACACTGATAAAAGAGTACCACCGAAATGGAACTCTTCCCATAGTGGAGGTTTCAAGACAAGCACTCCAGTCTGCAAAAGCTCACCAGCCGCCTCCTCAACCATGGACAACACCCCAACACAAGGCGGCCCCAGTGGTCATTTCAAACCATTTCGGGAGCCTGTTCCTAGAACGTGACAAAAAGTACCTCCCTTATCTCAAGGAGGTAGATGAATTCAATGCTGTTTACTTCATCTCAGCTGCACAAGGGTCCTACTCATGGGACCCTACCAGAGAGAGTCACTGCCAACACTGGGCGACCAAGTATCCTAACTCTGAAGAGGATCTTATACCGATGGAACTTGCTAAAGTCCAGAAGATATGGGCCCCTAAGGCTACTCACTGAGGGTGGAAAAAATGTAATCAAGAACAAGATATCAAGCTAATTCTTGAGGAAGAACTCCACCATAAAAACACAACAACATTCAATGGGTAGACATACAACTCTACCCCTTCCACTCAAGCCCACCACAGAAATAGGGTGGAATAATACAAGCACATGCACATTCCTGCCAGTGCTCGCCGGTCCTGTCGTATAGAAAGACAGAAAAATTATAGGCACATGTAGATATCTGCCGATGCACAAGAATACCATCATCCAAATAGTATGGAAACAAGATACAAGAAGGCACAAATACCTGTTGATGCATATCAAGCCCGCCATCCAAATAGGGTGGCAAGAAAATATGAGCAGAGTCAAATTTCTGTGGATTCATACAAATCACATGAGACAAATACAATGGAAAGAGAGTAGATTCAAATTCATGATCATGAATATGAATCCACCAGTAAAATACAGTAGAAACTAGAGAATAACACTGATGGAATACTCGTTCCTCTGTCCCGACACAGGAGAACTGCCAGTATCTGATGGAAACCTACAGAGGACCAGAGTAGGCACAAACTCCTAATTTGACATAAGAATGGGCCTTAATACCTATTACATCCAATGATGTATCACAACACATACTAACAATGATGGAAGATCAAACGTCGATTCTAGACCATATCCAGCAAATATGCCAAGATATCATTGTATCGGAAGAAAGGAGAGGAACCAGGACCATGACCCATCTTCCTCGAATAGAATGACTTTCTTGAAAAATGGTTTAGTCACTCCAGAGTAGTTATGCATCCCTTATCCAGTCTAGGAGGGTTGACAGAAATATCCCACAATACACAGAAAACTGAATCGGGAACAAATACATGTTCTAACTAGGGGATGACGGTCCAACATGGTGACCACTATAGGGCAGACATATATCCCTACCTAAACCCAAGATGTATATCGGCATATCTTGGTGACATAATGGGACCCAACAATATAGGGAACCATATATTAATGCTGTTACTAACAACAAATGGACCCATTTACCCGAAAGCGATCACACAAGAATGAAATTCACCAAAGGCAACCAGAAAATGAAGAGAACATATATGATCCTACTATACTGGAAGCTGGAGTTGTTAAAGACCTCGAACAAATATCAATAAAGGATCAAGACCCTGTTATTCCATTACCAAATTATGGAAGTGGAAGTAGTAGTTACGAAGGACCTCCCCACAATGTTGCTACCAGCAACTCTGAAGGTCCTCCCCAGATCACCCATGGGGGCTTACTCTGTGGGCTAGGAATAATCAACCATGAGAGCCCATATCCTGATGCATGTCAGGGTAACCCTACCCGTGACCTAAAGATCAAATAGAAAGAAGGTCCTCCCCTTACTGTTATCCTCCCTGATGGTCCTACCTGGTGTATACTCTATAGATATGCTTCTCCCTATAGTCGGACATCGAGTCATGATGGTATTCCTCACCATGATAAAAGTCATTGCGAAGGCCCTCCCTGCAATGGTAGTTTCTATGAAGTCCCTCCCCATAGTAACATAAAGAAATGAGAAGTTCCTCCCCTCATTGTAGTACATGTTGAAGGCCTTCCCCAGGATGTACACTGCAGAAATTCACCATGCATCCAGATATCAAGCTGTGATAGTAGTCCTCTCCATCATAGCAGTCATCGAGAAGGTCCTCCCCTTAGTGACATAAAGCATCAAGAAGGTCCTCCCCTTGATGTATCCCACCCTAAAGTTCATCCTTAGGGTATAATACATAGGGAAACTCCACAAAGTTGGGCATCAAGTTTCAATGGTATCCCTCTCCATTTTAGCAGCAATTGTGAAGGTCCTCCCCATAACCAAAATTCATACTGGCAAGAAGGCCCTCCCCTTGATAGGACAAATATGAGAAATCCCTCCTATGCTAAGACACTCAGAAAGATGGAGTCATAAATATCATACACTCCATATATGATGAGTGATATCCTTTCTTAACTATAGGATGTTCTGGAGCCACAATCATCTTCTGAGCCACCCCCACGCTATTTACATATCAATGAGGCTCTCACCAGCCTGACTGCTTGGAATAAAATTATTAAGAAGAGGTCAAGATGGTCATATCAAGTAGAGGAGTACCCAGAATAACAACAACATGATATGTTTCTCATGAGAAGAAAACTATCTAAGGATAATATACCAGTGATGTATTTTCCCATGACGACTTCTGACTTTGACATACCAAGGGAGTTGTCTGAGTAATGTATGCATAACATTCGTCTCAATATCTAAATGATTATTTGACATCTAAAAGAAAAGTTATTTCCCTATGAAGGGTATGTATACCATGTCAACATATTAGGAGATATTCACCATCTAATCGACCTGGAATCCCTCCCATATGTACGAAATCCATGATAAAAAAGGTGAAAGAAAAACCAGGAACTTACTTACCTCCATGGACAACATAAGTTGCGTTGCCTCATTGGCGATGCCCCGTATGGAGTTCATGTTTGGGGATGGAGAAAACATGGAGCTCTATACTTCACCCCATATCTCATCCAACATACCTCATTGGAAATTACATCTTGAAATTTCATTACCCAAAGAAAACAATCAAATGAAATCCCTACTTAGGAAATATGGAATACTCAACAAAAATCAGCCCATAGTAAGTCTCAAAAGCATCAGGCCCGATGAGATCAAGCCATTGAAAAACTTATGATATAGGCAACTGAGAAAATATAGTAGGCTTCCCATATAAGTGAATCCAACTAGCAAGAAGTTATCATGTCTTAAAAATCCAATAAATCCCATGTGGATCCAGTGCCATACCCAGCTCACACCTGTGTAGGAGAGAATGAAATAAAAAAGGTGGAAATACAAGCGGATACTGCCACAATACGGGAACAACCACACCCCGCAGGGCTGGGGGTATTTTTACTTCAAAATTCCCCCGTAAGACCAATAAATCTAGGCTGTAGTGCATCAGTAAAATAATAGGAGCAACCCCAGCCTGTAGGGCTGGGGGAATTTTTACCTCAAGTTCCTGCACAAAGGTCATCTATATTCTCCCATCTAGGAAGAACGATGAGTAGAGATGTCACCTGTTCCACCCCATATTTTAGTTCATACCCTCCAGGATGAAGGCACATTATGAGGTCATAACAGGTCTTCCTTGGGGTCAATTTTCACCAAGAAAACCGCAGAATACTGCAGAATGGAAGGAGAAAGTCCAACAAAGGATGCAAAAAACCTTTCCTACCATTCAGCACTGGTTACACCACCCAATATGAGGTATGTATCAATGAACATGGTAAATTTAAACCCCACAGATCTCACATGAAATGATACAAAGGGAGAGGATGCAAGAAATTATGGTTCCTTCCTAGAGGCATCCCACACCGAGCTTGATGGTGTGTATACCAGGAACCAGAGAGCTGTCCAAAATTTGGGAGACCCCTTAGTTAATATATCATTAACTCCCACAAAACCCCCCCAAAAGAGAAGAATAAATCTTAGGTCGTTTATGAACCACCTCCTCCTCCCCCTGAGAATGTGTCCCTCACTCTCGAGGAAAGATTTTCCAAGAAGGATGAAGAAATTAAAGAGCTCAAGTGAATCAATGTTGAGCTGCGTTGAGGGAGCTATCTTGTTGGATGAGTTCCTCAAGAGGAACATCAACAAGTGTTCCTATAAGAGGTTCCCATGCCACATGCACTCATCCTAATAAATGAAGTTAAGCTCAGATTCCTGACCAATCCAGCACCCGGACCATCAACTTACTTAAATTTGGCCCCGGAAGGTAAACAAGACTTCCCTCCATTGGGAAAGAAACCTGAGTATATTCAGGAAAACCCACAAAGGATACCATCGACTGAGTATCCACCCCAAATTCTAGCAGTGCCAACATATCCAACTTTTTCCCTTACCGCACCTACCTAAGCTCTAGTCTAGCAGGATATGCATCAAGAGCTCTTGAATATTGTCGAACAATTGAAAGCTCAACTAGAATCCATGGAAGGGTGGCACGCTCTAATACAACCAAAGAGAAAACCCTACCCTTATTGGGTGAACAATGTTCCACCATCTTCAAACTTTGGGAACCCTGTATTCCCAATGTTAAATGGTTTAGGAGACCCAGAACAACATCTAATTGACAATTCCTCTTACTATGATCCTATTATGGGCACCTCAGAGCAGTAAGAAGCGGTGAATATTAGGTGCTTCATGCGAACCCTATAGGGTTTATCCTTCATATGGTATACTATCTTACTAGCTAACTCAATCATAGGCTGGTAGGACCTCTGATGATATTTTCTCTTCTAGTTTAGTTTGATATTACCTAAGACAACAATCAAAGATATCATGAACTGCAAGAAGTGATAGAATGAAAGAGTTTCAGACTTCATTTCCAGATGGAAAGGCCTAACTTACTCCCTGAATCAGCCTCTACCCTAGGATGAAATGATCTCTATGTGAATCGATAAACTATATGATGAATTTCAAACACCACTCATCCCAATGAAGTACACAAGTAGGTTCTGATATTTCTCTACCATTACCCAAAGGATAAAAGACTTCTTATAGTAGACCAATCTCAAATCCCATCTGACCCCATCAATCAATCGAGATCATGGTATCCTCCAAGCGTAGTTGAATAAACCAACCATGACTCTAATAGATATGGATGAGACAGGACCATCATCCTTAGCCCTGAAGTCCTCTGGGGCCAGAAGGGAAGAAAGAAAGAGCAAGAAGATGAGTTGGAACCAAAGATGAAGCCAATATTGACACTTTCAGACTTCATTCCAGCAGACTTGGGACAATTGGAACCACCCCACCAAATAGAACCATCAGAAGAAGACATTTAGACAGAAGCATTTTCAGATCAAGAAATGATCTTCTACTCCATTAATGTCATTAACTTTATGGAACCCTTCTCTGATAGAGACTATGACCACAAAACTGAATTCCATGTGTCCAATCGGAGAGTCGAAGGAAGAGGCCATAGAGGCTGAGGGTTTCCTAAAAGGAATGATCATGTAAGAAGTCAAATTCCTATCCACTCCTTAGATCAAACTATTAATATTATAGAAACTCACAGAAGAACCCTATGGTAGACACAACAGGAACTAGAGTGTTTCTATTCCCCCACCAGAAGAAATACGAACCTAGTCATCTTGGATTATCCATCAAAGGAAGAACAAATATGAAATCACCCATGGTGTACTGGCGGAACACTTCGACCAAACTTAGAAAGTACAACAGCACCATCATCTCCTATCACAGAGGCCATACCATCTACGTCCAAAGCTCAAGCCCCAAAAGCACCCATGAAAGAGCATCCCTGAGCTGGGAAGCGATGACCTTTAGAGAAGAAATATGATATTCTGAATAATATATCCTCAGTACTGAAAAAGATATCTATCCTAGATTACTTGAGTCTCTCCGAAGACCTTATGGAGGCACTCATCAAAGCCTTACTAAGTACCTAGGAATTTGAGGCTGAAGTAGTAGTGACTGAAATATATTACATGGAAACCAATCCCAATTAATGCAATGCTGTCATCTATTTCACAGACAAGGATGAAGAATCCATCGTTCAAGGCCACATCAAACCCTTATATGTGTCCTAAAAGATAAAAAACATTTATTTTTGATGAATTTTCATCCACAATAGCTCTGGAGTCAACCTCCTCCCATTGTGAAGACTTCTTCAATTAGTCTATGATGAAAACAGTCTAACACCCACCACCAAAACTTTGTTGGGATATGAAAAAAGTGAGCAGAAGCCATTGGGATGAATCGAGATTAAAAATTTTCTTGGTGGCCTCATGTTTGATTCTGAGCTTCTGGTAGTGCCGCAAAGTATGACCTTCAACATCCTATTAGGGAGTCCTTGACTGCATCAACAGACTGCGATTCCATCATCATACCACCAGTGTGTCAAATATTGCACTAATGGAAAAAATAGGACATTGCATGCTGATAAATCCCCATTCAAATCCCGTGAGTCACATTGCATCGATACAGGGTTCTATGAACCAAAAGAGAATTAGTATTTGGCCGACGATGTTGATTGGATCACTGGCCTAAATGGATTGGAAATGGCTTCCACTGATCCATTCCAATAGCTTGGGGAAGAGTATGTATTACCCATCAACCAAGTTGAATGCATAAGTTCAAGCTCGGATACTGACTCAATTTTTGTCATGATTTCCATTATGGATACCAAGTCTAAAGACGCTGAAGATAATGTTGACTCCTATAATGTTAGGGAAATCCCAAATAAAGATACTCTCAGACCATCCTTAGGACCCCAGACAGTTCCCACCTTACTTACTAAGGCATAAAATGTTTTCTATCCAAACACTGGAGAGTTTATCTCGACAATCCTCTCTCCATCAGAAGGGGAAGAAGACAATGAAGTCGGCAAAGAAGAATAAAAATAAGAAGACCTCAAATATGCCCCTCTCTCATTCGAAGAAGGGTTCTCCACCATAATCGATGAAATTAAGGAGATAAACCTGGGCACCAAAGATAACCCGAGACCCACTCAAATTAGTGTGGCTATGACTTTATAGTATCACGAGGCATATAACTATTTTCTAAAGAATAATCGAGATGTTTTTTCCTAGAACTAAATAGAAATTTTAGGCCTTGATCCTGAGGTTTCCACTCATCATCTGGGTCTACCAGAAGACCGTTGTGTCTATAAGAAAGCAACCAAAAGGACCCACCTGATGCATGCTACCAAAATAGAGGCTGAATTTGAAAATCTAATCAAATATAACTTCATCTGGGAAGTCCAATATCATATCTATTTGGAAACATAGTCCCTGTCAAAAATAAGAATGGATATATTAGAGTCTGCATCGACTTTAGGGACCACAATCAGAACTGCTTGAAAGATGATTTTTTGGTCCCGATCACATAATTGTTGATTAATGTGACCATCAGATATGAGGCCCTCTCTTTCATGGATGGCTATTCTGGATACAATAGATCCAAATGGATGAATGAGATGAAGAAGCTACTACTTTTAGGGCCCCTAGGGAGTGTTCTGTTATAAGGTGATGCCATTTGGTTTGAAAAATGTCGGTGCTACATATTAGCGTTCCATGCATTAAATTTTCAATCCCTTCTTAGGAAAATTTGTCAAATGGTACATTGAAAATATGGTGGTTAAATAAAAAAATGATCAAAACACCTAACAGATTTTGAAACTGTCTTCAAAAAGCTGCGACAACATAGTTTAAAGATGAATCCCCTAAAGTGTGATTTCGGCATTACCTCTAGAAAAATCCTCGGCTTCTTCATATGCCATTGTGACATCAAATTCAACCCTGAGAAGACAAAAACCATCCTTGGTATGCCTTCACCTCACAACCTCACTAAGTTGAGGGGTTTCCAGGGATTCCTAGACTACATCCGGCTCTTTATATCCAACCTTGCAGGTAAATGTTTACCTTTCACCAGGTTAATGAAGAAAGGGTTTACATATGAGTTGGATAATGATTGTTAAGAATAATTCAAAAATATCAAAAGATATATCCTAATACCAATAGTGTTGATGCCACCAGTCGAGGGGGGACTAATCATTTTGTACGTAACTTCCTTGGAATGGTCATTAGGAGATTTCCTCACACATAGGAATGATGTCGGTAGTGGGAAAATCCTCTATTACCTCATCTAAACAGTGATCAATGCTAACTAGACCTAATCTTCATATTTCATAAATTCAAGCATTACCTACAGCACCACGAGGTCCATATAGTCTCTCACTGCAACCTGTACAAGTATATCCTCAACTGTCCCATGCTAAATGGATTCCTAGAACAGTGGGACGTCATCTGACAACAGTTTTACATGAAGTACGTGCCCTAGAAATCCATCAAAGGCCTAGTGTTAGTATAATTCCTAGCAATTCACTCCTTAGAAGAAACAATCCTGTTGGATTCTGAACTTCCAGATTAAGAAGTGTTCTCCATCCAAGAAGGACCCCAGGCATGAGAAATGTACTTCGACGGTGCTTATAGAATCCCAACAGAGAAAATGATGGAGGATCCCAATCTCAACAATGTAGTGTTGTGAGTTATAATCATATCCCCCAAGAATTCCATCTTTCCTTACTCCTTCCAACTTTCAGAGGGATGCACAAATAATGAAGTAGAATACTAGGACCTCATTGTAGGCCTAGAGTTGACACTTCATGCACGAGCTGAACACCTGAAGATAAAAGGTGATTCAGATTTGGTCATCAAGCAGGTCAATGGTGACTATGACATTAATAAAGAAGTATTGGTAACTTTGATGAACCATGTTCAAGAACTGATGGTAGAATTCCTATTAGAACCAACATTGACCTATGTCCCCCAGTCACAAAATGATCAAGACGATACATTGGAAAATGTAGCTACAACCCTGGATGATCCATATCGGGATGAAACAATAATCAACATTTCCCACCATTGGATGGTCTTTCTATTTATTCAGAACAATATAGAGAAAATATATGAGTTTAGCCCTATTTATGAGCCTTATGGTCACACCACCAGCTAGATGAGTCCCATTGCAAATTACCTCCAGAGGGGGGAACTCCCACCAGATTGGATATGAAGAGAATAGATCCGGAGGCGAGCAGTCAACTTTGTCTTATACAACGGCACAAACCAAGAAAATGTTCTCTATAAACTAGGCCTTGAAAAATTCCTTATCGGGTGCATCGATGGAGAAGAGACTGTTTCCATCACGAAAGAAGTGCATGCTAGAGCTTGTGGCGCACACCAATCAACAACCAAGATCTCCCATCAAACTCAAAGGCTTGGATACTATTGGCCCACTATGATACAAGATTGTGCCACATTCACTAAGAAGTTCCATTCCTACCAAGTTCATTCCAATTTTATCCACCAAACCTCATAGCTACTACACATAACGAAGTACTCCTGTCCATTTTACATATGGGGGATGGATATTGTGGTATCATATCCTCCCGCCATAACCATACAATTCAAGTTCATTCTCATAGAAACTAAATTCTTCTCCAAATAGGTCGAAGCCATGCACCTTAAATAGGTTGGGGAAAAAAGAATTATTAACTTTGTGAAGGAGAACATCATTACCAGATTTGGTTTCCCTCATACAATACTGATAGACAATGGCAAAAACTTCTACTCTGCTGAGTTGGATAAGTTATACTAGGAGTATGGAATCAAAGACAATAGTTCATCCCACTACCATGCAGTAGACAACGGGCATATAGAGGCTTTCAACAATACTTTGTACAACATACTCCAGAAGATGATAGATAAAAATAAGAAATCATGGCCAGACAAGCTCCTTCATGCTTTATGGGCTTACCAGACCATGACCGACACTGCTAGCTAGGAAACCCCGTACTCACTAGTATACAAGGCAGAGGTAGTTTTTCCCATTAAAATTCAAGTGTCATCACTCTCTATGGCCATTTGTGATCAAATGCTCATGGATGAGAAATCCAAAATATGGTTTGATGAGTTGAAAAAACTATATGACAAAAGGTTTCACACTTTTCACCATTTGGAAGTCTACCAAAATCGGATCGCACGAGCCTTCAAAAAAAAGTTCACCTTCTATCTTTACTCAAAGGAGAGATGGTGTTGGTCCTCATAACCCCGATGATACTTAAAAAAACCCCAAATCTTGATCCAAAGTGGGAAGGATCATATTTCATACACAAGGACTATTCTAATGAAGCATTTTCCTTGATATCAATGGATGGAAATATCATCATAGATCCCACCAATGTAAGGTTTCTGAATAAGTACTTTGTGTAACGACGACGTATATGGTCCAAAATCTATGAACAAAAACTATGATTTATTGTCCTGATCACATGATGTTAAATAGTATGATATCAGTCCCTGCAACACGACATTAAACTGTGATGCCAATGTCCTCACTGCATGACTCTAAACTACACAACATAGCATCCTATCTAAAAGATGTTAAAAACACATAACATAAATCATCTTAATTACATGATGATAAACTACACGGTCCCCAAAGAACTGTGTACAACTTGATTCCCATTCATCAGTGGGATATGTAGCGACACCTCAACCCTTGATGTTGTCCCTACCCCCTCATGAAAAAATGACTCTATTGTTTCATCTATCTCCCTATATTATGAGGGAAATCCTTATCACTCCTTGTTTCTCACATCGAGTATAACTCATGTGAGATTAGGATCAATGGTAAGAATTCACTCACATAAAAAAACTATAGAGGAATATGATAGACCCGGCACTCATAGCGGATGAAACTAAAATGTCCCTACTTTAGAACTATGTATGGCTTGATTCCTTCCCTTGTCGGATACATAGTGATGCACGAATTTAACATCCGATACCAACCACCAATTAAAAAAATCCCCTCTCATTTCCCTACACATGGACCAAACCCTTGTAGGGAACATTTATAACTACATACGGCTTGATTCCCATTCATCAGTGAGATACGTAGTGACACCCGGATCCTTTATCCCGGTCCATCCACCCAAAAAAGGTCCTAACCACATGATGCTAAAATGAAAGGTTCCTAAAGAGTCATGTGTATCCTGGTTCTCAAAATTATGAGATCTTGCACATGACCATAATTTTCAGCACAAGTTTGAGTTCCGACACTCATAAGAAGTCAAAAGATCATTATTCCCCCTACATATGAGTCAGATCTATGTAGACGATTCATTAGTTCATGGATTATCATGGTATGAATAATTATTACATTCACAAACACATATTTTCCAATTGTGAAACTCCACACTCTGGGAAAATCATGGGTCCCCATAAAAATTCATGTCCATCAGAGATGTAAGTCCAGTGTCCTATGAACACCTTTTTTAACTATGCACATCATTCCCCAGTGGCTCTGTATATGTAACCTACAAAATGGCCATCAACCAAAGGAAAATCCTACCTCCAGAGATTCCTCTCCTACCTTAGTATGCCCAATGGTTTCCAAGCCCCTTGTCATTCCTCTTGATCCAAGGCCCCCCAAGACTATGGTTTACACCTTCTATCATTGTTCATGTATAAGGAATTCCAGAATATCCTGACATGATTAACTTAAAGCTATTTATGGTATTTTTGATAGGATGTTCTCACCACAAGATGCTAAAAATCAAGGCTAGAAGGGTCTCAGTTTCATCCATGATGCATGACTTTAAACTGCATACCATTTATTTAAGTGTAAAATGCTCCCTACAATTGATTATGTTATTCTTAAGTGGTGATTTAGAATCCTCATAATCCGTTGTTTCTCACACCAAGCATAGCTCATGTGAGCTTAGGGACCTCAGTAAGAGATCCACCATGACATCATGAGAAATCAGTATAGGAGTTTGGTGCTAGTAGTATGACCCTAAAAGGCATGTTACAGTTCCCTTCCCTATAAAGAACCCTGGGTCCTAGCTGTATGAAGTTAAACTATAGGGTACTCATAAGATGGGACAAATGCCTCACCCTATGTATGAGTTAGATCTATGTAAGGGATTACCTGATCCCATGAGTGAATCACAGCTCAAAAGTTTCTAATGTATCCGGATACACTCTTTAAATACCTCAAACTCCATGCTTTGAGTAATCTTGAATCTCCATAATCTTCCATGGCCATCAAAAATGGAAGGATAGTGTCTTATGGACACCTTTGTTTGAATATTCAGATCATGCCCTGATAGATTTGCATATGTCTCCTACAAAATAGCTGTCAACCAAAGGAAAATTCATCCTCAGTAGAGTCCTTTCCTACCTCAGTATGTTTGATGTCTTCCAAGACTCATGACATCCCTCCTGATTCAAGAACCCTTAGAGTCATGGCTTACATTCTCTTTCCTAACCACGTCCTGGATATATCAAAACACCCTATCCCAATTCACCTATAGTCTCTCTTGAGGCTTCTGTAGAATAAATATACCCCATCCATATGCGTGAAGTTGATCTGTGGATAAAAAAACAAATTCACCCACTTATTTCTGGGTTTCTCAGTAAAGTTCATCCAAAGAAATGCCCCTTTCATGCTTATGTGAACCCCTTATCAGAGTTCATATGTCTTGTTCAGAGAGGTCCCAATCTCCATAATCCTTAATAGATATTAGATATGAAAGGAAAATGTCCTTTAGATACATTTTTTTGACTATGCACATCATGCCCTGGTGGCTCTACATATGTCTCCTATAAAATGGTCATCAACCAAAGACAAATTCATCCCCATGAGAGTCCTTTCTAGTTTCTGTATGCCTGTATGACATATCTATCCCATCTAACCCCCCAGATTCAGAAACCCCTAGACAATGGCCTATGTATCTTTCCCTTTTCAAATGACCAGACATGAAAGGAATTTATAATTAAACCGATGAATCATTTACTCTCCTTTGGTTAGAGAAAAATTATCTCCCATAATGGGTGTCAGGTGTTCTGGTTGTATGACATTAAACTATACCATTCACTAGTCCTCCCTTACACAAGTAAAATTCATGTGGGAGTGGTTTCCCATTCAAAGATGATAAAAATTACCCTAATACTTTCATTAATCATTCCTCAAATAGTCTACCTACTATGGCCCCCAACCTCAAAACAAACCCAAAGTGTTATAAATTCCCCCAGTCCATCAAAGGTGGAAGGCCAGTGTCCTGCAGACACCTTTGTTTGACTATGCACATCATGCCCCGATGGCTATACATATTTCTCCTACAAAACGTATGTCATCCAAAGGAAAATTCATCATCATGAGAGTAATATTCTACATTTATATGCCTAAAATGTCTCTCAAGCCTCATATAAATCCAAAACTCCCAAATTTGGGGTCAAGAAAAATCACTCATTTATGACTGATATTATTAGGATATTTCTGGATAATAAATCCCACATTGGGGTCTCTGACCCTTCAAGTTTTGGTCAAATTTATTTGACCTAAAACATTAGTAATAAGTCAGATTGGCAGGACTATAAAACACCAGTGAAAAAGACTCAATACTCGCCAGAGGAAAAACCCGCAAAGGGAACATCTAGATAAAAGTTGAGTACCAGCTCCTTAAACCTATACTATGTATTATTTAAGAAAAAATAAATAATGTTGAGCTATCAAATACTCCAAAGAGACATAAATATTGTTAGGTAGAAAACCCACAAAGGGCAGCCTAGGAAAAAGTAAAGTTATACCTGCTAAGCTTGTATGAAATAGGATTAGGAAACAATTAGGGTAATAATGAAAAAGACACAAAAGTTTGTGAGGTTTTTCATGAAACCCCAGCAATAGTCAAACTATGTTCACTGAGTCCTGTGGATCAGAAAAAAATTAGAGCTTGATTCCATTATTTCAATTCAATAGTTTCGAATAATGGTTTAAAATTAATACCTGATCGAAATAATGCTCATATGGTTGATTGTGATTAATTGACATGATAGGAAAAGGAAAAGAATAAGCATTGGAGGTAAAAATAATTCCATTAGTCCCAAAAAATGACAAGTTACAAAGAGAAATAGAGGAAAATCCCCAGTTCGGAGTCTCTCCATAGTGTCAAAATAAAATTAGTACATCATGATTTGGAAATTTACACAAAGTCTTGGGTCACCCTTTCCAGAAAAATGGCAAGCGATTTCTAGGGGCCATTAAGAGTTTTCTCTAAAGAAGCTCTCTTAACTACTTCAGCTCTGACCGTCGGGTGCACACATTCCACAATGACTTTAAATTCCCAACCTTTTTTCTAGATAGATTTATAATTGGAACCCAAAGAGGCCAGTTGAGCCTTCAACTTGGCTATGTGAGCCTCATAATCTCACAACTCCTCCTTTTGGATGATCACCAAATCATGATCCTTCACCTATTCAGCTGTCAGGTGATTGAGTTCCTCTAAAACATCTTAAAAGGTCATTACCTGATGATGGGAAGAATTGAATTAGGCAAATTTATCCTCAATTGAAGCAAGGTCTTCATGGGCTATGAAAATCTGGTAGATAAGAAGATGTTGATGCTGGTAATTAAAGACACAAGAACCCAACTTGGTAAATAATCGCTAAAAGTTGGCAGTCTCATCAGTAAAACTAGCCATATGTGTTTTCACAGAAAGGGAATATAAATGACACCACACATATTTTTTCATTGCCTGATGCCTCCCCATAGTATTGGGACCTTAGTCCTCCCCCACCGTAATGGGTCTATAGGCAAGAAGCATCATTACAGGAGTGGTAAGGGACCTATGATAGGTTACCCTTAGATGGTTCGACCACTAGAGCTGGATGTGGAGGACTAACAAAAACTTATAGTTTATCTGGTCACACTCTACTAGGGATAGCCTCATTAGGGTTGTGGGTAGTATCCACAAGAGGGGATTAGTGTGAATCACTCCCCACTGAGATAGACCACAGAGATGAATCCCCTTCCAGACGCATCTGATTTCGGATCGACCATCTTCTCACCACAGGGATAAGAATAGGTGGAGCGACTATCACACTCACCATAGGAGAAGGAATATATGGCATGATCATCATGGTAAATATGGGGAAAAGGATGGTTAAAGGATTTTGGACCCGTCAAATTGGTCTTCTCATCACCCCGTCAAAGTAATAGTCTTCCCATAGTTGAGCATATTCCAGTGATAGAAAAGTGAATCTCATCATATTAGGGATGATAAAATCCATAGAATCACCTTCCTGCATCATCATAATCCATAACTAGAAAAGAATTACAGGATGAGATTCTCCCCTTAACTGAACTGTAGGAAGAAGCATAGTCTTTTGAAAGCGCCCAAATTTCCTGGCAAATCGGTAAGGGAGGTATGACTCATAGATGGGAACCCGATATATGAGAGCAGTGAGCATCCCATCCTGAAGCGCTGTAATATATGAATATTACTCTGAATAACCTCCCCTTTCACCCCTTAATGACCCATGAGGGGTAGGGTATGGTGAAAATGAGAAGTGAGAAGCATCATTTAGCAGCCCAACTGCATCTCTAACACTTAAAGTTATAGGATGAACATTGGAGATGTTAAGAAGGGGATGTTAAAATTCAGAGTGAGGAAACCTAGCAGTGTTTCAATATTCAAAGCAAGGGGAAGTGTTCTTATATCCACCCATATAGAAATTTAAATGGTCCACTGAGATGATACAGAGGTTTACCTTCTTGTATCTACCCCAAAAAATCATAAAATCAGGCAAGAGTAGGAATGGCCAAGTTAATTGGTTGACCCTATGATAGCATAACCACCATCATCAGAGTGTAAGCCTTGACCCTAATATAAAATTCATGGGATGGGAAGTCCATCCACTCAGAAACATGGCAAAGAAACCCTCTAATCTAATCTCATGTGACATGTCTGGTCGAATCTCGTATTTCGAGGTGGTATATCGTCCTGCTTTGAGGGTGGCGCAATAAGAACCTAGAATTTGTCGAGACTAACAGGTTGGATGAGTTTGAATATGGAAGGCTATCTTCTTAGGCCCATTCACTTGTATAAATGAACCTATCCAATCCAAAAATGGGATAATAGAGCGAGCCTAGAGAGGGTGATCAAGTAATCTCTCCGCCATGACCAGTAAGATCCTTATCAATGGGGACACATGGTTGGTATCATACCAAGTGGCAACTACTGGTAGAAATTTTTCATACATATTTCCAAGGATGGGGAGTCCTCTGAGCTGGTGGATGTCTCACAAGTAGATTCCAACCTCTCCATGCGAAAAATGGAAGGTATTGGTGCTTGAACACCAGAAACTCATTAGTTTTGGGAGGATTTTTCCTAGAGTGAAAGCTACAAACTAGAAGACCCAATCTTCCGGATATAAGTTCACTACCTCCAACCTATCAGGGGACTCTAAACAAGTTTGGTGTACCCAGAATTCCCAAGCACATTCATCGAAGAAGCATCCTCTGGCTTGAAGGTCCCATTTAGTGCTCCAACCACCATTAGTGTTTTCTCGAGAAAGGTTGATAATGGATGGGTACTCTTGGGTGATTAGTCTCAAGGAAGTATGGAAACACCTGCGATTACCCTAAGTCCATGACGATCCCTTTAATATGAACATATGTTCCTAAATCGGAGTAGCTATGACTTCTCCTGTTGGGGAAATATCAGCTCATTCATCACCTTGGGGTTCTTACAGGAGAACGAAAGGAGTATTAAGGTTAGCCACTGGCAAAGTAATGTCATCAAGAAGATCAAAGCCATAAAGTAGAAAATACACAGACAATGGGTAAGCTAGATGATCTGGAATAAGGAGATATTTTAAGAAGATGTTTTGAGGAACAATGTAGGATAAAAGATGGGCCTTAGTGCCCTCAACCATGGCTTCCATCGTCTTGGTCGATTTCATCAAAGTATGTGGACGAGCTACTATAGCCTGCACAGAAAGATCCAAAATCCCACAAAAAGTTATTCCAATGAGAAAAATGTTGGATAAAGGACACAAAAAATGGTTGAGGGTCTTAAAAGAGGGTCTTTATGGTGCTTCGTGTACTACTTTCAGAAACACTATGTAGAATCCATTTTCAGTGAACTACATGGCATGAGGAAGAAATTTCCAACATACTATAGTGGTACACAGAATCCATACTATGTAAAACCACCAGTATAAGAAAGATTTGAAAGGCGCTAGCCTGTGGAGCATTGGCCAGTAAATAGAAGGGTTTGTGGGAGGAAGAAACTGCGAACCAAGGCCCCGCCATGCTAATATTCAAAGTTTCTAATTGAAAGTTTTATGTTCAAATTAATATGGCTTAAATTTCATTTTTCCAGTTTAAGTTTGATGTGCGGGACACAAAAATCGTGTAGCGTTCTCCTATGAGGAATTCTGGAATTTAGTTTTAAATTCCATAATGAAGTTCATGAAACCCAAAATTCAGTTCACGGGCAGAAGCAATTGTAAAGAGTTTGGTTCACGACACGTACATAGCGATTCATGAATACAAATTTCTCAAAGGAGACAGTACACAAACGTAGAGAAAGACAAGGGGGGTCGAGAGAAATTTTCACCATGAGAAATAGTAAAATACAAGTGACCTGGGCCCCTATATATAGGTGTGGTCCCCTCCTATCGGACCTATCTGTTCTACTGAAAACCACTTCAGTTCAGGACCTCTTCTATATCAGAATAGTCTCCTCTTCGTTCTGAATGGACCCCATTCTAATGGGGGGAATTTTTAGGGTCCTGAAAACTTTTCAAAGGGAAGTAAATAATCCCACAAGCACTTTTTAGAAGCAATCAAGCATTCCTACTGGTCCATCAAAGAGAATGGATGCAAATAGAATTGAAAACTTGGTAAGAAACTTGAAGAAATTGAATTTATCAAGAGTTTTAAGTGATCTACGTACCACCACCAAGAAGGGTTTGTGGAATGCATGAATCGTGAACCACCAGTATGTAGAAGGACCCATGAGGTTCTAGTCCACAGAGTGATGGATAGAAAACCCAAGAAGCTCTGAACTGCACCGTTAGTGGAATCAAGTGCACGAAGGCCATCCGCATACCATCTCGCAAACTCAGCAGTTCGCGAAGGAAGAAAATCAGTAGGGTTCCATGAACCATGAATCACAATCCACAACCTCTGAAAACCCTAGTTGACCAAGTCTTCCATAGATTAAGATATCTCTTCATGGGCTTCCAAAAATGGGGCCACATGCCTGTAGATATAATTTTCTCAGTGCTTTATAAAAGGAGAACAAGGGGAATTAAGAACATACGGATAAAGAAAGCACGAAGGAGACCCTAGAGATTGGAAATAATTCAGAGAGGATTCCAGATTCAGTTTCAAACCATCAATTAAGTTCAAACCATGAACCGTGTTTCCATAGGTATAACCATCCACGAACCATAAAAAGAAAGAGCTTAATAATAATGGGTAAACCACGAACTTAATTGGTGTCATTATGAACCACAAATTCATCACGGATGAACTCCCTATGAACAACAGGTTCCAAGACCCTCCTTCAATATGGTGCTCTACATAGTGTACCACTATACGAATCAAACCCCACGCCGCATACTGCATTAGTACACAGATGGAACCTGAAGCATCATGGAAGACCACATCTAGGACCACATACCACTTTGGTATGAAATGGTCCGTGCCCAAGCCTGCATACTTCTTTGGTATGCAGATGAACCCTCTACCCACATACCACTATGGTATGCAGAGCTCCCCCCATCCTGCATGAGAAAACAATATGCAGAATGGGGCGTCTTCAGGTTTCCTTATCTCCAGCTCCAATCTCACCCCTCCATTACCATCTAGTACTCCATAGCTCCTCCACTAACTAGTCCCCCGACATCAGGCCAAAGCCTCCTCCAAAGCCAACGAAATCGTATGATCAGATAATTGGGCGCATCAGCACACCCCCTTGAGTCTGCATACCCATGGTAAGAGGAGTCATGAAGGCTATCCCCACAATGGTTTGGACTCCAGGGATGTCTGTAAGTCTACATTCCCATGGTAACCCAGAGTCCAACCTAGGGACACTGATGTGAACCTCCTCATTCTAGGGATTAAGGGTGATTACTTTCCTTTCCATTCAATGAGGAATGTTTATCAGTTGAAAAAATCATATTCGCTCCTCTTTTTTATGAGAGGAAACATTCCTCCCCATTCCCAGAGCGTGTTCTGGGGCACTCCCACTGAGGTAAGTCCCTAAACTTCTTTAAGACGAGCTACATGAACCCCAATGTCATCCCACATTGAAGGGTTCATCTCTCCGTGCCCTCTCCCACCATCATCTCAGCTTCTTCTTCCATAGGCCCGCCGCCCTCTCTCATCAACGGGAGAGAAGGTGTGTGGTTGGTTGAATCTCTCACATACTCTTATTTCTCACACCGAGTATGAATCACTTGGGCTTAGATATTTGTGACAATTAAAAAATCCAAACAACTATTCTTGAACTATGATAACTCTAATTCATATTCAAACCAGGATATGTAGGATACTTGCTTTAAGGTCTGAGCTCAAAAGGGTGCCCTTCCAAAAGGGTCCACCCAATCATGTCCCCTCAAACAGGTAGCTTCCATGCATAAGCCCCAGATCATTTCTAAACTAAGATAAATTTGATTCCTATTCAAACCAGGATACATAGGATGCCTACTTGAAGGCTTGATCTTAAAAAGGGTTCCCTTTCAAAAGGGTTCACCCAATCATGTTCCCCTAAAATGGGAAGCTTCCATGCATAAGCCACAAGTTCACTGAAATATGTGGGATCTGATTCCTCTCCCAATTATACGTAGGAAGACTATATCATGGGTCCAATCCCATAATCAAGCCATATTCCATCCCTCCTAGATGATGATAAACTATAGAGTGCCTCATTTCATGGATTAAGTAACCATTTCCTCCATAGCATCAAATATTTGTATGTACATGATGATCCTGAAAACCAGTGGTAAACTATAGATACAATCTTCAATAATGAACCAAGGATTCACAAACATATGAACATAACTTAAATTTACAAGAGAGTCCTAGAATAGGAAATAATTCCCCACAAAAGGGTGTGATGAGCCCAACCTCCCATCCTCTCGACCAATGGAGTCCTTAAGTGTCATTGGCCAAATAGTCATCCAACGAGTGCTTGCCTTTGGAAAGAAGGTCAATGAATCATGGATACTAGGGTTGTTGGGTGTTTATGGCTCCACGAATAAACCCAATGGAGACCATCCAAGGAAGCCATATCCTAAGAGGATCGATTGCACAAAACCCCATGCAATCACCCACTAAGACCATTTGACTGTGGAACCTCCTTCATAATGCGGAAGGGATAACTTATCCAGTCCCTATGGGGTCAATCCAATCCCCCCTAAAGGATAAATACATGGATCGGGTTGAAACAAATATGGCGACGTGAAAGTCTCTATAATAACAGGCAAAATCTCATCACCCGTCAGACCATTCTTTGCATTTTCCCCAAACCCGTAAATGCACCACCTCAGAGGTGAAACAGAGACTATTACAAAATTATCTAATCCATATCAAGAATCAAATTGAAACATATTATTTACAACATAAATCTCTACTAAAGTAAATGGTATTCACCAATTTATATAGAACACACCTTACAATGTTTGATACCCTACGATCGCACTCCTAACAATGTGTCAATGGTAATGAAATCATATATGATCTCTATAGACAAAAACAAAACATTTTTAAAATAGAATATAGAAAGGAATTAAATGATCCTATATCAAACTATACACAAGCTAACGTAGATGATACAAAAATCGTACCTCCAATGGTTGTAGGCCCCTATACTACTCTCTATGAGTGGTACTACTGATCCTGTACATGGGTAACTCATCCCCTACCTCATCTTGAACTTCCTGTGGAACTCCAACTACTAGTCTGTTAAGAGGTAGCTGAGTCTCTCCTAGAAATAGGTGCATTCCTTGGTCAAATGGCACTACTTTACTCTTATAGACCTATGTAAAAACTTTGAAGATGACCCATACTACCATAGAAATGACACTCCACTATGGGGTGAGGAAACTGTGGGTGCTTTTGGACTGAACTACCACACTAAAATCACAACATCGAATTATAGTCTTGAGGTATAGTTATACTTCCCTAGATATTCTTCCCACTACTTCCCTAGAAATAACTATCATATCAGTGCTTCTTATTGCTATAAGAACTCACATACCACCCTCTTGAAACTACCTAGATGTTTCTTGGGGCCTATCATAGGTTTCCCTCCATGATGATTTCCTAATTCATCACATCCAAAAGACTACCTGGGATAAAGACATTTACCTATGATATGATCTCATAGATAATCCCATTTAATGAATTCCTCACCTTGGAGACCCCATCATCTGTAAATAATGGAGAAAAGCATTAAATATTAGTGAATCATCTAGCATATTTTACCACTAACATGTCTTCCCATATCATATGAATGAAATAATGACCCCTCTCATCTCTCAATATTTTAGGATATAAGTGGATCAAAAAAATTTCCTCAAAGTCCTTCCAAGATAGCTCCTTGTGTTACCCAAAATGCTGCAAAATTTACCACCAATGCTTGGATAGTCCTTGAAGAATACATGCAGCATGATTTACCATTCTATCTAAAGGTGTCTCAATATTCTTAAAGACCATTTGGACTAAATAAATCCAGAACTCAGTTTTCTAGGGGCCTCCCTCCCTAGTATTAGACAGATGTAGTAGTTGAAACTCTCTCTTTAACTCAAACATCTAAGGCATGATGTGAATAGTCTCCCTATCCATGGATCACATGGCCATAAGGAAGCTACCGCAAAGTTGATCATCCATCTAATTATTTGGATATGTAGGTATTTTTGGCTCAAATATGTTAAGAGCATTCTAATTTTCACTCTCGTGGTGGTCAATTCAAATACGAGGAGGAATTTTATATACAATTTTAACACACACCTAAGATCAACCTCAAAAGATGATAAAAAATAGAACTACATGCTCATAGTTTCTCTATATTTGGATTAAAATTTGAATTGTAATCACATAATAATTTCTTTCATTCTATATATCATGTATATCAAGTGATTTCATTTCATACTTTATATGGGAAGATATGTAACATGTGATAAATATATCCCTAGAATGAAAAATTTATGTCAAAATATATCCCTACATGCCTATCAGAATGCACTCATACTCATCTCATTCCATACCAACCCATGAGTAAAATATAAATAAATAATAATATCACATAACAAGTGAAACACCCAAGGTGAAGTAACATCAAAATTATAACAAGCGAATAACATGAAAAAAATACCAGCCCTGGGAACTCATATTTTTCCCCACACAAGGGTTAGCTACTCCCATGAATGATCTCATTACCAAGTCCAAACACATCAGAGTATCTTTTCTACCTTTCTTAAATGGTAAAGCAATTGAAAAGAAACTTGACACTCTGATACCACTTTGTAACATCCCTGACTCAGCACTTCCTCACGTGACTGGATTGGGTGGGTTATTTGACCTAAAGAGAACCTCTCAATATTCCATATGCTATTGACTAACAGTAGGGGTGTAAGTAATATAGTGGGGAGACTATACCCCTAGGTATAGAGTATCATTACATTAGAAAATAATAACATAGTATAATAAATAGAGAAAGAAATATAATCAAGAAACATGTATCCATAGAGAAATAAAGAACAACTCCAACAAATCAATAATAATATAATTGTGTAATGATAGATTGAAATATAACTAAATTACACGATCAATTCGAAACAAATAAAAGACTAAATTGACTCAAATAAATACTCCAAAATACCCTGGTCTTGAACCCCCATGTTAGTCACATCTCCAAGATTTAACCCATCCAATGAGAAATCAACAATAAGGTGCCTTGCCCTTATCCAAACCTGCACTCATGAAATCTTCTCGGGTACCAAATGATGGCTCAAATAGGTTGTAAGTAAAACTAAATAGGTCAACACCACCATGTATAAAAAAATATAGTATGAATAATAATTGCATGAAAGAAAGCGATAAAATATGGGTATTAATTAATCAATTAATACTATACATCAAATAAATCCACTGACCCTCAAGCTTAGGGTTGACACCTAGGGTCAGCCCTAAATTGATTTGGCACCAATCCAGATATCTCTAAGCATGCTATGGAATCATGCCAACCATTTATATAACCCTCATAGAATATATATCATAAATCAACACAAGATAATCAGGTAGATCCCTATAAGCATTACAACATAACCAGGATAAGCCCTATAATCATTATAACAGATTCAATCCAAGAAAAGGTTAGAAAAAAACAAATGGATAAGCACTAATAATATATTCATAATCCATAATGGTTAATTCATCTAATTACCATTAATTTTAGACAATAACATTTCATATATCAATTTAACCA
Source organism: Viscum album (assembly GCA_963277665.1). Classification (NCBI taxonomy): domain Eukaryota; kingdom Viridiplantae; phylum Streptophyta; class Magnoliopsida; order Santalales; family Viscaceae; genus Viscum; species Viscum album. The sequence continues at coordinate 1,038,019,306 of OY728150.1, forward strand.
AAAGACATTAACTCTCCATTTAACTAATTTTATTCCAGGTGATTCCATCACAAGAAAATGAGAAAATTCCATACTATGAAAATCCATAATATCAATAAATTTCAAAAATTCAAATTATTAATCTAATCAACAAATAAAAAATTACATATCCATTAATATTTTCAAGGGTAGTCTCACCCCACGAGTGGCCGAAAGCCTGGTCTCAAGGGAAATAAAATTAATAGGATCCAATGGGATCTCTAATCACAAGTTTATCATCCAGTAATGAATTATATAATTATCTAGGTCACATGAAAATTATGACAATATGAATCACATCGATTTCAAGATTTTAGATAATTGAAATATACCTCATGGATTTATTTTAGACTACCTACCTTGAAAGTAGAGAAGGATATAATAAAAGATCACGTCGATGGAAGTGATTAGCATCCCCATTATCTTTAATGAGAATAGGAAATTCCATGAATAACATACTAATAAGTGGAAGAAGAACCATAAATATTACCTTAAAAATATAGGTTTAAAACACCTAGATCAAATACAGTCTTTCTTCTTGATCTAAGATGATTGTCATAAATTGATGTTGGAAGGTCTATAGTCAAGAAAGGGTATACGAATCTATAATCACATGGTGTTAGAGGGTTTAAAATAGGGTTAGGTGTGGCTAATTTATTACGTGAATAGACTATTCACATAATGAAAGTCTTTATTCCCTTATATGATGAAAAACATATAATCTAGGATTTTAAAAACCATAAAAAATGCATTTCACATTGTTAAATAGATTCAAGATGTGAATTACCTTTTCATGGGATCCATTCAGGATGTGAAGTAATTCATGGGGTGTGTTCAAGGGGTGAATTAAATTTAGGGGTGAATTAAATTTAGTGGGTTAATTGAATTCATGGGTCCTATTAAGAAAAATTCACATCGTAAATTTGGACTTCATGGTGTGAATTCATTCTATTGCAAGAACTCACCTAATATTTCTACTACACCCTTGTAACACTTAACCCAACCTAGAACTAGGCTATAAAATCATGTTTTAAACAAAATACAACCTAACTCAAATATATATAACAAAAAACTCAAAGAGGGACATACATGGTAAAAATATGATCTTATATAAATCATATTTTTCTTCTAAAGTAGAGATTTTAGTATAAAACCTACTTATAAGACACCTCATCAATTTTTAATAATAGTTGAATCATACCAAACATATTTTAATCCTATTATGTTTCTTAAAATTTCATTAACTCTAGTTAAGTACTCATAAATAATTTCATCTTCCATTATTCTGATATCTTTGAACCCACTTCTCCATATTTGATGCTTTTTTTTCTTCAGTTTTATATTTCCCTTGAATATGCTTTTGAGTTTTTCCCAAGTTTCATTTGTTATCTCGAGGTCCATAACCTTTATATAATCATTTTATAATAAGTATATAAGAATAAAATTTTGATATTTCCCATGAACATCAAGATTCCTTTTGTTATAGAATTTTATAGGAGCTTCTTTAACTATGGGGGGACGCCTCCCAATTGCTACATCAATCACTTCCAGGACAAGTGACAGAAGATAGAGTAACATTATGTTTTTCCATCCAGAATACTTTTTTCCATAAAAGGTAAGAATGCATTTATTTTTAATTTATTTGAGATTATCCATGATAAAAAAATTAATAACCTTATAGAGAGAACCTTTTTTCTCTGATACCACATGAAAATCCTAGGAATGTGAGGGCCACTGAGAGGGGGGGGGGGGTTGAATCCATTGTGTTATTTTAAAGTTTTATTTCTCTTGAAATTAACCCCTAAAACTTGTTATAGTTTCTATACTTTTAAACATTAAATCTCGACCATACTCCTATGCAAAAATAATAAAGTAAAGAAATGCAATCTTGATTTACATGGTTCAACCCTAATGTGGGAGACTATGTCCTTACAGTGTTGAATCCCATCGGTCCATGAAAATTCATTATGATTTGAAGTAAATATTATTGATACAAATCCCTTTAAGATCCTTCTATCTCTCAGTAGGAAATTATACCAACTCCCACCAGTTACAAAGTTTTCGTATACTTCAGATCCAACACAAGATAATAAAATTTGAAAAAATCTCACAAAAACTTTTTCCAAAGAATCTTCATCTAGTATAATTCCATCCAGTGCACCTCAAAACACCACAACTTCAACCTATGTGCCTTATTTCAATGTTCCTCTATACATTTACTCTATTCAACTATTCTTTGTTCATTCCACCTATTCTTAGAACACCTTTATCTGATGCCTCTTCCTCAACCAAGTATTTACTTGGATGGAAACTCATATTTATCTTCTAATAAAAACTTCAAAACTTGGGATCTCTCTCATACATGAATATTATACATTCATACTATAATTTCACTCCTTTATATAAGCATGGTTCCGATAAAAATTTAGAAGAAGTCATTGTCTCCCAAAAATTTAAATTCAAAATTTTCCCCTCAACTCAACTTTATTAGACTACCTTTAAACCTTCTAGAACTTTATTTAAGTTTTTTAAAAACTTAGCATCAACATATTTCTTTAAACTTACTTTTATCTTATCTAGATTAGTGAATTTTGATAGAACAACTTAACATCATCATGGTTAAGGGATATAAAAATTTCATGTAAATCCTATCAAAACTCCATTCGATAAATGTATGTTTGATGCCTATTCAAGAACTATTCTTTTTGGTACTATTTTGAACAACCCCCATCTATCTGATATGCATAATCCTATTGGATTGGTCTAGTAAACTTAGGTATTCTCCATAAAGTTCTCTCCACATGCTTCTTCTATATGATGGAATTCACATATTTTTTCCTAGCTTGATTTTTCTGTTGAGTTGGAATATCTTCATCTGGTCATCTTGTGTCCATTCAAACTTCATACAGGAATCGATTTTCAAAACCCAATCTCATAAACCTTCATAGAATAATCTATCCAATGACATCATATTTATTTATTAGATTCTCATCTATCCAATGGATCTTTTACCAATCAACTTGACTTTCTAAACTCATCCCGGAGGCTTCATTGATCATCCATTCTCTCCATTTTTTGTACTCCCTACTTCCTTATCTGGTAGATTTGTGAACTTTCTCTTTATAAAACTTTTATAAACCTTCATTATGTTTGGTGATCTTTATACATATTTTTAGGATGAAAATTTTCACCTTTCCATCTAGTCAAATTTAGAGTTTTATTCTTCTGCAAGTGATACAACATCTTTGTCTAATCAACCTTTGTTCGATGACCATTTCAGAGAATAACCTTCATTAAAAAAGAACTGCATGACTTCATATCATTGAAATTTGTATAGTTTTCAACTTCATCACTTTATGACATGCTTTTTTTATAAACTTCCAATTTCTAAAAACATCATCTGATTGAAAAATTTATATGCCTCAGTTTGATAGAATCATTATATTGGACTTCATTATTTTTTTTTCTGATCATCAGTTACAACTTCACCACATCATAGTTTTAACCTTGAACAATCATAAATATAACTTTGTAGTTTTAATTTTAACTTCTCCCCCTTTATATGAACTCATAAAAACTTAACTAAAATAATGAATATCTTCAACATGTTATAAATTTTTAGATCAATATAGAATTGTATAACTTAATAAGAAAACATTCTTAAACTTATTCATCAACTCATAATGAATGTTTCTTAAAACTTTAGAATAAACTCATAATGAAAGTTTCTTAAAACATCATAATCAACTCATTTTCTCCTAAAACACAAAAAAAATCACAAACACAATGTTGAGAACAAATACAATAATTATTACAAAAACACCCTAAAGGATCTTCAACTTTTTGATACAACTTTTAGAATAAGTAACTTATAGACACAATATATAAATACTCTTCTTGAGTATTTCCATGAACCTTCACTACATCAACAATTCAAGCTTCAAACTTAGTCTTCTCTATCAATCATCTAAGTGATATTCTATATTTAAAAGAAGAGCCTTCATGACTAATAATCCAAGTATGGATTCTAACTCTTCCAACCAACTTGATTATCATTCATCACCACTAACTTTTTCAACCTTTAGAAATTTTCAGTAGAAAGTGCCTACATTAACCATAAATTATTTTCATTTATTCACATTATAATATCAACTCTACAATAATCATATGTAAATGCTACTTCCCAAAACACAAAGCAACATCTCAATTAAACACCTTTTCCAACATGTTAAAGAATCTTACTAAATATATCCAATGCCATGCAACTTCAACACATGCAATCTATAAGAACTTAAAATTTTTATTTATAGTGACTTGAGATCCGTGCTTCTGGATTTGGTAAAAAAATAATGATATATATTTTTTTTATAAAAGAAACTGAAAATATGCAGTCCATTATAAATTTAAGGATCTTTTCCAATTTAGGATTTCGATTAAAAGTACTAACTATTACAAAATATTAGATTTTAAATAATAAATAAATAGAAAACTATTTGAATTTTTTTATGCAAGCTCATTATTTAAGATAAAATAATTTGAAACTTATAAATGATCATGTTTTTTAAAAAAATAGGGTGTGCATAAAATTTCCTAGTAAGTGGTTTTAAAATACAATGATTTTTTTATAAATAATATTAAAATCTTAACTTGAAATTTTTTTTTCGAAATATAATACCTTTTAAAATACTTATTTATTTGAAAAAAATTATTTTGAAACCAATTTTTAAAAATATAATAGCTATTAAAAGAATTATTATTTTAAAAAAATTATTTTGAAAACACCTTTTCAAAATATAATAGCCTTTGAAAAATTACTTATAGATTTGAAAAACATTATTATGAAAACACTTTTTCAAAATATAATATCTTTGAAAATACTTTTAATTTCGAAAATATAATACCTTTGAAAATACTTATTGTTTTAAAAACATTATTTTGAAGAAAATTTATCAAAATATAATATATTTAAAAATACTTATCAATTTTAAAATATAATACCTTTAAAAATACTTGGATATCTCCATTAAGTTTCAAAAAACATTATTTTTTAAAATTTTAACTTTTATTGAAATAAAATGATAATAGGAAACCCTTAAGAAATATATATATCCACTTACTATATCACTTTTTATACAAGGTATGGTTGTGGTTGTGGGTTCACTCCCCATTCATCATATTCTCTTTTGATACCCAAGTGCTGAGTTTTTAGAAAAACATTTTTTTGTTATGGTTGTTTTTATCATTTTAATTTCCATTAAAACATCTTTCAGAATATATATAAATTATTTTTAGAAGAAAAATTTTATGTTAAATATACTTTAAAAAAATACATACTTTGAGGAAATACCATTTTCTTCTTTCATAAAAATTTACAAAAATCCGTAATTTATAATTGATATTTGAAAAAAAATATATAAATGAATATTTGATATACAAGATTTTATATATATAAATTTATGAGATTACATGGATGAATATAATATATGACCATAATTATGATCATGAATGAAATGAACAATTCATAGATAAATCTATAACTTTAAATCAACTTTGTGAATAATAAAATTTCTTAAATAAGGCTTTATACATAAACTTACAATTTTTTAAATCATAGGAATAATAATTTTCCCTTATTTAATCATAATATAAATAAAATAATGATTTTTTTCTTAAAAAATGGAAAATTTTAATTAACCTTATCATATAGTTTTAAAATAGGATTTTGATAATAAAATTCCTTTTTATAAAATAATATCTTTTGAAAAATAAAATCTTTTTAAAATATCTTTATTACATAAAATAGTATAATCATATAATTACTTTGATTAAAAAATATAACCCATTTTCAATAATAATAATTTTTCATACATAAAATAGCATAATTCCCTTATAAATATAAGTATGAAAAACATAAAAATGAAAATTTGAAAATAATATATATATATATTCCCCTATATAATTATATGTCTAAAAATATTTCCATACATAATTAGAAGTCTTAAAATAAATAAACTTTAAATTTGAAAATAGTATATATATATATATATATATAATACCTTACCAAAAGCTAGAAACCAAAAAATGGTTTTATCCACTATTGAGCTTGAAAGGAGGAGGTGCCACGAAAGATGAGGGATTTTTGGTTTCCCTATTTGCTGATGGGTTTGAGCAGTCCCCACTGCCAAAGAATGAAAATTTAAACCAATGAGAGGAGAGGAAGAGGGAGAAAGCTTGGATAGGACTATCCAATGAGGGGGGAGTTCCCTCTATAGGTGATGTATTTATATATATATAAAGGTGTTTGGATGCCCACACAGGCATTGCATCATCTTTCAAGGTAATTTGAGATTTTTGAAGGGATAAGAATTGACAAAACAATATTATCCTATATCCTAAGAAACCTAAATTGAGGTGTTTAAAATAATACATTTTTGAATAATTATTCTGAAAATAGGGGTTTTAAAATAGACTAATTTTACCTTGAAAAAAACATGATTCCTAGTTTTGATAAACATGTTTCGTGTTTAGCCTGACCTTATCAAGCTGGATAGAGAAGAAAAAAGTGTTGCTGGTGGCTGAGGATTGTTGTATAGCTTGAGGATATGGTTTTTTCATTATGGGAAAATTAAAATTATTAGAATACTCTATGTAGGTTGCTCGTAATATTGTTTTCTTGCACTGAAAGGAGGAGAAAAAGACAATCGAGCTGGGAAAAAGGATGATGGTGCTGTACTAGCATGTAGAAGAAGAACCATGAATAGTAGGGTTTTGAGGTAGATGATGATCAGACAATTGAAAACATTTCAATCATACGATCATGATATAAGTGACATTTTTAACCTTGGATAGACATTACTCACTTAATTCTATCCCACATTGAAAAATTTCATGGTTTTTCACTCCCATATAAACTAATCACTAACCAAAGAGTTATAGAATAGATTATCAGGGTACGCTCCTGGCCACAATCACACACTCGAGGGTCAAAGTCCTCCAAACATATGCACAAGCCTACACACAACCCTACTAGCACTTATCCCGACCCATGCTCTATCACCTACATGTGAGGTGATTGGCTTTCTTGCCAACCTCTACTCAGGATTGGATAGGGTAGACCCTTCCATGTGGCTGACCCGATTGGATCCCACATGTGTTGAGGGGTCCTTTGGTGCCTTAGTGTTTGACCAAAATATTTTTTTGTAACTAAGTTTTAAAATTTTGAAATTATTAAGTATGAACTAATTATTTTCTTTTTATTTTCTTAAATTTTAACATTACTTCCTCTTATTTATAAAATTACCATCTCAGTAATGATATTTTTCTAACCATAATTTTTTATTTAACTTTCGACATAAAATATTAATACCAAAAGTTTTAATTATATAAATAATCATTTTATAATATTTCAGCATAAGGGTTTTGATACTAATTATTATTATTAGATATTACCACTTAAATATAACACTATATTTTTTATTTTTTAAAAAAAATCAATTAATTACAACTTACAATTATTATAAGTTTGAAAACAGTAATTTTTTCAATAGTAATAATATTATAACCATAATATTTTAAATACTATAAATAAAGATACTTTTAAATAATTTAAGAACCAACTGTATTTTTTGTTATTAAAATAATTTATAATTTATGAAACAACTTTAAAAGGTATTATTATATAAAATTAACATATTAAATCATAAAAATTATCAACTTAAAATATATTTCAGTTAAATTTTTAAAAATTAAATTATAAATTTATTAATATATTTACATTAAAACATACCTTAATAAAAATATCATTTCTTAGAAGATAAACTTAACATATTATATAAATTCATAAAAAAATCCAAAAATATTATGGAATTGTTTTTAAAGTTTATGATAAATTATAATTTAGTTTGTTATATTTTGTTTTATTAACATTAATTAAAATAAATAATGATTAAATTACTGATATTTTATATTATACCCCCCTTAAAATTAATTTCTCCCTCAAAATTAGTTAATCATGCTTTTAGAAATTACAAATTTCCATTTTCAGAATTCGGGAAACTAAAATTGTTAAACATTTATATTATTAAGGGTATTTAATTACCTAGGAGTTTAAAAGAAATCTTATAACTCTAAGATTTTTCCTAAAATGAAAAAACCTAATATACAAAGTTGGATAAACCATTCCTTTGATACCAAGTGTTGAGACTTTAGACCCACACTTTTTGATCTAGTACAAAATAATACTAAATATTTTTTTATAAAAGAAACTAAAAAAATAATGTCCATTATAAATATGAGAATCTTTTATAATCTAGGATTTAGAGAAAATTTGATCACTGTTACAAAATATTAGATTTTAAACAATAAATAAATAGAAATATATTTAACTTTGCTCATGATAGCTCCTTTTTGAAGCTAAACTCCTTTGAAATGACCCTGATTTTTTTAAAAACATAGGGTGAGCATAAAATTGTCTTGTAATGTGTTTTAAAAACTAGTGAAAAAACTTTTTATAAATACTGTTAAAAACATTTTTTGATTTTTTAAAAAATATAATATATTTTGAAATATTATTTTAAAAACACTTTTTCAAAATATAATACCTTGGAAAACACTTATTTTTTTGAAAACATTATTTTTAAAACAATTTTTCAAAATATAATTGCCTTTGAAAAAAATAATTATAGATTTGAAAATCATTATTTTAAAACACTTTTTAAAAATATAATATCTTTTAAAATACTTATTACTTTGAAAATATAATACCTTGGAAAATACTTATTGATTTGAAAAAATTATTTTGAAAATACTTTTTCAAAATCTAATATCTTTGAAAATACTTATCACTTCGAAAATACAATTCCTTTGAAAATACCTTGATTTCTCCTTTAAGTTTTAAAAATATTTCTTTTTGAAAATAATAACTTTTATGGAAAGGAAATGATTATATGAAATCCATAAGAAATATATATGTCCCCTTGTTGTATCAATTTTTAGACAAGGTACGGTTGAGGCTATGAGTTCACTACCCATTCCTCATATTTACTTTCTATACCTAAGCACCACGTTTTTATAAAAACATTTTTTAGGGTTGTTTTCCTCATTTTAATTTCCATTAAAACATACTTTCAAAAACTATATTAATTATTTTTAGAAGAAAATAATTTTATATTAAATATACTTTTGAAAAATACATCTTTTGAGAAAACACCATTTTCTTCTTTCACAAAAAACTAGAGAAATCCATAATTTATAATTGATATTTGAAAAAAATCTATAAAGGAAAATTTAATTCACATGTTTATATATATATAAATGTATGAAATGTAATGGATGAATATAATATATGTCCATAATTATGATCATGAATGACATGAACAATTCATACATAAAATGATAACATAAAATTAACTTTGTGATGTAAGGGTTCCCCTTCTACCCTTAAAAGGGGGATTATCCCAAAATAAATAAAAAAGAATGCCTTCAGGCCATTCGGGTTAAAATAAAATTTCTGAACAAAAAAACTACTTAAATAAGGATTTATACATAAGATTACAATTTATGAAATCATGAGAATAATAATTTCCCTTACCTAATCATAACATAAATAAAAGAATGTTTTTTCTTAAAATAATTGATTTTTTGAAATAATCTTCTCATATAGTTTTAAAATAGGACTTTGATAATGAAAATTCTTTTTATAAAATAATATATTTTAAAAAATAAACTCCTTTTAAAATATATTTATTACATAAAATAATATAATCATATATACACTTTTGTTTAAAAATATAATGCCTTTTAAAAAATAATAATTTCTCTTACATAAAATAACAAAATTACCTTATAAATATAAGTATGGAAAAAATAAAATTGAAAATTTGAAAAAAATTATATACATATAAATAAATAAATATATATATATATTCCCTTACATAATTATAAGTTTGAAAATATTTCCACATATAATTATAAGTCTTAATATAAACATTTCTTGAAGGAATGCTCCTCGCGTAATCATAGGTTTTTAGTTTTCCCTCTTTCAGTGGTCATTTAATTTTCACTTGATGTGAGATCCGCCTACCATGACTATTGGGATCTTGTTTTATGGTCTTATCCTACCATTTCAGAACCCAATGATCCTTTGTCTTGTAGGTAATATTCTGGGGCATTTTCTCTACTCGGACCAACGCACCCGCATCGTCTGCCACCTGATTTCTCCCAAGATTTGTGTTGAAGTTCAAAATTTCCAAGCAACCGAAGAATACTGTTGGTATTGAGATTGAAGGTGAACTGCGGTGGTACCAATCGGTTTGCTACTAGTCATGGGTTAACTTTTTTCATCCTGCAGCCATATTGAAAATTAATCCCTTAGTTTTAGGAAAGGATCACTCGAATTTTCACAGGTAGACCTTCCCTCATACATCTTAGGTGAAGGAATCCCTCTACAGGTCGGGATGGAGAGTGGAAAGGTGGTTTCGGCTGCCACTAACCTAGAGATGGTGGATCCGGGATCCAGTGAGGTTAGGATTTCTCCTACCATCTAGAAGGAGGATAGGGACATGCTTTCTGAGCCTAAGGTTGCTGATGTTTTCAAGCAGTAGAGACATGACTTGGGAGTTAAATCAGTGGAAAGGGAGGAGACCGAGGGACCTTGAAGATGAATTCATTTCCCCTATCATATAAAGTGGGTGTGATTTCTAATGGTTGTGGTGCTCTAGTCCATGAGTTGCATGGGGGTACTGCAACTATGTGCAACTAGGGGTCTACTCAGCCTAGTGTAATGCCAGTTGGTGCTGTGGGTTTGAATTCTAAGGGCAATGTGTGCCCAAGTACTGGTGATGGCATATCTATTGATAGTTAGGAGGGGGATCTACCTATGCTTAGAGAAAGTAGGTTTCTAAGTCCCAATCAGGGTTCTAATATGAGAAAGCCTCTGGCCTGTATCAATTTGAACAACCACCTTGAGGTTTTAAGTTTCTATGGAGGGGATGAATGCAAATCCTTTTGTATCTCGGCAGCAGAGTCTAAAGGAGGAGGAAAAAGATCGGATGACAATGTAATAGGAGGGATCAAAAAAGGCCCACATAGCCTTAGGAGAAATAAAATAAGTAAATAAAATAGGGACCTAGGGTGCTGCATAGTTTCTAAGAAACAGAAATTAAAGGGTCACAAAGACTACCCATATCTCCTTTGGAAAATGGAGACTCGGTCTGTCAAAAAAGGTGTTAGACCCAAGGAACTCAAGGTTTAGACAATGGTAGGAAAGGAGGCCCAAAAATTCAGAGACCCCATGTCTCCAGAGCATGTAAAAGAGTTTTCTAAGTCATATAATAGCTCAGACGTTTTGGTTAATCCTTTGGGAGATGCAGTTGAGAGGTTGGAGGTTCAGCTAGGAGAGATTGCACTTCATTTTGAAGCTGTGGCGTTGGGGAAGGAGGTATAATTTCCTCCTAAATAGTAGGGTGAAGGGAAGATATATAAAGTTATCATCAATTCCTTGGAAGATATGTTGGAGAAAGTGATTCCATTCAACAACTCGAAGGAGGATGGCGATAATATTTCTGAGAGAGCACTTCGGGTGGCCACTAGTGAGGTGCAGACGGAGTGGATCGACACGAAAGATCATATTTTTGCAAGAGGATTTAATACAGGGAAGGTAAAAATGGAGGAGTTCATATGGACATGGGACAAGTTCTCTTTTTGGTTCGAGGACCTAATCCAAGATGATCTAGATTTAGAGCTAAATGGGCTTCTTTGAAACTACTTAGGAGTAATGCATCTAGTAGACTAAAATTTGATTTCAATGGTTTGTCTATCTTGTTTGTGGTCCGATGCTGGGTTTTTGTACTAACATGGTTTATCACTTCCCCTTAAAATTGTTTTAAATAAAAAAAGTAATTTTCAGTTTAGGTAAGAGACCTCAATAGAAGGTTTTAAAACAACAACTTCATCTGTAATTATTTCTATAAAATGGGGTTTTTAAAATGGATAGATTCTATCTTGAAACAAAATACTTGATTCCTTTTTTTGGTAAACATGTTTTGTGTATAGTCAGACCTTATCAATAATCCTCAAGAATAAATAATTGTTACTGGTTTCCAAGGTTTTTTACAGGATAAAACTAAAAAGTTAGCTTGAGGAGATGGTTTTTTCATCATAGGAAAATTGACATTATTAACTTATTGTATGAAGGTTACTTGTTTCCTTGCACTAAAAGGAGGAGAAAAAAGAAAATCAAACTAGAAAGTAATAAAATGGAGATGGGGGTGCTAGACTATCATGTGAAAGAAGAACCATGAACTGTAGGGGTTTGAGTTAAAAGATGATCAAAGGATGATCAGACAGATGGAAACATTTTGATCGGATGGTCGTGATATAAGTGACGTTTTTAACCTCGGGTGAAAAAATACCTTTTTCATTCAATCCAACATTAAAAAATTTCATGGTTCCTCACTCCCATATAAGATAATATCTCACCAAAGATGCCCAAAAGTGATTATCGAGGTACACTCTCAACCATAATCACACATTTGCGGGATACAACCCACTAAACCTATGCACATGCCTACACACAACCCTACAGGCGCTTAGCCCAACCCATAATCTATCTCATCCATGTGAGGTGACCAACCTTCTTCCCAAATGTTACTTAGTCTTGGCCTGGGTAGACCCTTCCACGTGGTTGACCCGATTGGGTCCCACATGTGTTGAGGGGTCATTTGGTGCCTTAGTGGTTGGTTAAAAGTTTTTTTTAATAATGAAGATTTAAATTTCTAAAATTATTATGTATGAACATATTATTTTCTTTTTATTTTCTTCAATTTCAATATTACTTCCTATTATTTATAAAATTTCCATTTCAGTAATGCTATTCTATTAACCCCAATTACTTATTTAACTTTCAATATAAAATATTAATACAAAAATTTTTAATTACATAAACCATTATTTTATAATATTTCAACATAAGGGTTTTGATACTAATTATTATTATTATACACGACAAGTCCAATATAACAATATATTTTTTATTTTTCAAAACAAATTAGAAATTAATTACAGCTTACAATTATTATAAGTTTGAAAACAATATTTTTTTTAATAGTAATAATACAATAACCATGATATGTTGAATACTATAAATAAAGATAATTTTAAATAATTTAAGAATCACCTATATTTTTTATTTTTAAAATAACTTATAATTTAGGAAATAACTTTAAAAGGTATTATTATATAAAATTAACATATTAAATCATAAAATAATATCAACTTAAAATATATTTTAGCTGAATTTTAAAAAAATAAATTATAAATAAATCAATATGTTTTCATTAAAATGAACCTTAATAAAAATATCATTTCTTGGAACATAAATGTAATATTTTATTTAAATTTATAAAAAAATGTAAAAATATAACGTAATTTTTTAAATATTATGCTCAATTATACTTTAGTTTGTTTTATTTTATTTAATTATCATTTATTAAAAGAAGTAATTCTTAAATTCCTGGGATGCTATAGTATCTCAAACCTTTTAACTTCTTCATTCATGAGGCTCTTCCTCCACCACCCAACTCATATTAACAACTATGTTACTAATTGATAATAAATACAATCATCATAATCTATTATGATCTTCAGTTATGTAAATTTATAATAAATAAAGGAATATTTTTTAACGAAAAATAATACTTTTCTACTTTCGCAAACATTAATGATATCAAGGTTATTGACTGAGTTATGTGGAGAAAATTCAGGGACATGGATAAATTAATACATGCAATGTATTGATCCATTTTATTAATCCACTTAGATGATTGAGAAAAAACCAAATGAGGCACAAGAGATTAGTAGTCCACATCTTCCTCCCATCCTTAATTTTTAAAAATATATATAATGTTTTCATGTAGACACATGAGTGATTTGATCACAGCAAAAAATTTTACTATATGGGTATTTTATAATTATAAATAATATTTATAATTAATATCGATAATATAAAATATTATAAGGTTCACACAATAGTCTTTCCAAGTTTTAATAAATTATCTAGAATGTTATAATATAATCGAGTCAAATATTGATTCAATTAAATATTCAATGGTTTAATTATTTAAGTAAATAATATTTTATCATCATTTTAAACATGTGAGTAAAAAGCATGTGGGAATTGCATATTTACAAACCATATCCTTAAAATGATTATACTTTTAAATGATAACACACACAAAAACAAACACACTATTAATATATTATTATATTTTACCCATCTCACTAATTTGATTTTTAGACATCTAATATATCAAAATAAAATGAAAAAAAACACAAAAATACATGACTTTATCCACTGGGTCCCCAAACAGGTCTGTGGTAATCTGAGTGTGCCATCCCAAGACTGCCTCTAATAGGCCAAGAGCTGGTGGTTAACACTGAGTAATGATATATCACAATATGGGAGTCTTTATTCTATGTCAAACTTTAAGATACACATATCACCAATGGAATAAATAACTAGCTTCACCAACAATATATATATGTATAAACAATTGAACTGTAAATAATGCATGCATAAGAGATCACATTATAAATACATCACACCTAAGTAAAAACACAATATGAACTATTAATCTAAAAAGGTATTCAAACCCAATAAACATGGAATAATGGACAAATCGTCCTTGCTACAAGGACCCCTAGATCAGCATTCATCACCACCATCATAAACCACCATGCTCCTCCAAGCACCATCACGTGTTAGCTCTAATGAATTCCCACCTAAACCACATCCTCCTAGACCACCTCTGAACTATAAATTGTTTTCATAGACACAATAAGTGTGGGAAAAATACCATATAGTTTTGATTATAAATATATTAAATATGATTCACCAAATACATAAATGAAATACAAAGAAAAAAATCATTTCAAACTTTGGAAGATGTCTGTAACCTGAAGGAAGACAAGGAATCTAGATATATCAAACTACTAGAAGTCTTTGGGACATAGGGGAGTCCCTATAATTCTATATCATCTCCAAGAAGGACCATTATTTATGATAAATAAAAGGTTACCATAATACTATAAGGCTCATGAATTATAAATTCAATAGCCTAGTTATAAGTCAAATCTTGAAGAAAACCAATGGGTGTCTAAGGAGCCACAAGGCTCAATGTATCTGAACTACTTAGCCTCTATATCTTCCACATTTTCACTAGAAACCATAAATTTATACCCAATCCCCATTGAAGTAATCATGCCATTCGAGGGAGTACTACACCTTAATTCCTATAATTAATATGTTACTGTTCTCAAAACATACTACATAATCTATAGCTTGTCCAATAATAGCTCATGGTCAATAGAGTATTGAACCCTATTTTCCATAACTACTCAGCAAATCCATACCCAAATCATATCATCAAAGGCAGATAGGGGGCCTTTCCTATCTAAAGTAATCATTTGTGGAGGGAGTTCCAAATCCCAAATAGAGGAAATGCTCTTTATTATATTAGTATGTTGAATGTGGGAGTACTTTACCTCATAAATAGAATATCCATGCCATGATGATTCATATAACATCAATTATAGGAGTTCCAAACTCTACATAATCTATAGAGGACTTATGCCTTATCTTGTGTAAGGAAGTATCAAATTTACACCTAAACTTTAAAGGAATCAGACCCTATATATGTGGGAGAATATTGAACTCTATAAACATATGGGTGGTTTTTCCCATATGGTAGATTTAATAAGGGATAGGGGTGAATTGGTGTTTTTTAAAACATAAAAATTTTATCTACTTGAGGTAATATTTTTTTTGGAAGTTACAAGTTATGAACTAATCAGTGTAATATATGAAAAAATGTCATGGAAATAAGTACCTCAGAAGTTAAAACAAGGTAAATAAACCAAACAAAATGATAATAAAAACATAATCAAACAATATAATAGAGCTCCATTTAATAATCCAAAAAATCCTTTAAAATATATTATTAAAGGACATAATAATACTAGTCAATGGAACTATTATATTTTAATCTAAAGCATAAAAAAGATCAGTACCTAGATCTGAGGGAATCAAGATTTGAAATTTCATAACTTACTTTATCTAGAAGATAAGAATCACAAGTCATATCCCATGACTTTATCAGTAGAAATTGGCATTAACAAGCTTTATACCCATGCTTCTCTTTGATCAAATGATCACAAAAAATTACCACCCTTGTAATTCTTCAAACTAGAAGTTTAGAAGTAAAAATTATAATCTCTTAAATCTCTTCAATTAACCAATAAAAAACAAAAAATAAAAATAAAATAGGAAACTTGGATATTTGACAATGAAAGGATCCATAATCATAATCTCTAAGATTATATTGAAAACTAAAATAATCAAAATCTCTCAATTCACTGAGGTAGTGAAAAATCCAAAAAAATATCACAGAAGAATGATCTAGAATTAGTTCTTCAAATCCTTAGTATGCTATTTATATTCATGTGGTGCAACTAACTTGAAACGATAAACTTCTAGATCATTAGGTACAACTATTTACTCTAAAAAACATGGAAGTTATTTACATGGTCTTTTTCTCGAAGTAATTTAAGTGACTTCCCAATATTTTGGAAGTTTATGGATCAAAATAATATCTTCCAAAACATGTGATTTGAAAGATAAAACTTGAAAAAAAATATAACTAAAAAAACATCAAGTAATTACATGAAAACAAAGTGTATTGTAATTCATTAAAATAAATGATATGGAAGAAGTCATTTTTGGAAAATGACTCAATTGTCTCCCCATTTTTTGTAATCGCAAAACATGGAAAACAAATAATATAAGATGAAATAAAGTAAAACTCTTTATTTTTATTAAAAACACAGTACCCTTATATATCCAAAAAATATTGAAGAGTTTTCGCCCTTACTTAATAAACATAAACAAACAAACCTTGCTCTTCCTTTAAAACCTTTTCTCACACATGCTACCCTTTCTACAATTTCACCTTCTTCACCTTTAGGATTATCAAAACACAAAATAAAAGAATTGAGAAAGATAAAAAATCAAGAAAATATAAATAGAGTAAAATACTTAGAAGAATAATGAGGTGCCACATAATAATAACCAAATATATAGGCACTAGGTAAGGATATGTAATGTCCCTCAATCTAGAACTCTCTCATGTGGCCAAAATGGGTTGGTTATGAGACCTCAATTACCCCTCTTTGTATACTAGAGGCTTCTGAATACCATTGGGGGTGTGCTATGTATAGTGGGAAGATTATACCCCCTAGTATTAAGTATAATAAAATGGAATAATAGGTACCAATAAATGAGGAAACATTTTCGTGTGCGCTCTAAAATATATTTATAACTAAGTGCAGCACAGTGGCTGACCTAGGTCGATATATTGAGGAGATTTTGCAATCAATCACTCACTAATTATAATTCACTATATATATATATGAAATAAAATGACCAGAAATTTATATTTGATAAATGAGAATTAAATACTAAAATTAAACATGCAATGCAATGAAAACAAGAATGAATGTAGACAAAATGATGTTAAGATAGAAAGAAGACATTCCTGAGAGAATCACCTAGATTAAACCTTCATCGTCTTATTATTAGTTTATAATTTAATTAATGAACACACTTAATTGTATGTGTGATAATCCTTGGGAGGAGTGAGGCCTCAGAGCGGCGGTGAATCATCTCTCTCGAGTGTTAGGGTTTCAACTAATTGCTTCGCTCCCTTACCTCATCTGGCCTCAGTTGGATAGACTTCGACATCCCATTCCTCGAAGATCCTCAGTGGCTCAGTTTTCGTCATCATTTCATCTTGGCGGGATAAGGATTCGATCTGGCGGGCAGAGGCATCTTGATGGTGGATTAGGGCTTGGTGACTACAAGCGACGACTTCGGTCCTGAGCGGCTCGACGTCGGCCCCAGTATGGCATGGAGGGGGGAGGGGCTTTGATGGTTTGGTTTTAAAGGTTTATTTTGAAGTTTTTTTGTGTGTTGCTTTATTGGAGTTCTTGTGTTGGTGTCATCTTTAGTGTTCCCTTCTGCATCATCAGTTCCTCTTGCTTTCCATGGCTCGTTCGTTTAGGAATCCGTTAAGGGTTCTTCTGTGGTATCGATTTGTTCGGCTCTAGCCCAGAGAGGCATTGTAGGATTTGATATGCTCGGATCCCCTCAATGGAGATATTCCCTTGAGGTGATGTCGGTTCTTCCAGTCCTGGGTGATGAAGACCAGACTTCTTTCTCCTTGGATTGTCTTATTATTCGGGTTTCTGTGGATGTGGTTGGAGGATGATCGTGGTTGTGGTGGGGTGCTGCTGGATTTGGATTTGGCATTTGGGCTCTATGCTGTTGATGGTGTGCTAGTTTGAACCCATGAAGGTTCTGATTATGGAATGGAAGGCTACTGTTTTTCATGTGGAATCGTTTTCAGTGGATGGTTTTCATTTACATTGAAGGCAGTGGATGGTTCGCTTTTGGTTTGAAGACAGTGGAGGACATTTTTGCAGGAGTGTCAGAGTGTTCAAGGCGTGGGGGCTGTCTGCTCCTGGATGGCTTCTTTCTGATCTCTGAGCATCTGGGTTGGTGTTACAGCTGGACTTGACTACATGGAACATCCTTTGAAGAAG
Organism: Viscum album; assembly: GCA_963277665.1. Taxonomy (NCBI): domain Eukaryota; kingdom Viridiplantae; phylum Streptophyta; class Magnoliopsida; order Santalales; family Viscaceae; genus Viscum; species Viscum album. Next base: position 1,038,037,978 of record OY728150.1, read on the forward strand.
ATATAGAGTTGGTGGTTCACCTTTGCAGAGCTTTTCAGATTTGGATTGTTTGAGAGGGTATAGCGTCAGCCATCGGATCATACCTGTGCTTTGACACAGGACACTTGCTTGATGAATTTCCATGTAAAGTTGTTGAGTTTCATCATGATCATTTGCTAGGGTGGGGGTGCTCCATGTTGTTTGTCTAGTTTTTATCTCTTTGACCTTCGGGTTGTGGGTTTTCCTATGTCTTGATGTCTGGGTTCCCCCCTTACTCCCTTAAAAGGGGGTTTATCTAAAATAAAAAAATTAAAGGTCTTCGGGTCATTGGATGTGTGAGCATCCTCTTATGAATATGGTTGTGAATATATGGTACTCTCAATGATCTCCGAGATCCCATACATCCACCTCCTCGATCAAGGGAAAATATTGTATAAGTGAAAGCTAAACCTCAGATGGAAAGTGGAGACACAAAGGTGTATTCCACACTAAAACCCTCCTAGGTCTAACTCTAAGAAAATAAGAAATATTAAGAATTAATGTTTAAATTCATGGGTTCATCACTTTATTACTCCCCCAGAAACTTCCTCAGGTTAGCTAATCATGATCACAAGCATAAGAGTTCACAGTGATGAACAAAACTGGGGGAGAAAACAAAAGAGAGAAAGAATAAGAGTGAAAGAAAAACACTTAAATTAAAACATAAAATGCAATTAAAGAATAAAATTAAAATAAATTACAACACTAAACAACATAAAATTTCCAAAAAAGGATACCCCTAGGTTTCTAACACTTTGGAAAGAAGAGGGAGTACATTTTTATTGCAAAGGGAGTGAAAAATTGGCTCCAGAAATATTCCTTCGAAATCATGCGTGTGTATGGCCTCCTTAATGATAGAATTTGGAAATTTTAACTTCTTAAAAGTTGTTAGTACATCTCTCCTCTATATGATAAAGAAATTTCAGCTTGATTTCGAAAGTAATGAAGGAGTTATGTTCAACTAACTCAGAATTTTCAATTATTCCATACAGATTGTTTTTATTTCAATATAGTGAGTCCCAATGCATTAATTACCTTGAAAATTAAAGAATCATCTGAGACCATATTAATCAACATTCTTCCTCCGGATGTCTTATTAATCCATGTAAAATATCAGCTCTTTTGGTTAGTCCAGTTATGAGATATGGTCCCAACAATAAAATTCTCCAGTTCCGTGCACAGTTTTTGAGGCATGACTTGTGAGCTAGATTAAATCTTCTAAATGATGGATTGAGCTTCGGTTCCGGTAGTATAAAATGAAGATCATTGAATATAGGAACCTATGAAAGAATAAATTTTCAATTTTTATCAATGAATAAAATTTTATGTTTGAAACATTGAAATAATTTAAAACAGTTCAAATCCAAAAAAGCAATTTTTACAATTAAGATCAAAAATGCTCCTAAAACAAAAAATGTGATCATTGCCTTTAAAATAACACATTGGTGGGAACAATGAAATTCAGGATAAAATTATTGAAAATATTTTCCCTATAAATTCCCCCACACTTAAACATTGAACTTCTGGGAAATCATATTATACCAAGGTCAAAACAAACTTCTCAAAGCATAAATGTCAACACAACTCAATAATCATATCAAAAAAAATATCATTCCTCCTACATAGATAAAAATTCTAGAACTTCTCAAAAGTCATATGAATTTATTAAATCTCATGTTAATCTTCACATGCATGTTGTATCTACCTCCTCGAAAAATATTTCTCTCTTCACTCAAGGATATTTAAGGTGGAGTTTTTCTCATTCCCAAGAACACGTGTGATCTCTATAGGATTGCTAACCTCCTAGTATCTCCAATTCATAGAGTAAAAAATGTATTAATCATGAGGTATTTTTTATGGGTTGTTCTGAGGCTGAGGGTTGGAAAGTTTTAAATGTAAAAACATCTGAGGCAGAATGAGGGGGGTTAAGCTCTAAAGTGAAGTAAATGCATGAAAACAGTTGTTCTCAAGAACAATTTTCTCCTCAATCATCTCAAAAATGAATCAGCACCAAACACATCTTCCTTTGGGAAGTTCAGACTTGTAATTTCATCATCAATTATTTTCTTCACTCTTTTCCCCAATTGTAACACTGTTTCAACTTGAATTTAGATATGGATTTATCTTCAGAAACATGTTTTAAGGAAAAGAGAGGAAACTTTTGATCTTAAAAAACTGGTGAACACCCAGTCTATATTTTTAATGATATTTTTGGCTACAAATCCATCTTCACATCATGAAATTTCTTCCACCCAAGAATCAATAAATATGGAAACACATTCAATTCAGCTCAAACAGATTCTTCAGGATAGCAAAACAAATCCCATCTTCTCCCTCCCCCACAATTGAGTTACATAGTAATCATGCATTTAACTTCTAGAGCAGGTTGGAAAGGGATAAATGGATTATAATGTGGCTACCTAACAAGTTATTTCATGGATACTAGGGGATTAATAAAGGTCATATGAAAAGGTAGGCCAAAACAAGAGTTCAATGCAAAAGGGATTTCAAAGTGGTGCCTCAATCATACTTGACACATTCCAAGAACTCTAACAGATTTGGAAAAGATTAAAATAGAAATTTCTATCATGACCCATCCTTAGGGTCCGTGCCGTGACTACCCCAAGCCCGCCATCCATAGTTCAGGGGCTGGCGACTAGCACCAAAGGCGTAAAACCTGATAAAGGGAAGGCATTGCATTTATATAAGTAAAAAAACACACAACAGAGTACGTATCACCCAGTGGTCCACCTCCCGGTACCGTCCAGATCCACGAGCCTCCACCACGATCAGCGTTGTCCGTTGTCTACATCCAACACAACATTGTGCAGGCATAGCCCGTGTAGGGGTGAGTATACGATACTCAGTAGGGATCCCGAGACCCCCTTAGGTCTCCCAGAATCCACGAAGGATAAACCACAAATGATAAATATAAACACGAGATAAAAATTAACCCTACTTAGGTATATTACCATACATATACCTAAGTCATCAAACCCAGACCGACTCTAACTCTCGAACCCAAGCACAACCCAGTCCACACAGGAAAGCACAACCCAGTCCACAAAGGATAACACAACCCAATCCACACAGGAAAGCACAACCCAATCCACAAAGGATAACACAATCCAATCCACATAGGAAAGCAAGTCAATAATATCATAGATAATGATTGAAAGTCAAGACTCAGATCACACAAGTATCCATTTACGAAGAGGGGTGGAGGTGATTAGATGTAGCCTCTGAATCATCTCCTCTACCGAGCCCACGTAGGATCCAAGTATAGTAGTCGTCGCTGCTGAACCCATGGAGGATCCAAGTATAGTAGTCCTCGCTGCCGAACCCACAGAGGATCCAAGTATAGTATTCATCGTTTTCGAACCCACGGAGGATCCCAGTACGGTAGTCGAACCCACGAAGGATCCCAGTACAGTAGTCCTCCTCGTCAAACCCACGGAGGATCCCAGTACAGTAGTCATCCTCATCAAACCCACAGAGGATCCCAGTATGGTAGTAGTCCTCGTCGAACCCACAGAGGATCCCAGTACGATAGTTGTCCTTGTCGAACCCACGGAGGATCCCAGTACGGTAGTCGTCCTCATCGAACCCACGCAGGATCCTAGTACAGAAGTCATCTTCGTCGTAGCCAACTCTAGGGTTCCCGCACACAGCACGCTCGATTCCGGGAGGGTCCGCTCCACGAGCGAAGAGGGTTGATACATCAACTAACATGAAGTCCGGAGTTGATGTATCCCAAAGTTCTATCTCGTCAAAAGGAACTCAACGCGACAGACGATGCGTCAATCGGACCCCCGGTCTGAGAGTTATTAGCTTTTTCGTCCCAGGGACCCGGTTGATTTTTAAGCTAAAACCAACCCTACTGTACTCCAACTGCTTCCAAACCATGATCGGAGTAAGCCAAAAGAACTGTCTCACTAATATTAAACCAACAAAGTCGACGACACATCAATCGGACGTCCGGAGCTCAAATTATAAGCGTTTCCACTCCGAGGGCCCTGTTGGTTTCGTGTTCGAACCAACACGTCCATACCCAAGGTTCTTCGAAACCCTGAGTGTAATATACGGAAACGACAGTCTCGATCCAAGGATCCCAACACAACTGACAGTGCGTCGATCGGAGGTCCGTAGCCAAAGTTATGGGCGTTTGAACGGATCTGTCCGTAAACAAGGGGTTTGGGCCCGGTCCAACCCGGCCCAATACCCCATGGGTCGGTCCGAACCGGGTCAACCCGACCCGGGTCCGGGCCCGGCCCAGCTGGCGCAGACTGACCTAGCCGGCGCGGGGGTCCGGCCCGGCGCGGGCGACGACTCAGCTTTCGGCCGAGCGGGATGCGCGGGGGGGGGGGGGGGGGGGGCTTCCCCCTTGATTGAGAAACGATAGGCCAATTAAGGCCGACCTTAATTGAACCCGTGGGACCCGAGGGGTCCCGCATCCAGCTGGTGCCAGCGGCCGGCTCAGCCGGCCGCTCCCCCGAACCGCTACGGCCATAGACCGCAGCTCCTCCCCATCCGACGTGGCGCAACGGCGCGGCGCCCCTCCGCCGCGGCCCACCCTTGGCCGTGGGTTCCTCCGGTTTCACCGGTGTGGCGCGACGGCGCCAAAATCCTTCATCGCGGACCTCTCGGGCCGCGGTTCTCTCATTCCCACATGGTTTAATGGCACAAATTCGCCTCCATTCCAAACCAAAACAGCGATCAACAACAAAAAGTGGAGGAGGTTCGGCCGTGTTCGTGCGGTCTGACCTCCTCCCGTTATATTGATAACAGGCGGCCAAAAAATTAACGAAGAAAGTCAAATTAATCTCGAACATAAAATCAATCCCTACCTCAAAGAAATTTTTGGAAGCTAGCGTTGTGGAAAACGGTGTCGTGGGGTGAGGCTCTGTATACGTCGATGGAGAACGTCCGAGGAGGAAGCAGCGTCTCCCTTTCTTTGACATGGAGAGAAGATGGAACGACGTGTCGGAGTTCTTCGCGTTCTTCAAAGAGGAAGATGAAGTTCTTCAAAGTAAAGAGCTCTCCCTCTCTCAATTCTCCACACAACAAAACAACCCAAAATAAAATAAGGCTTTGCCTTATTTTATTTACACATGACAACATTTCAAAACTTCAAAAGTTAAATTCTCTTAATTAATTAATCTTGAATAGACTAATTAATTGGATGTCAAGTTGGCAAATTTATTAAGGGGTTATAGAAGTTAGAATAATTTGAAGGGGTGGGGATCATGTGGGCCCCACCTAACAAATATCCTAATCAAGAGGGGTTAGGATTTTAGTGGGTCCCACCCAAACTCCCACACATGGGTTTAAACCAATTAATAGAGAAATAAAATAAAATTGTAAAACAATTATATTTTATTCCTCACTTTTTTTAACAACTCCTCCTGAGTAAACGCACCTTCAGAAAAAGGTGCTCATAAGAAATTACCGGCGCTGCAGTTTCGTCGGTGCCCTCAGATTTTGATTCCAAGCACCGGTTCAAAAGTTAGAAAAACTTGCTCATTCGTTCACTGAACATACCTGAGCTAAACTTTAGAAAATTATTCCGGGCACACCGGGCCTCAGAATCAGGTGCCGTCAGAAACTGCGTACTCGTAAAATCCCAAAGAAATTAATAAAAAAATTTCCTTGAAATTTACAAGTATTTACAAGTTATAGATCACACAAATTGTCTTGAGACTCTTAATAAAAATAAAAATGTAAACAATGTGTCAAACAGGTGTAGAAATCTCTCAGGTTGGGTATGATTTTCAATTTAGACAGTACTTGTGCACATGAGTTTCAAAATCAATCAAAATTATTTAAATAAAAAGATTGGAAATCAAGAAACAAAATCCATTCAAAAATAATTTAAATCCTCAAATATTAAAATCAAGCAATGTTCCAAAAATACCAAGATGTTTTGAATTCTGCAAAGCATTCAATTCACCTCAATATTCCTATACAAACACACCAAAAAATGAAAAAGGAAAACAAGAAAATTTCAAAAAACAACATGAAAAATAAAATGAAAGCACACAAAAAATTACTAAAAACAAGTTGAAATCCCTCCCACATACTTATTCCATTTACTACCCTATTTTTAGATCAAATAAGATCATGAAAATTTTCATGCATAATTTATATTGTGTAGAAAACAAAATAAAGAAAAGGAGATATACAACCCGATTTATTTTTCAGTGGAAGTCTTGAGTTAATTTTCTAGAAGCTACCATATAAGAAATAAATGACAATAAATAACAAAAATAAAGAAAAATAAAGAGTAATAGGATAAAAAAGGATAATTATTGGTTTGACCCCCCCCCCCCCAAGTAGGTACTAGGTTTTTACTACACTTAGTCAGGCAGTTGCAGAAGATATCCCCAATCAGAAGGTGGGTGTGGTTTTTTTTAGATGAACCACCACATGTGAATTTTCCCAGTGTCCATCAGTAAACACCAATAATAGATAACCCCAACTAAGATATGAAAGTTCCCAACCCCCAAGAAATAATACATAGAGAATTTAAGGTCCAAAGTGGGAGGGAATAGAATATAGGGGTGATCCTTATGAACTTATGTGGTGTCCTCCTCCATATGATATGCAAGTTGTTGTAGAGGAGGTAGTCACACCACCACCATCTTCTCTAGCTCTTTTTTCTCGATCAACACCACTTGGGTGACATATTATTTAACATCCAAGGTCTGCTCCATTTTTACTGTATAAAAAAATTTAGGAAAGTGGAATTTAGAAAACAATTCTCATTGAATAAGATTAAAACATGATGAATTGATAAAGAAATATCCCCTTTCAGATATATCGTATTGGAAATTGATCTCTTTAAAAACGATCATTGGAAACCCCATATCATCAGGTGTATCTTCTTCATCATCTTCCAAAGCAAGAGGGAGGTCAAAAGATGTTTATTTTTCAATATCAATGATGGGAAGAACAAGTTTCAGGTTATCTTCAACAAAGTGATTCCAGGATTCTTCCAAAAATTGTTGATCTCCCATAAGTTAATCAGCTGACATCTGTACTTAATGGACCTCCTCGAGAAATGTTTGGGTATGGGATGTTATGATTAACTACTTTATTTTCTCCTTCTCACCCTCCTCAGGTTTCTTAACATAAAAAATGATCAGTGAAATCTTTTCTACCACATGTTTTGGTTCAGGTTCTGGCTCAAGATTAGGTTTGGGTTGCTGCAACAGTGAAAAAATATATTCCTCAAACCTTTAAGCATTTCTCTTTAGTTTTTGTATGTATTCTTGAAGTTATTTTATATAATCTTTTTGAATTTCATCTTCTTGTTTCACTTGAAAGTAGTTAATCCAGGAAGAATACTCACAATTGAAATACATTCTGAACAAAGAAGTTTTTTTAGTTTTTAAAATTTATGATTTTTTTGTGTGTTTCTTTGGATAATGGTGTGTGAAAGTGTTTTACCCCTCCCCAGAAATGGATCCAATTTTATGAAGGGTTTTCGTGCGTGCTCTCAAAAATATTTATAACTAAGTGCAACACATTGGCTGACCTAGGTCGATCTCTTGAGGAGATTTTGCGATCAATCACTTACTAATTCTAATTCACTATATATATGTGAAATAAAGTGACCATAAATTTAGATTTGATAAATGATATTTAAATAATAAAATTAAACATGCAATGCAATGAAAACAGAATGAATGCAGAAAAAATAATGTTAAGATAGAAAGGAGACATTCCTAAGAGAATCACCTAGATTGAACCTTCATCGTCTCATTATTAGTTTAAAATTTACTTAATGAAAACACTCCATAATATGTGTGAGAATAATCCTATACATATGGTTGTGAATATATGGTACTCTCAATGATCGCTGAGATACCACACATCCACCTCCTCGGTCGAGGGAAAATATTGAAGAAGTGAAAGCTAAACCTTAGGTGGTAAGTAGAGACACAGATGTGCCTTTCCCACTAAGACCCCCCTCATTATAACTCTAATAAAATAAGAAAAATTTAGAATGAATGTTCAAATACTTGGGTTTATCACTGGATTACTCCCCCAAGAACTTTCTTGAGTTAGCTACCCATGATCAAAATCATAATAGTTCACAATGATGAAGAAAAGAGGGGGAGAAAACAAAAGAGAGAAGGAATAAGAGTGAAAGGAGAACACTTAAATTAAAAATTAAATGCAATTACATAATGAAAGTAAAATAAATTAAAACACTAAACTTCATGAAATGGCCAATAAAGGCTACCTTTAAGTTTCCAACACTTTGGAAAGAAGAGGGAGTACATTTCTATAGGCAAAGGGAGTGAAAAATTGGCTCAAAAAATATTCCTCTGAAAGTATTCATGTGGATGGGCTCCTTAATGATAGAATTTGGAAATTATTCCTTCTTGAAAGTTATTCCTATGTATCTACTATGTCAGATCAATAAGTGTCAGCTTGATCGGCCAAGTAATGAAGGAGTTATGGCTGACTAACTCAGAATATTTAATTCTCTCAGACAGAGTGTTTGTATTCCAATACAGCGAGTTCCAACGCATTAATGACCATGAAAATGAAAAAATCACGTGCAAACATATTAATAAAATTTCTTCCTATGTATATCTTCGTGATCCATGTAAAATATCAGCTCATCTTCCTGGACCATTTATGATATATGGGCCCAATAATAAAATTCATCATTTCTGTGCACAGTTTTTGAGGACTGACTTGTGAGCTATATTTGAGCTTCTAAATGATGGATTGAGCTTTAGGTCCAGAAGGATAAAATGAATACCATCAAACATATAAACCTATAAAATAATAGTTTTAAAATTTTTATTAGTGAAGAAAATTTTATGTCCAAAACATTGAAATAATTTAAAACAGTTCAAATCCAAAATAAGCCATTTTTATAATTAAGTTCAAAAATGGTCCTAAAACATAAAATGTGACAATTACCCTTAAAATAAAACATTGGTGGGATTAAAAACAATAAAATTCATAATAAAATTATTGAAAATATTTTCTCTATCAATTCCCTCACACTTAAACATTGCACTCGTAGGCAATCATCTTATACCATGGTCAAAAAAAAACTTCTCAAAGCATAAATCACAACACAACTTAATTATAATATCAAAGAAAATATCATGCCTCATACATGGATCAAATTTTCATAACTCCTAAAAATTTATATGAATTAATTCAATCTCATTTTAATCCTCACATGCATGTTGCACCTACCTCCCCAGAAAATAATTCTCTCTTCACTCAAGGATATTTAATGTTGAGTTTTTCTCATTCCCATGAACACATGTGATCTCCATAGGATTGATATCCTCCTAGTATCTCCAATTCATAGAGAAAAAAATGTTTCAATCATGAGGTATTCTTCATGGGTTGTTCTGAGGATGAGGGTTGAAAGGTTTTAAATGTAAAAACATCTGAGGCAGAATGAGGAGGGTTAAGCTCTAAAGTGAAGTAAATGCATGAAAACAGTTTTTCTCAAGAATGGTGTGATCCTCAATCAGTTAAAAAATTAATCACCACTAAACACCTCTTCCTTTAGGAAGTTAACACTTGGAATTTATGATTCAATGATTTTATTCACTCTTTTCTCCAATTGTAGCATTGTATTAGCTTGAATTCATATCTAGATTTCTCTTTAGAATAAATATTTTAAGCAAAAGAGAGGAAACTTTTGATCTTCAAAAATTGGTGAACACCCATCACATCATTTTAATGATATTTTGGGCCACAAATAAATCTTTACATCATGAAATTTCTTCCACCCAATAAGCAGTAAATATGGAAAAACATTCAATTTAGCTCAAAAATATTCTTTAGGAAAGAAAAACAAAGCTCATCTTCTCCCTCCCCCACACTTGAATTCAACAATAATCATGAATTTAACTTCTAGAGAAGGTTGGAAAGGGATAAATGTCTTATAATGTGGCTTAATAAAAAGTTATTTTATGGATACTAGGGGATTAATAAAGTTTAGATGAAAAGGTAGGCCAAAATAAGAGTTCAATGCAAAAGGGCTTTCAAAGTGGTGCCTCAATCATACTTGACGCATTCCATGAACTCTAACAGCTTTGGAAAAGATAAAATTATAAATTTATGGATCAAAAAACATGTCTCAAGACTCTCAAAAAAATATAAATGTAAAAAAGGTGTCAAAGAGGTTTAGAAACTTCTTGGGTTGGGCATGATTTTCAATTTTGACAGTACTTGTGCACATGAGTTTCACAATAAATGAAACTTCTTTAAATGAAAACATTATAAATAAAGAAAAAAATCCATTCAGTAATAATTTAAATACTCAAATATGCAAATCAAGAAATGTTCCAAAAATACCAAGATGATTAGAATTTTCCAAACCATTCAATTCAGATCAAGATTCCTAAAAAAATACACCAAAAATGAAAAAGTAAAACAAGAAATTTTCAAAAAATAACATGAAAAATAAAATTAAATCACACAAAAAATTCCTAAAAACAAGTTAAATTTCCTCCCCCACATTTATTCCATTTACTGACCTCCTTTTAGATCAAATTAGATCATGAAATTTTTCATGCAGAATTTACATTAGGTAGTAAACAAAATAAAGAAAAGGAAAGATACAACCTAATTTATTTTTCAATGGCAGCCTCGAGTTAAGCTCCTAGCTGTTACCACTTTAAAACTATAAGAATGAAATGAAAATAAATAATAAAAATAAAGAAAAATAAATATTAAGAGGATAAAAAAAATGATAATGCTTGGTTTGACCCCCTAAGTGAGTGCTAGGTTTTTACTACCCCTATTCAGGCAGTTGCAGAAGATTATCCCGAATCATAAGTTGGGTGTGGTTTATTTGAGATGAACTAGAACATGTGACTTTTCTTGGTGTCCATCATTAAACACCAAGAATTGAGAACCCCAACTAATATATGAAATTTACCAACACCTAAGAATGAATACATAGAGGATTAAAGGTCCATAGTGGGAGGGAATAGAATATAGGGGTTCTTCCGGTGAACTTTTGTGGTGTCCTCCTCCATATGATATGAAAGTTGTTGTAGAGGAGGTAGTCATACCACCACCGTCTCTCTATATCTTCTTCCTTGATCACCACTACTTGGGTGATATCTTCTTTAACATCCAAGGTATTCTCTATTTGTGCTATATCAAAAAATTTAGGAAAGTGGAAGTTATAAAACAATTATGCTTGAATAAGATTAATACATGAAGAGCCGATAAGTAAATCTTCCCTTTCAAGTATGTCAGCTTGGAAATTGATCTCTTTATAAAGGACCATTGGAAACTCCATATCATCAGGTGCATCTTCTTCATTATCTTCCAAAGCAAGAGAGAGGTCAAAAGATGATGATTTTTCAATATCAATGATGGGAATATCAAGTTTTAGTTTATCTTCAACAATGTGATTCCAAGATTATTCCAAAAATTATTGATCTCCCATAAGTGAATCAGATGACATGTGTACTTAAGGTACCTCCTTGAACAATGGTTGAGTACGGGATGTTATTATTAACTCCTTTAGTAGCCCCTTCTCACCCTCCTCAGGTTCCTTAACATAAAAAATGATCGGTGAAATCTCTTTTACCACATGTTTTGTTTTAGGTTCTGGATAAGGATCAGGTTCGGGTTGCTCCAATAGTGAATGAATATATTCTTAAAAACTTTCAACATTTCTCTTCAGTTTTTGTATGTCTTCTTGAAGTTATTGCATATGATATTTTTTAATATCATCTTCTTATTGCACTTGAGAGTAGTTATTCCATATAGAATAATGACAATTAAAATACATCATGAAGAAAGAAGTTTTTTTTTGTTTTTGAAATTTATGATTTTTTTGTTTAAAAAAAATAGTGTGTGCATGTGTTCCCCCCTATAAACGACGCCAATTTGATTAAGCGTTGTCGTGCATCCTGTCAAAAATATTTATAACTTAGTGCAGCACAGTGGCTGACCTAGGTCGATCTCTTGAGGAGATTTTGTGGTCAATCACTCACTAATTATAATTCACTATATATATATATATATGAAATAAAACGACCAAAAATGTAGATTTATTAAATGAGAATAAAATATTTAAATTAAACATGCAATTCAATGAAAATAGAATGAATGAAAAAAATGATATTAAGACATAACGGATACATTCCTAAGAGAATCACCTAGATTGAAACTTCATCGTCTCATTATTAGTTTCTAATTTACGTAATGAACACACTCCATAATATGTATGAGAATCCTCCTCTGCATATGGTTGTGAATATATGGTACTCTCAACGATCTCTGAGAGACCACATATCCACCTCCTCGATCGAGAGAAAATATTGCAGAAGTGAAAGCTAAACCTTAAGGTGGAAAGTGGAGACACAAATGCACCTTGAACACTAAGATAACCATCGGTATAACAATAATAATATAAGGAACATTAAGAATGAATGTTCAAATACTTGATTTCATCACTGGATTACTCCCCTGGGAACTTCCTCGTGTTAGCTACTAATGATCATGAGCATAAGAGTTCACAGTGATGAAGAAAACATAGGGATAAAACAAAAGAGAGAAAGAATAAGAGTAAAAGGAGAAATATTAAATTAAAACATGAAATGAAATTAAATAATGAAAGTAAAATAAAATACAACACTAAACTACATAAAATGGCCTAAAAAGGCTACCCCTAAGTTTCCAACACTTTGGAAATAATAGAGAGTACATTTTTATAGGTAAAGGGAGTGAAAAATTGGCTATAAAAATATTACTATGAAAGTATTCATTTAGATGGAATCCTTAATGACCGAATTTTTAAATTTTTTCTTGTTTAAATTTGTTCTTATATCTCTCCTATGTCGAATCATGAAGTTTCAGATTGATTGGAAAAGTAATGAAGGAGTTATGGGCGACTAACTTAGAATTTTTAATTCTTTCAAACAGACTGTTCATATTCCAATGCAGTGAGTTCCAACGCGTTAATGAATATGAAAAATTAAATAATCATGCACTAAAATATTAATAAAAGTTCTTCCTATGGATTTATTAGTGATCCATGTAAAATATAAACTCATTTTCTTTGACCATTTATGATTTATGCGCCCAAGAATAAAATTCTCTAGTTATTTTCACAGTTTTTGAGGACTGACTTGTGAGATGGATTTGAGCTTCCATATGATGGACTGTGATTTGGGTATAGAATGATAAAATGAATCCCATTGAACATAGGAACCTATAAAGGAATAAATTTTCAATTTAGATTAGTGAAGAAAATGTTATGTCAAAACTTTGAAATTATTTAAAATAGTTCAAATCCAAAATAAGAAATTTTTTCAATTAAGCTCAAAGATGCTCCTAAAAAAAAATGTGACAATTACCCTTAAAATAACAAATTGGTGGGATTAAAAAAAATGAAATTCAGAATAAAATTATTAAAAATATTTTCTATATCAATTCCCCCACACTTAAACATCGCACTCCTAGGCAATCATCTTATACCAAGGACAAAACAAACTTATCAAAACATTAATGGAAACACAACTCAATTATCATATCAAAGAAAATATCATGCCTCCTACATGGATAAAAATTTTAGAACTCCTAAAAAATCACATGAATTCATTAAATCTCATGTTAATCCTCACATTCATGTCATACCTACCCCCTGGAAAATAATTCTCTCTTCGCTCAAGGATATTTAATGTGGAGTTTTTTCTCATTCCCAAGAATATGCGTGATCTCTATAGGCTTGATATCCTCTTAGTATCTCCACTTCATAGAGTCAAAAAATGTGTCAAAAATGTGGTATTTTTCATGGTTTTTTCTTTGGATGAGGGTTTGGAGGTTTTAAATGTAAAAACATCTGAGGCAGAATGAGGAGGGTTAAGCTCTAAAGTGAAGTAAATGTATGAAAACAATTTTTCTCAAGAATGGTGTGATCCTCAATCAGCTCAAAAATGAATTACCACCAGACACCTCTTCCTTTGGGAAGTTCGCACTTGGAATTTAAGCATCAATGATTTTCTTCACTCTTTTCCCCAATTGTATCATTTTTTGAGCTTGAATTCAGATATGGATTTCTCTTCAAAATCATGTTTTTAAGGAAAAGAGAGGAAACTTTTTATCTTCAAAAATTAGTGAACCCATGGCCCATATTTTTAATGATATTTTGGGCCACCAATAAATCTTCACATCATGACATTTATTCCACCCAAGAAGTAATAAATATGGAAACACATTCTATTTATCTCAAAAATATTCTTTAGGAAAGAAAAACAAAGCTCATCTTCTCCCTCCCCCACACTTGATTTCAACAATAATCATGCATTTAACTTATAGAGAAGGTTGGAAAGGGATAAATGGATTATAATGTGGCTTCTTAACAAGGTATTTTATGGATATTAGGGGATTAATAAAGTTCATATGAAAAGTTAGGCCAAAATGGTCACGACCCATCCCCAAGGGCCCGTGTCGTGGCTACCTCAAGCTTGCCTTCCATAGGCCAGGGGCTGGCAACTAGCACCAAAGGCGTAATTACCTAAAACTGGGAAGGCATTGCCTTTATAAATAGTAAACACACATATCAAGATATGAACATGAGTAAATTGTATAACCAAAAGAGTTTTTAAAGTAAAAAGGGCCGGAATACAAGCCCAACAGTAAAGGTACAAGCACAACTGAAGAAAAAGAAAGAAAAGAAGCTACTAGGTCATCCTCCGGGATTCCTACATGAAGGGTAGGTATAGATATCCCCCTCAGCACTCTGCGTCCGTCCGTCTCCTCCATGTACCGACATGCCGTATGGTCCACCTCCAGGCATCGTCCAGTCCTGGTACTCTCAGACTCAGTCAGCGCTATCCGTCGTCTGCAACCAACACAACAAGGTACGGGCATAGATTGTGCAGGGGTGAGTATAACGATACTCAGTAGGGACCCTGAGACCCTCAAGGTCTCACAAAATCCAACAAGGATAAACCACAAAGTATGAAATCAGCATATATCCTTACTTATGTATATTCTCGTACATATACCTAAGTTATCAAGTGATCCATCTCAATCATGAGGAAAACATAGAAAAACTGACTCAGCTCAACCAGGATTTTATTCTAGGGGTAGTATCAAGTAACATCCCCAGTCACATTGTCAAATCCCCAGCTGCTGGAGAACTCTTCCTCTATCGAGTAAAATTTTCCTACCACAACACCAAGTGCACTTCCCACTAACCTTGGACTGCTAAGGTACCCCTCCGGTTGAGTATCGTGGATCTGCTGCATCACCAAGCACGCTCCCCCTCATAGCCTATTGAGGTAATCCTCCTGTTGAGTACCGTGGGTCTGCCGTGTCACCAAGGCACTCCCCATTGTGGGTCTTCCGCGACACAAAGGTTCTCTCCACTAGGCTAGTAGAGTCACTCCGAGTCAAAACGGTCAGCAGTCGTTAGGTCTCAGCCAACTACTAGGTCTCTGCACTACGCTTGCTCATCTTTAGGAGGATCTGCTCGATGAGCTACTGGTCGATACTCCAACTATCAATAAGTCCCACAAAGAAGTATCTCAAAGGTCTGTAACATCATAGAGGTCTCAACGCAACAGACGACGCGTCAATCAGATGCCCGGTCTATGAGTTATTATCCTTTTAGTCATGGGGGCCCGGTTGGATTCATGATCGATCCAACCTGACCATTTACCACACCAATCCAAAACTCCAGTGGAGTATGATTAAAGTAACCGTTTTGTTCCATGATTTCCAGCACCACTGACGGTTCTTCAAACGGACATCCGGTGCCAAAGATATGGCCGAAGAAGCGTAAATGGGTCATAGTGGGCTCAAGTCCGGTCCAACCCGGTCGGGCCAAGCTAGCCCGACCCAGTCTGGGCCGACCCGGTTCGGGTCAACCCGACCTGACCTGTTGGTTCTGGCCTGACCCTTTGGGTGGGCCAGCCCGTTGGGTTCGGCCCGACCCACTGGGCCTAGCCCAGCAGGCCACGAGGGGCCATGGATAACCATTATGGCGCAGAACTACCGCAAGGGTGAAAACCGGATGCAGGTCGGCGCGAGGGCGGTTCGGTCCGGAGGGCACCGTGTGGGTGGCTCAGCCTGGAGGGCACCGTGAGGGTGGCTCAGCCCGGGGGCTGGGGTGGTGTGGCCGGTTCGGCCAGTGGGTGGCATGACCGGGGCCGGTTCGGCCAGGAGGCCGGAGCGGCCGGAGTGGCTCGGCCAGTGGATGGTGCGGCGCGGCTCGGGGCCGGTTTGACCGGCGGCGGCGAAGGTCCGGTTCGGCTAAGAGGCCGAGGTGCCACGAGGGCGGCGTGGGTCACAGAGGTGACTGGTGGCGACACCGTTACATTCGTCGCCTTCATCACCTTCGTCACCTTACTCCTTTTTGAAGAACACCGCAAATCAACACAAGGGTTTTGGAGAGGACGAGCCATGTTAGTTTGGATCGCACTCTCCATAATGGAGTGGTAACAAGAGGTTCACATGAACAAAGCACATCAAACCCTCCCTCAAAGATTCTTCCCAACTGGAAAAATAAAAGGAGTGTACTTGTGAAGTGATAATCAAACAGCATTAAACCCCTACCTTGTTCGTTGTTAGTTGACATTGGTGCGAGAAGGTGGACGTCGATTCGTTGTAGATGAACACATCCTAAATCGGAGGAAGTTCTAAGGAATAAAGTCAAAGTCGAGTTCGTTCTTCGTAGTCGAAGGTGTTCCTCATCGGCGTTCTTCGTTGGTGGAGCATTCTTCATTGGGAGCTTTCTCCTAAGTTCCTCCTCTCCCCAATTCCACCAAAAAATGAAATGGAATCCCAAGATAATAGATTATAATATCTATTAAGTCATTGGAATAATATTCAAAATGGTTTAATTGATTAAGGGAGAGTTGGCACAAATTCAAATAAGGTGGGTTGGCATAATTAATGTGGAGGAACCTCAAGATTCTCCTCCATATTAAATAGGGGGTTTGAGTGGTTTCCTCTTCCCCCATTAATTGTGGTCGGGTGGTCCCCACCCCTAAATTCAATTTGGGAGGTTATTGAGAACTCAGGTGGTCCCCACCACAATTAAACATGAAGAGCAGGTTTAGTTCCAGTGGACCCCACCCATGAGCATCCACATGGGAGGGTGGTTACAACAAAATAAAATAAACATGTGTTTATTTTATTTTATTATTTCCACGAAAAACCCAAAAACTAACTTTGAACCTCGACCAACTATCATCGAGGTGAAAGTCTCCTTAAGCGAATACCGGAGTTGTGAGTTCGACGATGCCCTTGGATTTCAATTCCATGCATCGGTTCAAAAGTTAGAAAAACCCGCCCATACATTTACTGAATGTACCCGAACAAAATTTTAGAAATTGATTTCAGGAACTCCATGCCTTGGAATCACGCACCGTCAATTTTTGCAGACTCGTAAAATTCCCATTTATAAAAAAAATTACATGGAAATTCCAGGTCTTTACAAAAATAAGAGTTCAATGAAAAAGGGCTTTCAAAGTGGTGCCTCAATCATACATGACACATTCCATGAACTCTAACAGCTTTGGAAAATATAAAAACAGAAAGTTTTGGATCACACAACATGTCTCACGACTCTCAAGAAAAATAGAAATGTAAAGAAGATGTCAAACATGTTTAGAATCCTCTCGGGTTGGGCATGATTCTCAATTTACACAGTACTTGTGCACATGAGTTTCACAATCAATCAAACTTCTTTAAATGAAAAGATCAGAAATCAAGAAAAAAATATAATCAGTAATCATTTAAATACTAACATATTCAAATCAATCAATGTTCCAAAAATACCAAGATGGTTTGAATTCTTCAAAGCATTCAATTCAGCTCAAGATTCCTAAACAAACACACCAAAAATGAAAAAGGAAAACAAGAAAATTTCAAAAAACAACATGAA
Organism: Viscum album; assembly: GCA_963277665.1. Taxonomy (NCBI): domain Eukaryota; kingdom Viridiplantae; phylum Streptophyta; class Magnoliopsida; order Santalales; family Viscaceae; genus Viscum; species Viscum album. Next base: position 1,038,055,898 of record OY728150.1, read on the forward strand.
AAATAAAATGAAAGCACACACAAAATTCATAAAAACAAGTTGAAATCCCTCCCCCACACTTATTCCATTTACTAAACACTTTTTAGATCAAATAAAATCCTAAAAATTTTTATGCATAATTTATATTAGGTAGCAAACAAAATAAAGAAAAGGAAAGATACAACCTGATTTATTTTTCAGTGGCAGCCTTGAGTTAAGCTCCTAGCTGCTACCACTTTAAAACTACAAGAATGAAATGACAAGAAATAAGAAAAATAAATAAAAATAAAGAGTAATAGGATAAAAAAGGATAATTATTGGTTTGAACCCCCCCCCCCCAGCGGGTGCTAGGTTTTTACTACCCCTAGTCTAGTAGTTGTAGCAGATTATCCCCAATCAGAAGGTGGGTGTGGTTTCTTTGAGATGAACCACAATATGTGATTTTTCTCAGTGTCCAATAGTAAAAACCAATAATAGAGAACCCCAAATATGATATGAAAGTTCCTAACCCCAAAGAAAGAATACATAGAGAATTTAAGGTCCAGAGTGGGAGGGGATAGAATGTAGGGGTTCTCCCTATGAACTTATGTGGTGTCCTTTTCCATATGATATGAAAGTTGTTATAGAGGAGGTAGTCACACCACCACCATATTATCCATCTCTTCTTCCTATATCACTAGCACCTGGTTGATATCTTCTTTAACATACAAGGTCTCCTCTATTTCTTTTGTATAAATTTTTTTAGGAAAGTGGAAGTTAGGAAACAATTCTACTTGAATAAGATTAAAACACGATGAGTCGATAAAGAAATCTTCCCTTTCTAGTATGTCAGCTTGGAAGTTGATCTCTTCAGGAAGGACCATTGGAAACTCCATCTCATCAAGTGAATATTATTTATCATCTTCCAAAGTAATAAAAATGTCAAAATATGTTGATTTATCAATATCAACGATGGGAAGATCAAGTTTCAGGTTATCTTCAACAATGTGATTCCAGGATTCTTCCAAAAATTATTGATCTCCCATAAGTGAATCAGTTGGAATGTGTACTTCAGGTACCTCCCCGAATAATGGTTGATTACAGGATGTTATGATTAAATCCTTTAGTATCTCCTTCTCACCCACCTCAGGTTCCTTAATATAAAAAATGATTGGTGAAATATCTTCCACCACACGTTTTGTTTCAGGTTCTGGCTAAGGATGAGGTTCGAGTTACTGCAATAATGAATGAATATATTCCTCAAACCTTTCAACATTTCTCTTCAGTTTTTGTATGTCTTCTTGAAGTTCTTGAATATGAGTTTTTTGAATTTCATCTTCTTGTTGCACCTGAGAGTAGTTAGTCCATGTAGAATAATCCCAATTAAAATACATCTTGAACAAAGTAGTTTTTTTTTAGTTTTTAAAATTTATGATTTTTTTGTGTTTTTTTGAAAAACAGTGTGTTCATGTGTTGCTCTCCTCAATGAAAATGGAACCAATTTGATTAAGCATTGTCGTGCATGCTCTCAAAAATATTAATAACTAAGTGCTGTATATTGGCTAACCTAGAATGATCTCTTGAGGATCTTTTACGGTCAATCACTCACTAATTAACTATATATATATATATGAAATAAAATGACCAGAAATTTGGATGTGATAATTGAGAATAAAATACTAAAATTAAACATTAAATTCAATGCAAACAGAATGAATGTACACAAAATTATGTTAAGACATAAAGGATACATTCTTGATAGAATCACCCATATTGAACATTTATCATCTCATTATTAGTTTCTAATTTAATTAATAAAAACACTCTATAGTATGTGTGAGCATCCTTATCTACACATGGTTGTGAATATATGGTACTCTCAATGATCCTCGATAGACCACACAACCACCTCCTCGATCGAGAGAAAATATTGTAGAAATGAAAGCTAAACCTTAGGCGGCAAGTGGAGACACAAATGCGCCTTGACCACTAAGAACCCCCTCAGTATAACTCTAAGAAAATTAGAAACATTAATAATGAATGTTCAAATACATGGGTTCATCACTGGATTACTCTCTTTGGAACTTCCTTGGGGTTATTTACTCATGATCACGAACATAAGAGTTCATAGTGATGAAGAAAATATGGGGAGAAAACAAAAGAGAGAAAGAATAAGAGTGAAAGGAGAACACTTAAATTAAAACATGAAATGAAATTATAGAATAAAAGTAAAATAAATTAAAACACTAAACTACATAAAATGGTCAAAAAAGGATACCCCTAAATTTACAACACTTTGGAAAGAATAGGGAGTACATTTTTATAGGAAAATGGTTTGAAAAATCGGCTCCAAAAATATTTCTCTGAAAGTATTCGCGTAAATGGACTCATTAATGACAGAATTTGGAAGTTGTTTCTTCTTGAAAGCTGTTCACATATATCTCCTATGTTGGCTAAATAATTTTAATAGTGATTGGCCAAGTAATGAAGGAGTTATGGCTGAATAACTCAAAAATTTTAATTCTTTCAGACAGACTATTCGTATTCCAATGCAGCGAGTGCCAACGCATAAATGACCATGAAAATTAAATAATCATGCACTACCATCTTAATAAAAGTTCTTACTATGGATTTATTTGTACTCTAAGTAAAATATCAGCTCATTTACTTTGACCATTTATGATATATGGTCCCAACAATAAAATTCTCTAGTTCTATGCATAGTTTTTGAGGTCTAACTTGTGAGATGGATTTGAGCTTCCAAATAATGGACTGAGGTTTGGGTCTGGTGAGATAAAATGAATCCCATCGAACATATGAACCTATAAAAGAATAATTTTAAAATTTGGATCATTGATTAAAATTTTATTTCCAAAACATTTAAATAATTTAAAATAGTTCAAATCCAAAATAATCCATTTTTACGATTAAGCTAAAAAATGCTCCTAAAACATAAAATGTGACAATTTCCATTAAAATAACACATTTATGGGATTAAAAACTATAAAATTCAGAATAAAATTATTTAAAATATTTTCTCTATCAATTCCCCCACACATAAACATTGCACTCCTGTAAAATCATCTTATACCATGGTCAAAACAAACTTCTCAAAGCATAAATGACAACACAACTCAATTATCATATCAAAGAAAATATCATGCCTCCTAAAAGGATAAAAAATTCAGAACTAATCAAAAATCATATGAATTCATTCAATCTCATGTTAATCCTCACATGCATGTTGTACCTACCTACCCAAAAAATAATTCTCTCTTCATTCAAGGATATTTAATGTGGAGTTTTTCTCATTTACAAGAACATGTGTGATATCCATAGGCTTTCTATCCACCTAGTTTCTCCACTTAATAGAGTCAAAAATGTGTAAATCATGAGGTCTTTTTCATGGGTTATTCTAAGGTTGAGGGTTGGCAGGTTTTAAATGTAAAAACTTCTATGGAATAATGAGGAGGGTTAACCTATAAAGTGAAGTAAATAAATGAAAATAGTTTTTCTCAAGAATGGTGTTCTCCTAAATCAGATAAAAAATGAATAACCACCGAACACCTCTTAATTTGGGAAGTTCAAACTTTTAATTTAAGCGTCAATTATTTTCTTCACTCTTTTCCCCAAGTGTATAATTGTTTCATCTTGAATTCAGATCTATATTTCTCTTCAGAATCATGTTTTTAAGGAAACAAGAGAAAACTTTTGATCTTCAAAAATTGGTGAACACCCAACCCATATTTTTATTGATATTTTGGGCCACTAATCCATCTTCACATCACGACCTTTATTTCACCCAAGAAGCAATAAATATAGAAACACATTCAATTCAGCTCAAGAATATTCTTTTGGAAAGAAAAACAAAGCTCATCTTCTCCCTCCCCCACTCCTGAGTTCATCAATAATCATGAATTTAACTTCTAGATCAGGTTGGAAAGGGATAAATGGATTGTAATGTGGATACCTGACAAGGTATTTTGATGGATACTAGGGGCTTAATAAAGGTCAGATGAAAAGGTAGTCCAAAATAAGATTTCAATGTAAAAGGGATTTCAAATTGGTGCCTCAATCATACTTGACACATTCCATGAACTCTAACAGCTTGGGAAAAGATAAAAATGGAAATTTCTGGATCACACAACATGTCTCAATACTCTCAAAAAAATATAAATTTCAAGAAGATGTTAAACAATTTTAGAAACCTCTTGGGTTTGTCATGATTGTCAATTTAGACAGTACCTGTGCACATGAGTTTCACAATCATCCAAACTTCATTAAATGAAAAGATCATAAATCAAGGAAAAAAATCCATTCAGTAATCATTTAAATACTCAAATATTCTATCATGACCCATCACCCAGGGCCCGTGCCATGACTACCCCAAGCCCGCCTTCCATAGGCCAGGGGATGGTGACTAGAACCAAAGGCATAAATCTCTAAAACTGGGAAGACCTTGCCTTTATAACCTAAAAACACACACAACAGAGTACAAGCTGAAAGAAAAACACTATGTAAAACTATATAACAAAGTGTGTTGAAAGTAAAAGGGGGCTGGAATTACAATCCCCACTGTAAAGTACAAGGAAATGGAAAGTACAACGGAAGAAAAGAAAAACTGCCTCTGGGTCGTCCTTCGAGGTTCCTACCTGAAGGGTAGGAACAGATTGCCTGCTCAGCACTCCAGGTCCATCCGTCTCCTCTGTGTATCGTCACGCTGTATGGTCCACCTCCGGGTACCGTCCAGTCCTGGTGATCTTAGCCTCAGTCAGTGTTGTCTATCGTCTTCATCCAACACAACTAGGTGCAGGCATATCCCGTGTAGGGGGGAGTATAATGATACTCAGTAGAGACCCCGAGACCCTCAAGGTCTCACAAAATCTAAAAAAGAAGAAACCATAAGGTATGAAATAAACAGATAACCCAACCTAGGTATATGCCCATACATATACCTATGTTATCAAGTAATCCATCTCAATCATGAGGTAAACAAAAAAGTTACTGACTCAACTCACACAGGTATACAACTTTTGTAGAGAGTTTGAGATGATTAGATGTAGCCACTAAAACATCTATTCTGTCAAACCCACGTAGGATCCTGGTAAAGAAATAAGACCCGTCGAAACCACGTAGGATCCAGGAACAATAGTTAGAGCTGTTGAACCCACACAGGATCCAAGAACAGTTGCCAGAGTTGTTGAACCCACATAGGATCCAAGAATAGTAGTCAGAGTTGTCGAACCCACACAGGATCCAAAAACAGTAGTCAGAGATGTCGAACCCACATAGGACCCACGAACAGTAGTCAGAGCTGTCAAACCCACATAGGATCCAGGAATATTAGTTAGAGCTGTCAAACCCACATAGGATCCAGGAATAGTATTCAGAGCTGTCGAACCCACACATGATCTAGTAATAGTAGTCAGAGTTATCGAACCCACATAGGATCTAGGAACAGTAGTCAGAGAGCAGCCAACCACAGGGTTTCCACACAAAGCACGCTTGATTCTAGGAGGGTCTACTCCTAAATCCAAGTGTCAATACATCAACTTCCATGAAGTCCCAAGTTGATGTATCCAAAAGACCAGTCCTGACATAAGATACCCAACATGATAGACAATGCATCAATCAGGTGCCCGGTGTGAGAGTTATTGGCATTTCCGTTCCGAGGGCCCGATTGGATTTACATTCGATCCAACCTAGCCGTACCCCAACTGTGTCCAAACTTTGAGTGGGGTATACCAAAAGAACATTCTTCCACCAATGTTTCCATCGCCGTAGACAGTTTTTAAATTAGATGCTCATAGCTTAAATTACGAGTAAAAGAGTAGAAAATAGGTCAAACGGGTCCGGGTCTGGTCCGGCCCCATCGGAACGACCCGGCCCGACCCGGGTCTGACCTAGACCATGAGGGTAGCGCAGCCTACAGGGGCGGCCCGACCCACGCTGGGATCGGCCCGCGCAGGGCCTGCATCTAGCAGCTCATGGGGTTCGCCCTAGCCGCGTCCAAGGGGGAGGTCGCGCCCCCTGGAATCCCGAACGGCTTAGTCGTTCGGGGGGGGGGGGGGGGGGTCAAAACCAGAGCAACGTGGTGCCAATCCGTGTCACGCAGGACCCACGTGACGGGTCCCGCTCCTCCCAACTGCCCGAGTGGCCAGCCGCCTCCCACGCGGTGCAGTTGCGCCACGCCTCCTCCAGCGACTGGCATAGCCGGCTGCCCATCCTCCATCGCCGCGACCCCCTTTTGCTCCATCGCGCAACACGGTTGCGCCATGCCTTCCCTAGAAACCCAGCGACTCGAGCCACCAATTTTCTTTGTCGACGGACTTATGCCAGCTTCCACTGCACCACTGCAGCCTGTCAGCCGCGGGCTACTCCTCCGGCCGCGCAGTTTCACCGCCGCCGTCCACGCGGTGACGTTCGTCGGTTCCAACCGTCAGCAAATTTTCCACGGGTCACCAGATGAGTTCTAGTGGCCCGATTCTCATTCTGAAAGTATACACGCACTCCTCGAGACATCACCTTCGATCCAAAATCATTTTTTATGAAAATCGCTCAACCCGAACTCATGCCGTGATTAGCGTCAAAATCAACAACTAAGGCGGAGGGGTCGGGCCGTGTTCGTTCAGCCCACACCCTCCGTGTTAGAGTGATAGCATGTGGATTCAATTCTTAATCCTTGAAGTAAAATGAATAATGTGAAACAATTAACAAATCTTGAACCCCTACCTTTTTTTGTTGTTCGTTGACAGAGTCGCAGGGAAGAAGACGGTGATGTCATCATTCGCCGCATCCGTCACACACCTCTAATCCAAGCTCATGCATGGTTTCATTGACAACGATGAGGAGGGAAGATCGGTCGAAGAAATCCCATGTCAAAGGGGGTTCCGAGGAATAAATTCAAAGACGCTCCACGCCGGCGTTCTTCGTTGGAAGAACGCGTTATTCATTCTTCGTTGGCAAGAGCTTTTCTCCCTAATCTCTCTCCTTTCTCCCAAGCTCCACCAAAAGACAAATGCCAACCCAAAATAATGGATTAAGTCAATATATTATTTAATTTTTGGCACTAAATTCAAAATGGGTGGATTAATTAAATGTGAAGGATTTGGAACATTAAGTGTTAGGGGAGTTGAAGAGGCTCCCCTACACTTAATGGAAGGTGGAGGGCTTCTCCCCATTAAAGGAGAGTTTCAAGGGGGTTTAACCCCGGGTGGTCCCCACCACAATAAACAAGAAGAGGAGGTTTAGACCTCGAGTGGGCCCCACCTCCATAACCTATCATGAGAGGTTAAGGTGTGGTGGTCCCCACCTCCAACCTTCACATGGAGGTTCTAACCAACTAATAAAAATAAATTTTACACAACTTTATTTTTATTTAATTCGTTCACTAAAAATCCAAAAACTAACTTTTATTCTCGAACAACTTCCATCGAGGTGAAAGTCTTCTTAAGCGAATAATGGCACTGCGAGTTCAACAATGCCCTTAGATTTCAATTTCGAGCAACGGTTCAAAATTTATAAAAAACCCGCTCGTACGTTTACTAAACGTACCCGAAAAAAACTTCAGAAATTGATTCCAGGCACACCGGTCCTCAGAATCATGTGCCGTAAATTTTCGCAAACTCGTAAAATTCTCATGTATTTAAGAGAAAAAAAATCCATGGAAATTATGGGTCTTTACATATTCAAATCAAGAAATGTTAAAAAAAAAGATGTGTTGAATTTTCCAAAGCATTCAATTCAACTCAATATTCCAAAAAACACACACCAAAAATGAAAAAGGAAAACAAGAAAATTTCAAAAAACAACATGAAAAATAAAATTAAAGCACACAAAAAATTCTTAAAAATAAGTTGAAATCTCTCCCCCACACCTATTATATATACTAACCTCTTTTTAGATCAAATCTGATCATGAAATGTCTCATTCAGAATTTATATTAGGTAGCAAACAAAATAAAGAAAAGGAAAGATACAACCTGATTTATTTTTCAATGGCAGCCTTAAGTTAAACTCCTAGATGCTACCACTTTAAAACTACAATAATGAAATGACAAGAAATAATAAAAATAAAGAAAAATAAAGAGTAAGAGGATATAAAAAAGGATAATTCTTGGTTTGAATCCCCCAAACAGGTGCTAGGTTTTTACTGCCCCTAGTTAGGCAGTTGCAACAGATTATCCCCAATCAAAATTTGGATGTGGTTTCTTTGAGATGAACCACAACATTTGACTTTTCCTAGTGTCCATCAGTAAACACCAAGAATAGAGAACCCCAACTAAGATATGAAAGTTCCCAACACCCATGAAAGAATACATATAGAATATAAGGTCTATAATGGGAGGGAATATAATATAGGGGTGCTCCCTATCTACTTCTGTGGTGTCCTCCACCATATGATATGCATGATGTTGTAGAGAAGGTAGTGGAACCACCACCATATTCTCCATCTCTTCTTCCTCAATCAACACCACTTGGGTGATATCTTATTTAACACCCAAGGTCTGCTCCATTTGTTCGGTATCAAAATTTTTAGGAAAGTGTATGTTAGAAAACAATTCTGCTTGAATAAGATTAAAACATGACGAGTCAATAAATAAATATTCCCTTTATAATATGTCAGCTTGGAAATTGATCTCTTCAGAAAGTACCATTAGAAACTCCATCTCATTAGGTGCAACTTCGTCATCATCTTCTAAAGAAAATGTGAGGTCAAAAGATTTTGATTTTTCAATATCAATGATGGGAAGATCAAGTTTCAGTTTATCTTCAACAAAGTGATTCTAGGAATCTTCCAAAATTTGTTGATCTCCCATAATTGAATCAGCAGGCATGTGTACTTCAGGGACCTCCTAGAGAAAAGGTTAAGTATGGGAAGTTATGATTAACTCGTTTATTATCTACTTATCAACCTCCTCATATTCCTTAACATAAAAAATGATCAGTGAAATATCTTACACCACATGTTTTGGTTCAGGTTTCGGCTCAGGACCAGGTTCGGGTTGCTCCAACAGTAAACGAATATATTAATCAAACCTTTCAGCATTTATCTTCAGTTTTTGTTTGTATTCTTAAAGTACTTTCATATTATATTTTTAAATTTCATCTTCTTGTTGAACCTAATAGTAGTTAGACCATACAGAATAATTATAATTGAAATACATCATGAATAAAGAAGTTTTTTTAGTTTTTGAATTTTATGATTTTTTTGTGTTTTTTTGAAAAACGGTGTGTGTAAGTGTTACGCCCCTCTCCAAAAATAGCACCAATTTGATTAAGAGTTGTCGAGCGTGCTCTCGAAAATATATATAACTAAGCGCAGCACAGTGAAAATGATGTTAGGACATAAAGTAGACATTCCTGAGAGAATCATCCAGATTGAACCTTCATCGTCTCATTATTAGTTTCTAATTTACATAATGAACATACTGCATAGTATGTGTGAGGATAATCCTATGAATATGGTTGTGAATATATGGTACTCTCAGTGATCACTGAGAGACCACACATCCACCTCCTCGATTGAGAGAAAATATTGCAGAAGTGAAAGCTAAAACTCAGGTGGCAAGTAAAGATACAAAGGAGCCTTGCCCAGTAATATCCCCCTCGGTATAACTCTAGGAAAATAATAAAAATGAAGAATTAATGTTCAAAGACTTGGGTTCATCACTATATTACTCCATCGGGAACTTCATCAGGTTAGCTACTCATGATCACGAGCATAAGAGTTCATAGTGATAAAGAAAACAGGGGGAGAAAACAAAAGAGAAAAAGAATAAGAGTGAAAGGAGAACAATTAAATTAAAAAATGAAATGAAATTACAGAATAAAAGTAAAATAAATCACTACACTAAATTACATAAAATGGCCAAAAAAGGCTACCCCTAAGTTTCTAAAACTTTGGAAAGAAGAGGGAGTACATTTTTATAGGCAAAGGGAGTGAAAAATTGGATCCAAATATATTCCTCTGAAAGTATTCATGTTGATGACCTCCTTAATGATAGAATTTGAAAATTATTCCTTCTAGAAAGTTTTTATAATATCTATCCTATGTCGGATCAAGAAGTTTCAGCTTAATGGGCCAGTAATAATGGAGTTATGGCTGAATAACTCATAATTTTTTATTCTTCTAGATAGAATATTCGTATTCCAATGCAGTGAGTTCAAATGCATTAATGACCATAAAAAAGAAAGAATCATGCACTACCATATTATTTAAAGTTCTTACTATGGATTTATTTTTTATCTATGTAAAATATCAGATCATTTTCTTTGATCATTTATAAGATATGGGCCCAACAATAAAATCCTCTAGTTCTGTGCATAATTTTTGAGGACCAACTTGTGAGCTCGATTTGAGCTCCCAAATGATGGATTGAGATTTGAGTCCTGTAGGATGAAATAAATACCACATAACATAGGAACCTATAAAAGAATAATTTTTCAATTTGGATAAGTGAAGAAATTTTTTTTCCAAAACATTGAAATAATTTAAAACTGTTCAAATCCAAAAAATCCATTTTTACTATTAAGCTAAAAAATGCTTCTAAAACATAAAATATGACAATTTCCCTTAAGATAACACATTGGTGGGATTAAAAACAATGAAATTAAGAAAAAAAATATTGAAAATATTTACTCTATCAATTCCCACACACTTAAAAAATGTACTCTTGGGAAGTCATCTTATACCTAGGTCAAAACAAACTTCTCAAAGAATAATTAACAACACACCTCAATTATCATATCAAAGAAAATATCATGCTTCCTACATGGATACAAATTTCAGAACTCCTCAAAAATCAGATGAATTCATTCAATCTCATGTTAATCATCACATGCATTTCATACCTACCTCACCAAAAAATAATTCTCTCTTCACTAAAGGATATTTAATGTGGAGTTTTTCTCATTCTGAAGAACACATGTGATCTCCATAGTCTTGATATCTTCCTAGTATCTCCACTCAATAGAGTAAAAAATGTGTCAATAATGAGGTATTTTTCATGGGTTTTTCTGAGGATGAGGGTTGATGGGTTTTAAATGTAAAAACATATGAGGTAGAATGAGGAGGGTTATGCTCTAAAGTTAGGTAAATGAATGAAAACATTTTTGCTCAAGAATGGTGTGCTCCTCAATCAGCTCAAAAATTAATCACTACCAAAAAAATATTTCTTTTGGAAGTTCACACTTGGAATTTAATCATCAATTATTTTATCCACTTTTTTCCCCAATTGTAGCATTGTTTCAGCTTGAATTCTGATATAGATTTATCTTTAGAAGCATGTTTTTAAGGAAAAGAGAGGAAACTTTTGATCTTCAAAAATTGGTGAACACCCATACCATCTTTTTAATGATATTTAGGGACACCAATTCGATTTCACATCATGACCTTTCTTCCACCCAAGAAGCAATAAATTTGGAAACACATTCAATTCAACTCAAAAAGATTCTTTAGGAAATCAAAACAAATCTCATATTTCCCTCCCTCACACTTGAGTTCTACAATAATCATGCATTTAACTTATAGAGTATGATAGAAATGGATAAATGGCTTATAATTTGGCTGCCTAACAAGGTATTTTATGGATACTAGGGGCTTAATAAAGTTCTGATGAAAAAGAAGGCCAAAACAAGAGTTCAATGCAAAAGGTCTTTCAAAGTGGTGCCTCAATCATACTTGACACATTCCATGATCTCTGACAGCTTTGTAAAAGATAAAAACAGAAATTTTTGGATCATACGACATGTCTCAAGACTCTCAAGAAAAATAGAAATGTAAAGAAGATGTCAAACAGGTTTAGAAACCTCTCGGGTTGGGCATGATTTTCAATTTAGACAGTACTTGTGAACATGAGTTTCACAATCAATCAAACTTATTTAAATGAAAAGATCACAAATAAAGAAAAAAACCAATTCAGTAATCATTTAAATCCTTAAATATTCAAATAAATAAATGTTACAAAAATACCAAGATGGTTTAAATTTTCCAAAGTATTTAATTCAACCCAATATTCCGAAAAAAAACGCACAAAAAATGAAAAAGGAAAGAAAGAAAATTTTAAAAAATAAGATGAAAAATAATATGAAAGCACACAAAAAATTCCTAAAAACAAGTTGAAATCTACCCCCCACACTTATTCCATTTAATGCCCTCTTTTTAGATGAAATGAGGTCATGAAAATTTTCATGCATAATTTATATTAGGTAGCAAACAAAATAAAGAAAAGGAAATATACTACCTCATTTATTTTTTAGAGGCAACATTGAGTTAAGATTCTAGATGCTACCACTTTGAAACTACAAGAATTAAATAAAAATAAATAATCAAAATAAAGAAAAATAAAGAGTAAGAGAATAAAAAAGGATAATGCTTGGTTTGACCCCCCCAAGTAGGTGCTAGGTTTTTACTGCCCCTAGTCAGGCAGTTGTAGTAGATTATCCTCAATGAGAAGGTGGGTGTGGTTTCTTTGAGATGAACCACAATATGTGACTTTTCCCTGTGTCCATCAGTAAACACCAATAATAGAGAACCCCAAATAAGATATGAAACTTACCAACCCCCATGAAAGAATACATAGATAATTCAAGGTCCAGAGTGGGAGGGAATAGAATATAGGGGTGCTCCCTGTGAACTTATGTGGTGTCCTCCTCCATATGATATGCAAGTTGTTGTAGAGGAGGTAGTCATACCACCACCATATTCTCAAGCTCTTCTTCCTCGATCACTACCACTTGGGTGATATCTTCGTTAACATCCAAGGTCTAATCCATTTTCAATGTATCAAATTTTTTAGGAAAGTGGAAGTTAGAAAACAATTATTCTTGAATAAGATTAAAACATGATGAGTCGATAAAGAAATATTACCTTTCTAGTTTGTCAACTTGGAAATTGATCTCTTCAAGAAGGACCATTGGATACTCCATCTCATTAGGTGCATCTTCTTCATCATCTTTAAAATCAAGAGAGAGGTCAAAAGATGTTTATTTTTCAATATCAATGATGGGAAGATCAAGTTTCAGGTGATCTTTAATAAAGTGATGCCAAGATTCTTCCAAAAATTATTGAACTCCCATAAGTGAATCAGCTGGCATGTGTACTTCAGGGACCTCCTTGAGAAATTGTTGAGTACGAGATATTATGATTAACTCCTTTAGTAGTTCCTTCTCACCCTCCTCAGATTCCTTAACATAAAAAATGATTGGTGAAATATCTCCCACCACATGTTTTAGTTCAGGTTCCAGCTCAGTATCAGGTTCGGGTTGCTCCAATAGTGAACAAATATATTCCTCAAACCTTTCAGCATTTGTCTTCAGTTTTTGTATGTATTCTTTAAGTTCTTGCATATGAGAGTTTTGAATTTCATCTTATTGTTTCACCTAAGAGTAGTTAGTCCATACAGAATAATCCCAATTGAAATACATTATGAACAAATAATTTTTTTTTTAATTTTTGAAATTTATGTTTTTTGTGTTTTTTTGAAAAATGGTGTGTGAAAGTGTAGTGACTCTCCTTGGAAATGGCGCCAATTTGATAAAGCATTGTCATGAATGCTCTCAAAAATATTTATAACTAAGTGCAGTAGAGTGGCTGACCTAGGTTGATCTCTTGAGGAGCTTTTTCGGTCAATCACTCACTAATTATAATTCACTATATATGTATATATAAAATAAAATGACAAAAAATGTAGATTTTATAAATGATAATGAAATACTAAAATTAAACATGCAATGCAATGCAAATAGAATGAATGCAGACAAAATTATGTTAAGACATAAAGGAGACATTCCTGAAAGAATCACCCATATTGAACCTTCATCGTCTCATTATTAGTTTCTAATTTAATTAATGAACACACTCCATCATATGTGTGAGAATAATCCTCTTCATATGGTTGTGAATATATTGTACTCTCAACAATCACTAAGAGACCACACATCCACCTCCTCGATCAAGAGAAAATATTGCAGAAGCGAAAGCTAAACTTTGGGTGGCAAGTGGAGACACAAAGGTTTGTTTCCCACTAAGACCCCCCTCAATATAACTCTATGAAAATAAGAAACATTAAGAATTAATTTTCAATGACTTGGTTTCATCACTGGATTACTCCCACATGAACTTCCTTGGGCTAGCTACTCATGATCACAAGTATAAGAGTTCACAGTGATGAAGAAAATAGAGGGAGAAAACAAAATAGAGAAAGAATAAGAGTGAATGGAGAAAAATTAAATTAAAACATGAAATGAAATTACATAATGAAAGTAAAATAAATTACAACACTAAACTGTATAAAATTTTCAACAAAGGATACCCCTATGTTTTCAACACTTTGGAAAGAAGAGGGAGTGCATTTTTATAGGCAAAGGGAGTGAAAAATTGGCTCCAAAAATATTCCTCTGAAAGTATTAGCGTGAACGGTCTCATTAAGGACAAAATTTGGAAATTGTTACTTCTTGAAAGTTTTTCTTATATCTATCCTATGTTAGATGAATAAGTTTCATATTTATTGGATAAGTAATGAAGGAGTTATGGCCGACTAACTCAGAATTTTTAATTCTTCCAAACAGACTATTCATATTCTAATGCAACAAGTTCCAATAAATTAATGACCATGAAAAATGAAAGAATAATGCACTAAAAACTTAATAAAAGTTATTACTATGGATGTATTTGTGATCCATGTAAAATATCAGCTCAATTTCTTAGACCATTTATGAGATATTGGCCTAATAATTAAATTCTCCAGTTCTATCCACAGTTTTTTAGGATTGATTTGTCAGTTGAATTTGAGCTTCCAAATGATGGATTGAGATTTGGGTCCTGAAAGATAAAATGAAACCCATCGAACATAGAAAACTATAAAATAATAATATTTCAATTTTTATCAGTTAAGAAAATGTCATGTCTAAAATATTGAAATACTTTAAAACATTTCAAATCAAAAAATAATCCATTTTTACAATTAAGCACATAAATGATCCTAAAACATAAAATATGACAATTTCCATTAAAATATTACATTGGTGGGATTAAAAACAATGAAATTCAGAATAAAATTATTGAAAATATTTTCTCTGTTAATCCCCCCACACTTAAACATTGCACTCCTAGGTAATCATCTTATACCAAGGCCAGGACAAACTTCTCAAAGCATAAATGACAACATAACTCAATTATGAAATAAAAGAAAATATCATGCCTCCTACGTGGATAAAAATTTGAGAACTCCTCAAAAATCATATGAATTAATTCAACATCATTTTTATCCTCACATGCATGTCGTACCTACCTTCCCAGAAAATAATTCTCTCTTCACTCAAGGATATTTAATGTGGAGTTTTTCTCATTCCAAGAACATGTGTGATCTCCATAGGCATGCTATCCTCCTAGTATATCCACTTCATAGAGTAAAAAATGTTTCAATAATGAGGTATTTTTCATGGTTTTTTCTGATGTTGAGGGTTGTAAGGTTTTAAATGTAAAAACATCTGAGGTAGAACGAGGAGGGTTAAGATCTAAATTGAAGTAAATGTATGATAACAATTTTGCTCAAGAATAGTGTGCTTTTCAGTCATCTGAAAAATAAATCACCACAAAACACCTATTACTTTTGGAATTCCACACTTTTAATTTAATCATAAATGATTTTATTCACTCTTTTACCCAATTGTAGCATTGTTTTAGCTTGAATTCAGATCTAGATTTCTCTTCAGAATCATGTTTTTAAGGAAAAGAGAGGAAACTTTTGATCTTCAAAAATTGGTGAACACCCGAACTATATTTTTAATGATATTTTATGCCACCAATATATCTTCAAATCATAAACTTTATTCCTCACAAGAAGCAATAAACATGGAAACACATTCAATTTAGCTCAAAAATATTCTTTAGGAAAGAAAAACAAAGTTCATCTTATCCCTCCCCCACACTTGAGTTCAACAATAATCATGCATTTAAATTCTAGAGCTAGTTAGAAAGGGATAAATGGATTATAATTTGGTTTCCTAACAAGGTATTTTAGGGATATTAGGGTCTTAATAATGGTCTGATGAAAAGGTAGGCCAAAATAAGAGTTCAATGCAAAAGGGATTTAAAAGTGGTGCTTCAATCATACTTGACACATTACATGAACTCTAATAGCTTTAGAAAAGATAAAAATAGAAATTTATGGATCAAAAAACATATATCAAGACTCTAAAGAAAAAGATAAATGTAAATAATATGTCAAACATGTTTAGAAACCACTTAGGTTGTGCATGATTTTCAATTTAGACAATACTTGTGCACATGAGTTTCACAATCAATCAAACTTCCTTAAATGAAAATATTGAAAATCAAGAAAAAAAATCCATTAAGTAATCATTTAAATCCTCAAATATTCAAATCAAGAAATGTTCCCAATATACCAAGATGGTTTGAATTTTCCAATGCATCTAATTCAGCACAATATTCCTAAAAAACTCACAAAAATGAAAAAGGAAAACAAGAAAATTTCAAAAAACAACATGAAAAATAAAATGAAATCACGCAAAAAATTCCTAAAAAAAATGTTGAAATCCCTCCCCCTAACTTATTACATTTACTACCCTCTTTTTATATAAAATAAGATCATGAAATATTTCATTAAAAATTTATATTAGGTAGAAAAAAAAATAAATAAAAGGAAATATACAGCCTGATTTATTTTTTAGTGGTAGTCTTGAGTTAAACTCCTAGCTTCTGGCACTTTAAAACTACAAGAATTAAATGATAAGAAATAAGAAAAATAAAGAAAAAGAAAGAGTAAGAGGATAAAAAGGATAATTCTTGGTTTGAACCCCCAAGCGAGTCCTAGGTTTTTACTTCCCCTAGTCAGGCAATTGTAGTAGATTATCCCCAATCAAAAGGTGGGCATGATTTCTTTGAGATGAACCACAACATGTGACTTTTCTAGATGTCCATCAGTAAACACCAAGAAGAAAGAAACCCAACTAAGATATGAAAGTTACCAACCCCCAAGGAAGAATAAATAGATAATTTAAGGTCTAGAGTGGGAGGGAATAGAATATAGGGGTCTCCTTGTGATCTTTTTTGGTGTCCTCTATATGATATGAAAGTTTTTGTAGAAGAGGTAGTTGAACCACCACAAACTTCTCCAGCTATTCTTCCTCAATCACCACCACTTGGGTGATATCTTCTTTAAAATCCAAGGTCTTCTCCATTTTTTCTATATCAAATATTTTAGGGAATTCGAAGTTATAAAACCATTCTACTTGAATAAGATTAAAAAATGAAGAGTCGATAAGAAAATATTCCATTTATAGTATGTCAGTTTGGAAATTGATCTCTTTAGGAAGGAACATTGGAAACTTTATCTCATCAGGTGCATATTCTTCATAGTCTTCCAAAGAAAGGGAGAGGTCAAAAGATGTTGATTTTTCAATATGAATGATGGGAAGATCAAGTTTCGGGTTATCTTCAACAAAGTGATTCCAGGATTCTTCCAAATATTATTGATCTCCCATAAGTGAATTAGCTATAATGTGTACTTTAGAGACCTCCTAAAGTAGTGGTTGAGTATGGCATGTTATGATTAACTCCTTAGTAGCACCTTATCACCCTCCTCAGGTTCCTTAACATAAAAAATGATTAGTGAAATATCTTCCACCACATGTTTTGGTTTAGGTTCCAGATCAGGTTTAGGTTCAGGTTGCTCCAACAGTGAACAAATATATTCCTCAATCCTTTTAGCATGTCTCTTTAGTTTTTATATGTCTTATTGAAGTTATTGCGTATGAGACTTTTGAATTTCATCTTCTTTTTTTACCTGGGATTAGTTAGTCCATGCAAAATAATCACAATTGAAATACATCATGAACAAAGAAGTTTTTTTTAGTTTTTGAAATTTATGATTTTTTGGTGTTTTTTTAAAATGACTTGTGCAAGTGTTGCACCCCTCTCCAAAGACAGTGCCAATTTTATGAAGCATTTTCGTGCGTTCTCTCAAAAATATTTATAACTAAGTACAGCATAGTGGCTGACCTAGGTCGATCTCTTGAGGAGCTTTTGTGGTCAATCACTCACTAATTCTAATTAAATATATATATATATATATATATATATATATATATATATATATATGAAATGAAATGAACAGAAATTTAGATTTTATAAATGATAATTAAATACTAAAATTAAACATACAATGCAATGCAAACAAAATGAATGGAGACAAAATGATGTTAAGACATAAAAGATACATTCCTGAGAGAATCTCCCAGATTGAACCTTCATCGTCTCATTATTAGTTTCTAATTTACTTAATGAACACACTCTATTGTATGTGTGCGTATACTAATCTGCATATGGTTTTGAATATATGGTACTCTCAACGATCACTGAGAGACCACACATCTACCTCCTCAATTGAGATAAAATATCACAGAAGTAAAAGCTAAAGCTCAGGTGGCAAGTAGAGACATAAAGGCCCATTGCCTAATAAGATCTCCGTTGGTGTAACTCTAAGAAAATAAAAAACATTAACAATTAATATTCAAATACATGGGTTGATTATAGGATTAATCCTCTAGGAACTTCATTGGTTTAGCTACACATGATCATGAGCATAAGAGTTCACAATGATGAAGAAAACAGGGGGAGAAAACAAAATAGAGAAAGAATAAGTGTGAAAGGAGAAAACTTAAATTAAAAAATGAAATGAAATTATTGAATGAAATTAAAATAAATTAAAACACTAAACTTCATAAAATGTACAACAAAGGCTACCCTTAGTTTCAAACAATTTGGAAAGAAGAGGGAGTACATTTTTATAGGCAAAGGGAGTGAAAAATTGAATCAAAAAATATTCCTCTCAAAGTATTCTCATGGATGGTCTCCTTAATGATAGAATTTAGAAATTGTTTATTCTTTAAATTTGTTCATTTATATCTTCTATGCAGGCTCAATAAGTTTCAGGTTGATTGGCCATGTAATTAAGGATTCATGTCTGATTGATTCAGAATTTGTAATTCTTCCGAACAGACTGTTTGTATTCCAATGCAGCGAGTTACAAAGCATTAAGGACCATCAAAATGAAAGAAAAATATGCAACCATATTAATAAAATTTCTTTATACAGATTTCTTAGTTATCCATGTAAAATATAATCTCCTTTTATTCGACCATTTATGAGATATGGGCCCAACAATAAAATTCTCCAGTTCTGTGCACAGTTTTTGAGGACTGATTTGCGAGCTGTATTTGAGCATCCAAATGATGGATTGAGCTTTGGGTCCAGAAGGATAAAATAAATCCCTTAGAAAATATAAACCTATAAAACAATAATATTTCAATTTGGATAAGTGAATAAATGTTATGTTTAAAACATTGAAATAATTTAAAAGAGTTCAAATCCAAAATAAGCCATTTTTATAATTAAGCTAAAAATGATCTTAAAACATAAAATGTGACAAATTCCCTTAAAATAAATTTTTTTGGGATTAAAAACAATTAAATTAAAAATAAATTATTAAAAATATATTCTCTATAAATTTACACACGCTTAAACATTGCACTCCTGGGCAATCATCTTATACCAAGGTCGAAACAAACTTCTCAAAGCATAAATGACAACACAGCTCAATTATCATATCAAAGAAAATATCATGCCTCCTACATTGATAAAAATTTCAAAGATCATTAAAAATCATATGAATTCATTCAATATCATGTTAATCCGCACATGGATGTCCTACCTACCTCCGTGGAAAATAATTCTCTCTTCACTCAAGGATATTTAATGTGGAGTTTTTCTCATTCCTAAGAACACGTGTGATCTCCACAGGCTTGATATCATCCTAGTATCTCCACTTCATAGAGTAAAAAATGTGTCAATAATGAGGTCCTTTTATGGGTTTTTCTGAGGCTGAGGGTTATCCAATTTTAAATGTAAAAACATCTGAGGCAGAATGAGGAGGGTTAAGCTCTAAAGTGAAGTAAATGCATGAAAACAGTTTTTCTCAAGAATGGTGTGCACCTCAATCAACTAAAAAATGAATCACCACAAAAAAATATTAATTTGGGAAGTTATCACGTGGAATTTAAGCATCAATTATTTTCTTCACTCTTTTCCCCAATTGTAACATTGTTTCACCTTGAATTCAGATTTGGATTTCTCTTTAGAATCATGTTTTTAAGGAAAAGAGAGGAAACTTTTGATCTTCAAAAATTAGTGAACACCCAGACCATATTTTTAATTATATTTAGGGCCACCAATACATATTCACATCATAACATTTTATCCACCCAAGAAGCAAAAAATATGGAAACACATTCAATTAATCTCAAAAAGATCATGTAGGAAAGCAAAACAAAGCTCATCTTCTCCCTCCCCCACACTTGAGTTCAATAATAATGCTGCATTTAAATTCTATAGAATGTTGGAGAGGGATAAATTACTTATAATGTCGCTACCTAACAAGGTATTTTATGGATACTAGGGGTTTAATAAAGGTCATATAAAAATGTAGGCCAAAATAATAGTTAAATGCAAAAGAGCTTTCAAAGTGGTGCCTCAATCACACTTGACAAATTCCATGAACTCTAAAAGCTTTGGAAAAGATAAAATTAGAAAATTATGGACCAAAAAACATGTATAAAGACTCTCAAGAAAAATATAAATGTAAAGAAGATGTCAAACAGGTATAGAAAACTCTCAGGTTGGTCATGATTTTTAATTTAGACAGTACTTGTGCACATGAGTTTCACAATAAATCAAACTTATTTAAATGAAATGATTGTAAATCAAGAAAAAAATTCATTCAGTAATCATTTAAATCCTAAAATATTAAAATCAAAAAATGTGCCAAAAATACCAAGATGGTTTTAATTTTCCAAAGCATTCAATTCATCTCAAGATTCCAAAAAACACACACCAAAAATGAAAAAGGAAAACAAGATAATTTCAAAAAACAACATGAAAAATAAAATTAAAGAACACACAAAATTCCTAAAAACATGTTGAAATCCCTCCCCCACACTTATTCCATTTAGTACCCTCTTTTAAGATCAAATCAGATCATGGAATTTTTCATGCAGAATTTATATTAGGTAGAAAACAAAATAAAGAAAAGGAAAGATACAAAATGATTTTATTTTTAGTGGCATCCTTGAGTTAAACTCATAGATTTTACCACTTTAAAACTACAAGAATTAAATGACAAGAAACAAGAAAAAGAAAGAAAAAGAAATAGTAAGAGGATAAAAAAGGATAATGCTTGGTTTGATCCCCATAAGCGGGTGATGGGTTTTTTCTACACGTTGTTAGGTAGTTACAATAGATTACCCCCAATCAGAATGTGGGTGTGGTTTCTTTGAGATGAACCACAACATGTGACTTTTCTCGATATCCATCAGTGAACATCAATAATAGAGAACCCCAACTAAGATATGAAAGTTCCCAACCACAAGAAAGAATAAATAGATAATTTAAGGTACAGAGTGGGTGGGAATAGAACATAGGGGTGCTCCCTGTGAACTTGTCTAGTGTCCTCCTCCATGTGATATGAAAGTTGTTGTATAGGGGGTAGTTTCACCACCACCATCTTTTCTAGCTCTTCTTCCTTGATCACCACCACTTGGGTGATATCTTCTTTAACATCCAAGGTATGCTCCATTTGTGTTGTATAAATTTTTTTTAGGAAAGTGGAAGTTATAAAAAAATTCTTCATGAATAATATTAAAACATGAGAGTTTATAAATAAACCTTCCCTTTCTAGTATGTCATATTAGAAATTTATCTCTTCAGAAAGGACCATTGAAAAATCCATCTCATTAGGTGCATCTTCTTCATCATCTTCCAAAGGAAGAGTGAGGTCAAAAGATGTTGATTTTTAAATATCAATGATGGGAAGATCAAGTTTCAGGTTATCTTCTGCAAAGTGAGTCCAGGATTCTTCCAAAAATTATTGATCTCCAATAAGTGAATCATCTGGCATGCGTAATTAAGAAAACTCCTTGAGAAATGGTTGAGTATGGGATGTTTTGATTAACTACTTTAGTAGCTCCTTCTCACCCTCCTTAGGTTTACTAACATAAAAAATGATCGGTGAAATCTATTCCACCACATGTTTTGGTTTAGGTTCCGGCTTAGGATTAGGTTCAGGTTGCTCCAATAGTGAAGGAATATATTCCTCAAACCTTTCAACATTTCTCTTCAGTTTTTATATGTCATCTTGAAGTTCTTGTATATAAGATTTTTGAATTTCATCTTCCTGTTGCACATGAGAGTAGTTAGTCCATGTAGAATAATCACAATTGAAATACATCATGAACAAAGAAGTTTTTTTTTTGAAATTTATGATTTTTTTTTGAAAAACGGTGTGTAAAAGTGTTGTGCCCCTCCCTATCAATTGTTTCAATTTGTTGAAGTGTTATCATGCGTGCTCTCAAAAATATTTATAACTATGTGTAGCACAGTGGATGACCTAGGTTGATCTCTTGAGGAGTTTTTGTGACCAGTCACTCACTAATTCTAATTAACTATATATATATGAAATAAAATGACCAGAAATGTAGATTTTATAAATGAGAATGAAATACTAAAATTAAACATGAAATGCAATGCAGACAGAATGAATGGAGAAAAAATGATGTTAAGACATAAAGGAGACATTCATAAGAGAATCACCCAGATTGAACCTTCATCATCTCATTATTAGTTTCTAATTTACTTAATGAACACACTCCATTGTATGTGTGAGCATCCTCCTCTGCATATGGTTGTGATTATACGGTACTCTCAACTATCGTTGAGAGACTAAAAACCCGGAAATTCCATACATTTTTTTAAATTATTTGGGATTATTACGAGTCTAAGAAAATTGGTGATGCTTGATTCCAAGGCATGGTGTTCTCAGAATAGATTTATGATTTTTTTAAGGTACTTCCAGTAAACATGTGAGTATAAATTTTTATCTTTTGAACTGGTGCTCGGAATTGAAATCTGAGGGCACTGTTGAATTCAAAGCATTGGGATTATCTTAAGGGAAGCTTAACTTTGACTGCAGTAGGTCGGGTAAAAAATATAGTTTTATGAATTTTTGAAGAATAATAAAATAACATAAAAATTATATTTTATTTTTCCTACTAACAGTTGAGCAGCGGGGGTAGGACCACTAGGTTTTCAAGCCATTTAATAGCTTGAATCTTGTTTTGTAACCTCACTGTTGAGAGTTAAGATATTCATTAATTAAAACTCATTAATGAACCTCATTAATTATTACGGTGAATTAATCTCCCTTCCCCTCTATTTAAATGAAGCTTGGGCTTGGGTTTTTGGGACGGAAGTGAGGAACATCTGACGAAGTACCGCCGAATCTTCCACCAATGAAGAATGAAGGCTAGGACAACAACGTTGGAGGAATCAATCTAGAAATGACGAATGTCAACTAATTCATGAAATGTGGATTCTTCTTCCACAACCATGAAATATTCTCCGAATACGAGGTAGGGGTTGTTGTTAAATTTAATTAATTTCCCAGTTTATTCCTTGTTCTTGAAAATCATGATGAATACAGATCAGTCAAAATGAGTTGATCCATGATTCCTATGAAATTGTGGGTGGTTAATGCGGGAATTATTTTGAACATGGTTTTAATTTATTATTTGATTTACACACCCTTGTTTAGTTTCTAATGCAGAGAGCATAGGCCAAGAAAACAATATTCGGACCCTCCGCCTCTTCATTTTTGTCACGTTCTTCGAGGGATGGATTTTCAACTGGATGAAATACCAAATCCAAAAGCCATGTAGGGACAGAAGCAACTTGGGAGGCCTGTAGGCACATTCAGAAGGGAAAAAGGACCATCAGAGCTCACCTGGTGGCCTGCAGAATCCCCACCGACGCGACACCAGTGAGGTAGATCTAGGGGAAAATGGTAGCAGCTGACTGTCATCAGCTTCAGAGGAGGGGCGGTGACCAGAGGCACCGTGGTGGACTGACGGGGCGGCCGACATTGGTCGGCTGTGGTGGCAGCAGGGCGGCGCGCCGTTACATGCCGCACATGGGGGTTGTAGCTTTGAAGTTATAGAGGAGGGGGAACCACACCCCATGGGTCCTGTAGATAGAAGGTTGGTACCACCTGGCACTACCAGTTGAAGAACCTGAACGAATTTTCCATTCGAGAAGGAGGGAAGGAGGGCGGCCACTCGGCGAGTAGACCGCGCCAGCCACTAGGTCGGGTCACACGACAGGCTTCACCCAACCCACCCGGGCTGGGCCAGCCAGTTTGGGTCGGGCTGAATCGGATCCGAGTCAGACCTAGACCGGTTCGGGTCGGTCCAGGTTTGGGCGGGTGGGTCAGTCTGACTGGGTCAGCCCGAACCCAGACCCTTTTCAGTCCCGATACACTTAAAAAGACCGTATCTCACAAACCAGACATCTGTTTGATGAACCATCTATTGCGCTGGAATCCTTGGAACCAAATAGTCCTTTTGAGATACTCCACATGAGTTATGGTGAAAGTTGGAGTACTACTGGGTTGGTTCGAACCTGAATCCAACCGAGACCTAAGTACTAAAAAGCTTATAACTCACAGACCAGATGTCTGATTGATGCGCCATATGTCGTGTTGAAACCCCTATGACATGGAGGTCCTTTGGGTTACTCATTTGTGGAGATTTTTTGTAGTTGAGGCATAACCGATATCTTGAAGAGAAGATTCTACGGAACTCAAGCCCACCGAGTATGGGGAATCCTGTGGCTGGCTGTCAATTAAAGAGCGACCCTGTGTGGATCAGCATTCTAGCGATCCTGCATGGATCATAATTCTAGAGACCCTGTGTGGATCATCATTCTAGAAACCATGTGTGGATCAGTATCCTAGCGACCCTGTGTGGATCAACATCATAGCGACATTGTGTGGATCAACATTCTAGCGACCCTGTGGGGATCAGTAGTGCGCGACTTGACAAGGACAAACCTTAGAGTGGCCTGTCGTGGATCAGCGACATATGACCATGTGTGGATCAAAAATGGAACAAATTCTTCTTATTTTAGTTGTGGAGACTTCCTAATAGAATAAAATGATGTCACATAAGACTAATCATCTTTATTCCTAATCTCTGAGTTGTATACCTGGTTTGAGTTGAGTCTTTTCTTGTGCTTTGTGATTGAGATCATACTTTGCAGTTTTTCCTTTTTGGAATTCTGAGAGACCTTCAGGGTTCTTGAGGTCCCTACTAGGTGTTGTTATACTAAACCATGCACGGGCTTCACCTACACATTATTGTGTCTTGTGCATATGATGAGCAGCTTAGCTAAGACTTTAGGTAGCCAGGACTAGGCGATACATGGAGGTGACTGGTTGACGTGGAGAGGTTCATAGACGAGATGTATCTACCCTTTAGGTAGGATCCTTGGTGGATGATATCAAGAGCTATTTTATATTGTAGTTTTATCTTTTCCATTGGGCTTGTATTCTGGCCCCCTTTACTTTTAGTACAAACTTTTACTACTGCAATTTTACTATGTGGTTTTCATCTTGTCATAATCTTGGTATGTGTGTTTACAGGTTTAAAGGGAAATACCTTCCCAATTTCTGGGATATGCCTTTCCAGTGCTAGACTCCAACCCCTGGCCTATGGAAGGAGGGCTCGAGGTAGTCACGACACGGGCCCCGGGGGATGGGTCGTGACAAAGTGGTATCAGAGGAGTCGGTTCTACCAAATAACTAAGACTCTGATCTTTCCAATGGAGTAATAGTGATAAGTTTTTTGATTGTGGTTTTCAGTTTGGGGAGTCCAATGTTGGTGAAGGGGCTGACGTTTCCATACAATAGAACCCTGAATTTTGATTTCTAACTCGGTGCACGAAAAAACTGATTGCATGTGTTTTGGAAATGGTTTAATTTTGATCTCTTTTGATTCATCTCACAAGGTATAAATTATTGGCCATGGATCACTTGTTTATTTTTAGGATACCTCCATGTAGACATCCAGCCAGAATTCTAGAGAGAGTTCACAATGACGGCTCACCGAGCGATGAGGCTTCGGTGCATGGCCCTCTTACAGTGATAGCACCTTCAGGTGGTGCACCAGCCGCACCACTAACCATTGGGAAGTTGTTGCCACCATCCCCACTAGAGGACGGTGCACATCGACTTAGCGTGTTTTACGAGTTACAATGGTAGAGGCCTCTAAGGTTTCGAGGCGAGACAGACCCCCAAAAAACTGAGGACTGGCTGGAGGCTATGGCTAGAGTTTTCTGCCTTTTTGGGACACCAACAGAGCAGATGGTGATCCTAGCTGCTAGTATTTTCTAGGGAATGATAGGGAGATGGTGGAGCCTAACACTCTAGTTAAATGATGAGGCTACCCTCACCTAGATGGACTTTGAGATCCTTTTCAGGGTGGAGTTCATTCTTGCGACACTACGCTCTATGTGTATTCAGGAGCTCCTACACTTAACAAGGCAACCTAAAAGTAGCCCAGTACTCAGCGTGATTCACTGAACTCTCACGCTACCCCACTAACATGGTACAAGACCCTTTATTTAGGGCCCAAACCTTTGAGAAGGGTCTCTGGAGAGAGTTCAAAGTGTCGATGATATCACTAAATATCCTGACACAGGCTGGAGTGCTCGAGTGAGCATTATTGGTGGAGAGCTTCTTAGCTGAGCAGGCACCGATGGTGAGAGCCACCACCAGAAAACAGGTTTATGAGTCATCTGTAGCAGGCAGTAGGAGGATGATGTAGAGGTCCAAGTGGGTCGGACCTTCCAGAGGAAGACCTCAGGACATAGGTTCAGAGGTTTGGATATCATGGGGTAGGGAATGCCAGTAGAGGACTAGATTGTGCTTCACATACAGTGGGTAGGGCCACATCGCTCATGACTTCCCGACTCGTCATACCAATGATCATCAGATGGTCGAGGGGCTGCCAAGGAAGAGGTAGATATTCGAGCGAGGAGGACCACAAGGCGGCGAATGTAGAGCAGGAGCTGGTCATGCAACAGACGGTGAGCGGCGATTTGAGGTTCTATCACCACTACCTCCAGGTGGTCCGCCCTGACCTTAGGGATCAGGCAGATAAGGATGAGCACAACTTCAGGTAGCTGAGGCCTACGACCACGGTTCTCCTGAGATGATTAGAGGTATGATTTGTGTCTACTCCACCCTAGCTGCAGTACTTATAGATATAGGTTCCAGTCACTCTTTCATTGAAATGAATCTCTTTCATAGCTCAGAGATTATGGTAGAGCCATTGGCTCGATCCTTACAATTGGATACTCCTATGAGAGAGGATTCTACGATTACACACTGGTTCCAGAAGTGTGAGGTTACTCTAGGAGGTGAGAGCTTTGGCTGGGATCTCATAGTAGTAGCGTCGAGGCCTTAAGATGTCATCTTGGGTATGGACTGGTTATCCAGTCCATGCTTAGATAGAATGTTTTAGGCACAAAGTGCAGTGTGCCTGTGAGGATGGGGCTAGGTTGTCACAACCCATCCTTGGCGCCCATGCCATGACTACCCCAATCCCACCTTCCATAGGCCAGGGTCTGGTGACTAGCACCAAAGGTGTAATTCCAATAAAGGGAAGACATTGCCTTTAAACCTGTAACATACATAGTCTGAACACAAGCAGTAGAAGCAACAAGTACTAATATAGAAAAGAAAAGTGTGATGAAAGTAAGTGGTCCAGTATACAAACCCAACTGAACAACAAGTACAAGTAAAAAGGGAAAACATCTCCTGGATCATCGACTGAGGAATCCTACCTGAAGGGTAGGTAGAGAACTCGAACAACTCGTCCCTGTGGTACGTCCCGTCTAGTCCAGATCCGAGCAACCTTCCGTCTGTCACCCTCAGCCTCGATCACTGCTGTCCTTCATCTGCACAGAAGACAATAAGGTGCGGGTGAAGCCCGTGCATGGGTGAGTATAACAATACTCAGTAGGGGACCCCGAGACCCCCGAAGGTCTCCCAGAATCCCAAAAGGATAAACCACAGTAGAAAGATACAATCACGTAGTATCAACTAACCCTACTTAGGTATATGATCATACATATACCTAAGTTATCGATCACAGTCTCACTCCGACTCTTGAGCCCAAGCACAAACCAGTCCACATAGGAAGTATAGTCAATCACCTTGAAAATAAATGATTGCAAGTCAAGACTCAGCTCACACAGGTATACATATTTCGTAGAGTTTTAGTGATGATCATTTGTAGTCACTAATTCATCTAAGCTATTGGACCCACACAAGATACATGACCAGCTAAGCTGTCAGACCCACACAGGATACAGGACTAGATATTTTGTCGGACCCACACAGGATACAGGAACAGAAGTCAGTACTGTCGGACCCATGGAGGATCCCAGTACAGTAGTCATTTCTGTCAAACCCATGGAGGATTATGGTTCAGTAGTCATCGCTGTTGAACCCATGAAGGATTCCGGTATAGCAGTCATCACTGTTGAACCCACAGAGGATTTTGTCATCTCAGTTGCAGCCAGCCCTAGGGTTCCCGCACACAGTACGCTCAATTCTGGGAGGGTCCGCTCCTCGAGCCAAAATTCAATAATCAACTATCATGAAGTCTCGAGTTGATGTATTCCATAGTTCTGTCTCATTAAAAGGAACTCAACGCGACAGACGATGCGTCAATCAGATGTCCGGTCTTAGAGTTATTGGCTTTTCCGTTCCAGGGGCCCAGTTGGATTTACGCTCGATCCAAACCCAGCCATTTTCCAAATTTTTCCAAAACTCACTTAGAGTATCCCAAAAGGACCGACTCATTTCGAGGGTCCCAGTGCCACAGACGGTGCGTCGATCAGACATGCGGTCTAGGAGATATTCGTATTTAAGCGAAGTCGGGCCCGACCCATCAAGCCCAGTGGCTGGCGGGTCAGACCGACCTGGATGGGGATCATCCCGGCCTAGCACGGTGGGTCTAACCTGGATGGGGGTTGGTCTGGCCCAGCTCGGCGGGTCCGACCCGGCTGGGGGTCAGCCCGGCCCTATGGAGCGTGACCCAACTGCGGACCCGGCCCGCGCTGCGGGCCGGTTCGATTCGCCCAGCCGAGTGGCCCATGAATGCAGGATGTGGTCTCCTCCACACGGCTCCTACGAGCGCCACGGTTTTCTAGCCCGGCTGGAAGGTGGCTGACTGGTTCTTCCAGCTGAGCGTCCCGCAGATACGGTCCACGATTTCCCTCCACGCGGCTGGCGCGACGGTGCCGGTCCACCACTGCCGCGACCCGACCTGGCCGCAGCCTTCGTCTCCACAGCGCGGCACAACGACACCTCGCCTCTTCATCCACAGCGGCCCTCCTAGCTGCAGTTCCTCTTTCTTCCGCCACGGTCCGCCTGACTGTGGTTATTTTCCGGCACGGTGCGACGACACCGCGCCCTTTTGGCTCCGCCTCTGACATCATCAAATGGAAACAACAAAATGGAAGGGTCGGACCGTGTTCGTCTGGTCTGAACCCTCCTAGTCATATAATATCATTTGGTTTTCCTAACCATAATTTCGTACGATGAAGAACGAAGGTTTAATCTCATATTTAAAAGTAATACAAAATTCCCCTACCTCGCAACCGAAGATCGCTTGACGGTGTTGCGGGAAGTCGGCGTCATTCCGTTGATGTAGGAAGAGGAAGAGAGGTACTCTTCATTGGTAGATGGGTGTTCAGAGGTGAAAAAGTCGAAGATTGCATAGGCGTTCCTCACGGCCGTCACTTCCCTTTCCTTACCTACGTTGAAGAAGGAAGAAGACGTCCGAGGAAGAAGTCAAAGAAGAAATCCGGTGTTATTCACGTTCTTCGTTGGGAGAATTTTAATCCTCTCAAACTCTTAAGTTCTACTATAGGAGAATGCCAAAATAATAATAATTGGAAGCCTTATTATTTTATTTTTGGCATTCAAATACAAAAAGGAGAAAGAAACACTCCTTAATAAATTCACACGCGTCGGCGAAATTAATTGGTATGCACATGGGGACAATTAATTAGCACGTGCGTTGGCAAAATTAATTGGCATGTGCACTGGCACAATTAATTGGCATGCACTTTGGCACAATTAATTGTGCGGAGGAGTTCAAGGGCTCTACCTCATTAATGAGGGAGAGTGGAGAGGTTTCATCCTCCACCATTAATAGGGGTCGGGTGGTCCCCACCCCCATCATTTAATTGAGAGGTTATGCTCAGGTGGTCCCCACATCGTAACCTCTCGTGGGAGGTTAGGGTGTGGCGGTCCCACCACCAACTTCCAATGGTAGGTTCCAACTATCCACACACACAACACATGGAAGCTTAAAAATAAAATAAAGTGTTGCACTTTATTTTATTATTATTTAAAAAAAAAATCCAAAAACTAAATTCCAAACTCGTCGGAACGCAACTACAATGAAGGTATCACTAAGAAATTACCGACGCTGCGAGTTCAACGGTGCCCTCAGATTTCAATTCCGATCACCAATTCAAAATTTATAAAAATCTGCTTGTACGTTTACTGAACGTACCCAAACAAAACTTCAAAAATTGATTCCGGGCACATTGGGCCTCGGAATCAAGCGTCGTCAGAAACTGCAGACTCATAAAATTCCCATGTATTTAAGAAAAAAAAATCAACAGGATTTTTGGGTCTTTACATTCTCCCCACCTCAGGGATTTATGTCCCCATAAGCTATAACACACACTAAAGAAACAAATGGGGGTAATGAGCACACATCTGATCCTTCCACTCCCATGTGCTCTCCTGGATGTTTCCGTGCTACCAACAAATGTGCACTAGAGGAATCGACCATCCACGTAGGCCCCGCTCATGTCCATCCTCAATAACCACTGGAACCTACGTGAATGTTTCCCCATCATCGATGTTAAGCTCCCCATGGTCAATAATGTGGGACAGGTCATGATTCTATCTCCTCAGCTATGATACGTAGAAGAAGTTGTGCACCCGATGCAATTGAGGTGGAACGGCCAGGTGGTGAGCCACCTCACCTACTCTGCCAAGGACCTGAAATGGTCCAATGAATCATGAAGATAACTTGCCGCCTCGACCAAATCTCTGTATACCTCTCCGATGTGAGACCCGTAGGAAGACGTGGTCTCCATCCTCGAACTCCAGTGGTCTCCGTCTCCTATCATCATAGGACTTCTATTTTCCCTATGCAGTCTTGATCTGCTCCTGGATGATCTGTAACTTCTCCATCACAGCCTATACCATCTCTGGTCCTACAAGTGCTGACTCCCCTAGGTTAGTCCAGCACAATGGTGATCTAAAAGGTCGGACGTACAATGCCTCTTAAGGTGTAATCCCGATGGTGGAGTGATAACTGTTGTTATATGAAAACTCCACCAAGGGTAAGTGATCCTCCCAGCTGTGACGAAAGTCAAGGAAGCATGCATGAAGCATGTCCTACAGAGTCTGAATGGTCCTCTCAGTCTGACCATCCTTCTGAGGATGGAAGGCGGTGCTCAAGTGAAGCCACATCCCGAAATCCTCCTACAACCACTTCCATAGCCGGGAAGTGATACATGCATCTCGATCAGAGATGATCTTCGATGTCACACCATGAAGCCATACGATCTCCTGTATATAGAGGTGTCCCAAGATCTCTACTGAGCCCTGCTCTCTGATCAGTAAGAAGTGGGCCGACTTGGTGAGTCAGTCAACAATCACCCAGATAGAGTCACGTCCTTTGGATGCACGTGGAGGTCCCGTCACGAAATCCATGGATATCCCATCCCACTTCTACTCTGGGACCTCTAAGGGCTGAACCAAGCCTGCTGGAACCTGGTGCTCTGCCTTCACTTGCTGAAAAGTGAGGCATCGCGAGACAAACTCCGCTACTGCCTTCCTCATACCTGGCCACCAGTGTTATCGTCGAAGGTCCTGGTATATCTTTGCCACTCTTGGATATACCGCTAGAGTGGGAGTGTGGAACTCCCTCAACACCTCCTCCTAAAGTGCAACTGGTACCATGGTATGTCCCCTGAAGAGGATGACGTGCTCCCCACCTTCAGAAAATCCATCAGGTGCCTGCCTTGTGGATATCTAAGCACTTCGTGTCTCACAGTCAGTGTGCCCATGCTGCGCCTCCCTGACTCACTGAAGAAGTGGGGGAGTGACTGTAAGAGACTGCAGATAGGCTGCTCTATCCCTATCCACAAAGGATATCTGCAACGCGGCCAGCTGCTCTGTCACCTCTACTAGAAGCTGAATGCCTGATCTCCTGTTGAGAACATCAGTTACCACATTCACCTTCCTAGGAGTATAGACTATCTTGATGTCATAGTCCTGGAGGAACTCAAGCCATCGCTTCTATCTTAGGTTCAGGTCCTTATGAGAGAAGATATACCTAAGACTCTTGTGATCAGAGTACACAGTAAAACGTTTTCCCATAAGATAGTGCCGCCACATCTTCAAGGCAAAGACCACTACTGCTAACTCCAGGTCATGGGTAGTGTAGTTCTACTCATGTTGTCTCAACTTCTATGAACCATATGCGATCACTGCTTGCTCCTGCATCAAGACACAGCTGAGTTCGGTCCTTGACACATCGTAGTAAACTACGTATTCTACACCCTCATCCGGTATCCTCAAGATGGGTGCACTAGCCAACCTATGCCTCAGCTCCTAAAATCTCTGTTGGTATCTAACTGACCACATGAAGGGTTTCCCCTTCTTCTTCAATGCTAAAAGTGGTGTTGAAACTCTGGAGAAGTCTGGCACAAATCTCCGATAGTACCCAGCAAGTCCTAGGAAACTCCTCACCTCCGTCACACTCTTGAGTGGATCCCAAGCAAGTACTACCTAGATCTTCACTGGATCCACTACAACTCCAGCCTCCAAGATGAGGTGTCCTAGAAATTGAACCTCTCGAATCCAGAACTGGCACTTCGAGAGCTTACCATAAAGTTGGTGCTCTCGGAGTGTGTCGAGTACTACCCGTAAATGGCAGGTATGCTCCTTCTCAGTAGTCGAGTAAATTAGAATGTCGTTGATGAAGACTAAGATAAAACGATCAAGGTATGGCTGGAATATCCTTTTCACGAGACTCATGAACATTTTTGGTGCATTGGTTACACTGAAGGGCATAAACAAGAACTCGTAGTGGCCATACCGACACCTGAAGGTTGTCTTCTGCACATCCTCGTCTCAAAATCTGAGCTGTTGATAGCCTGATCTAAGGTGTATCTTCGAGTACCATCGTTCTCCCTTGATCTAATCAAAGAGGTCGTCAATACTCAAGAGTGGGTAGTTATTCTTCACGGTCACCTGATTCAGGCGACGGTAGTTGAAACACAGTCGCAAGCTCCCATCTGCCTTCTTGGTGAACAAAATCGGAGATGCCCAGGGTGAAACACTGGGTCGGATAAATCCCTTCCCTTACAAGTCCTCCTGTTGTACCCGCAGCTCACGAAGCTCGGCGGGATCCATCTGATATGCTGGAGTAGATATCGGTGTCGTTTCGAGGTACAGGTCAATGTAAAATTCCACCTCTCTGTAAGGAGGTAGACCTAGAACATCGTTAGGGAAAAAATCCGCGTACTGATCCACCGCTACAGGAAAACTCAGACTCCGCACGTCAACCGCTCCAAGGATGAGACTAGTCAACTAATGTGTGATCAGCTGCCCCCTCCTCTGCATAAGTCCATCCTGTGCTGCAAAGGCTCCCTTATCACCGGTGAAGGTGAACCTAGTCCCATCCGTGCAGATACACCACACTTTGCGCCTAATACAATCAATATGAGCATGAACTGTGGATAACCAGTCCATACCCAACATTACATCGTAAGGCCTCGACGTCACTACAAAAAGATCCCAGCCGAAGCTCTCACCTCCTAGAGTAATCTCACACTACTGGAACTAGTGTGTAATCATCGATTCTGCTTCCGTAGGAGTCTATAGCCATAAGGGTCAAGCCAAAGGCTCCATCAGAATCTCTGAGATCTGAACGAGGGAAGTGGAAATAAAATAATGACTCACACCTGTGTCTATAAGTACTGCATCAAGGGTGGAGTAGACACAGATAATGCCTCGAATCATCTCAGGTGCACAGTGGTCATAGGTCTCGACTGCCTAGAGCTAAGCCTACCTCTGTCCACCAGCTCCATGTGGTCGGGGTGGACCTCCTAGTGGTGGTGGTGGTAGAGCCTCGAAATGTCGTCCACCACCCACGGCTCGGCCAGCTCCTCTTCCACGTCCGTCTATTCCCGACGGACCACCACAGTCGAACCTCTGCCTCTACATGGGAGGTCCCTCTACTATCTATTGCTCATCTTCATGGTAGGTCGGGCAGTCACAAGCCATGTGGCCTTGACCGCCGCATGCATAGCACCGCCTACTCCTCATATAGTTGGCTCTGTCTCATGTTCCCCGCACAACCGAACATGTATCCTGGGGTCTCCCACCTGATGACCTGGTCCGCTTGGACCTCTGTGTCATCTATCTACTGTCGGCTGTAGAAGACTCTGCTATGTGTCACCCTGTGGTGGGTCTCACTGCTGGTGACTGCTCATCAAGAAAACTCTCCACTATAAGGGCTCGCTCCAGCACCCCCGCTTGCATCGAAATGCTGAAGGGAATCATATAAGTCCTCATCTCATGCTTGAGTCCCTGATCGAAGGTCCGAGCCCTGAAGAACGGGTCCCGTACCATATCTGTGGAGTAGCGTGAGAGGTCAGTGAACCTTGCTAAGTACTGAGCTACTGTCATGCTGCCATGCTGCAGATGAAGTAACTCCTGAATCTGCACCACACGAAGGGTGGTTGGAACAAACTCTGAGAAGAAGAGACTATGAAATTCTGTCTAGAATAATGATGCCTCATCATGCACCTGGAGTATCAGGCTCCACCATATGCCTGCTGCTGCATGCAGGAGACTCGTGGCAAGGATCACCATGAGGTCGGCTGGTGTCCCTACCAATCTAAAAACTCTCACGACAGCCTCCAACCAATCCTCATATACCTATGGGTCTTTCTTTCCCCAGAACCTGGGCAACCTCTAGTGCTAGAACTCATTCAACGCACTCAGGCGGTGTACACTCTCTGCTGCTCAAGCTGGTGGTATAGGTGGCCCAGTGGGTAGTGGTACTGCTGGTACCTCCGCTGTGATGGGGCCCTACACCGAGGCCTCATCACTCGGTGGGATACCATCTCATACATAACTCGAAACCCTATCTTACTGCCTTCGTGGGGCCATCCTGAAAAGAAACAGGTGGGACACGGTTAAAAAAGTATACCTGGTGAGCTGACACAAAGTAATCATGAAGAAAACTTTTTCAAAGGAAACACACATGCAATCCGTGTTTTCGTGCACTGAGTCGGAGATCAGAAGTCAGAGTCCTAGTGTATGGATACTTCAGCCGCTGCACCAACAACAGTTTCCCTAATCTGATAACCACAGCCAAAACAATTAACACTATTACCATTAAAAGAATAAGATTCCAAGCTCTGTGGTAGAACCAAATTCTCTGATTCCAATTTTTCACGACCCGTCCTTGGGGCCGGTGCCGTGACTACCCCGAGCCCGCCTTCCATAGGCCAGGGGCTGGCGACTAGCACTAAAGGCATAATCCCTATAAAGGGAAGGCATTGCCTTTAAACCTGTAACAAACATAGTTTGAACACAAGTAGTAGAAGCAACAAGTACTAATATAGAAAAGAAAAAGTGTGCTGAAAGTAAGTGGGCCAGTATACAAACCCAAATGAATAACAAGTACAAGTAATAAGGGAAAACAACTCCTGGATCGTCAATTGGGGAATCCTACCTGAAGGGTAGGTACAGAACTTGAAAAACTCATCCCTATGGTATGTCCCATCTAGTACAGCTCCAAGCAGTCTGTTGTCCGTCACCCACAACCTCGATCACTACTGTCCGTCGTCTGCACAGAACACAACAAGGTACAGGCGAAGCCTGTGCAGGGGTGAGTATAACAATACTCATTAGGGGACCCTGAGACCCCCAAAGGTCTCCCAGTATCCACAAAGGATAAACCACAGTAGAAAGATACAATCATAATGTATCAACCAAACCTACTTAGGTATATGACCATACATATACCTAAGTTATCAATCACAGTCCGGCTTCAACTCTCGAGCCCAAGCACAACATAGTCCACACAGGAAGTATAGTCAATCACCTCGAAGATAAATGATTGTAAGTCAAGAATCAGATCACACATGTATGCATCTTTCGTAGAGTGTTAGAGATGATCAGTTTTAGTCACTAATTCATCTAAGTTGTCAGACCCACATAAGATACAGGACCAGCTAAGCTTTCGGACCCACACAGGATACAGGACCAGCTATTCTGTCGAACCCACATAGGATATAAGAACAAAATTCAGTACTGTCGAAACCACGGAGGATCCCAATACAGTAGTCATTGCTGTCAAAACCACAGAGGATTCCGGTTTAGCAGTCATCACTGTCGAACCCACGGAGGATTCTAGTACAATAGTCATCACTGTCAAACCCATGGAGGATTATGTCATCTCAGTCGCAGCCAGCCCTAGGGTTCCCGCACACAACACGCTTGATTCCGCTCCTTTAACCAAGAGTCAGTACATAAACTATCACTAAGTCTCTAGTTTATGTATCTCATAGTTCCTTATCATCAAAAGGAACTCAACTCAATATACGGCGCATCAATAAGACGCCCGGTCTGAGAGTTATTGGTGTTTCTGTTTGAGGGGCTCTGTTGGATTTATGCTCGATCCAAACCCATCCGTTTTCCAAATTTTTCCAAAACTCACTTATAGTATCCCAAAAGGACCGCCTCATTGCGAGGGTCCCATTTCCGCAGACGGCGTGTTGATCAGATGCACGGTCTAGGAGATATTCGTATTTAAGTGAAGTTGGGCCTAGCCCGTCAAGCCCTGTGGCTAGCGGGTCGGCCCGGCCGGGCACGGCGGATCCGACCCGGCTAGGGGTTGGCCCAGCCCGGCTTGGCGAGTCTGACCCAGCTAGGGTTCAGCCCAGACCGGTGGGGTGCGGCCCACCTGCAGACCCAGCCCGCGCTACGGGCCGGTCTTGTTCGCTCGGCGACACCAAGCGGCGTTGCCCCTCCTCTGCCCGGCTGGCTGTAGCTGGCTGGTTCAGCCCGGTGCACGCAGACCGTGAACGCAGGCCGTGGTTCTCCTCACGAGGCGCCTGCAGGCACCATGATCTTCCAGCCCGGCCAGCAAGCGGTCGGCCGGATCGCCCAGCCGAGCGGCCCACGTCCGCGGGCCGCAGTCTCTTCCTCGGGGCGCCACGGTTTTCTAGCCCGGACGATAGGTGGCTGACCGGTTCTTCTAGCTGAGTGGACCATGGATACGGGCCTAAGTTTCTCTCCATGCAGCCGGCATGACGGCGCCGGTCCACCACCGCCATGGCCCGACCTGGCCATAGCCTTCCGCTCCACAGCGCGGCGCGACGACGCTGCACCACTTCATCTGCTACAGCCCTCCCAGCAACAGTTCCACTTTTATCTTCCACGGTCCTCCTGGCCACGGTTATCTTCCAGCGTGGTGTGATGGAAACGCGCACTTCCGGCTCCGCCTCCGACATCATAAAATGGAAACAAAAAAGGGGAAGGTCGGGTCATGTTCGTGCGGTCCGAACCCTTCTCATCATATGATATCATTTGGTTTTCCTAACAAGAATTTTGTATGATGAAGAACAAAAGTTTAATCTCATATTTAAAATCAATAAAAAATTACCCTACCTCGAAACCGGAGATCGCTTTATGGTGTCTCAGGAAGACGACGTCGTTCCTTTGACGTCGGAAGAGAAAGAGAGGTACTCGTCATTGGCGGACATGCATTTGGAGGTGATGAAGTCAAAGAGGATGTCGGAGTTCCTCACGGGCATCGCTTCCCTTTCCTTGCCTGCATTGAAGAAGGAAGAAGACGTCCGAGGAAGAAGTCAAAGAAGAGATCCGGCATTCTTCGCGTTCTTTGTTGGGAGAATTTTAATCCTCCCAAGCTCTCAAGTTCCATCGTAGGATAATGCCAACAAAATAATAATAGGAAGCCTTATTATTTTATTGTTGGCATGCAAATAAAAAAATGAGAAAGAAACACTCCTTAATAAATTCACACACGTCGGAGAAATTAATTGGTACGCGCGTGGGCACAATTAATTGGAACACGCATTGGTACAATTAATTGGCACGCGCGTTGGAACAATTAATTGGCACGCACGTTGGCACGATTAATTGTGAGGAGGAGGACAAGGGCTCTCCTTCATTAATGAGGGAGAGTGGAGAGGTTTCATCCTCCACCATTAATAGGGGTCGGGTAGTCCCCATCCTCAGCATTTAATTGAGAGGCTATGCTTGGGTGGTCCCCACGTCGTAACCTCTCGTTGGAGGTTAGGGTGTGGCGGTCCCACCCCCAACTTCCAATGGGAGGTTCCAACTA
Organism: Viscum album; assembly: GCA_963277665.1. Classification (NCBI taxonomy): domain Eukaryota; kingdom Viridiplantae; phylum Streptophyta; class Magnoliopsida; order Santalales; family Viscaceae; genus Viscum; species Viscum album. Next base: position 1,038,094,252 of record OY728150.1, read on the forward strand.
TCCGCACACACAACACATGGAATATTAAAAATAAAATAAAGTGTTTCACTTTATTTTTTTATTATTTTTTTAAAAAAATCCAAAAAATAACTTCCAAAATTGTCGGAATGCAATAGCGGTGAAGGTCTGACTAAGAAATTACTGACGCTGCGAGTTCAACAGTGCCCTTGGATTTCAATTACGAGCACTGGTCCAAAAGTTATAAAAACCCGCTTGCACGTTTACTAAATGTACCTGAATAAAAATTAAAAAATTGATTCCAAGCCCACTGGGCCTCAGAATCATGCGCCGTCAGAAATTGCGGACTCATAAAATTCCCATGTATTTAAGAAAAAAAATTCCATGGGATTCCCGGGTCTTTACATAGGGTTTCCTTCATCGGTGAGAAGGGAACCTTTTCTTCTCAAGATGAACTTTCTCAGAGGAGGGTGAAACCAATCACTCATCAGTTAGATAGACTTACCCTCATAGTAATTTATGTGAGGAGTCCGAATTATCCTATAGTGGTGGACCAGTATGCTGATGTCTTTCCTGATGATGTTCCGAGACTACCTCTTCATAGATAGGTATACTTCTACATTGACCTGTACCACGAGACAACACCGATATCTACTCCAGCATATCGGATGGCTTCTATGGAGCTTCATGAGTTGTGGGTATAGTTATAGGACTTACAGATGAAGGGGTTCATAAGGACTAGTGTTTTTCCATGGGCATCCCCAATTTTGTTCTCCAAGAAGGAAGATAGGAGTCTGAGGCTTTGCATGGACTATCGGTGCCTGTACCAATTGACCGTGAAGAACGATTATCCTCTATGAAGGATTTATTATCTCTTTGACCAGATGAAGGGAGCTTGATAGTTTTCAAAGATAGACCTCAAATCAGGCTATCATCAACTCAGGGTATGGGACGAGGACGTACTAAAGACAACCTTCAGATGTCGGTATGGACATTACGAGTTCTTGGTGATGCCCTTCAACAGTAAAAACACTCCGGCAATGTTCATGGGTCTCATGAATAGGATCTTCTAGCCTTATCTTGATTGTTTCGTGGTGGTCTTCATTGACAACATCTTGGTGTACTGGGCATCGAAGGAGGAGCACGCCACACAACTGCATATAGTTTTGGAAACACTCTTAGAGCATTGACTTTATTGAAAGCTCTCAAAGTGCCAGTTTTGGATATGATAATTCTACTTTCTAAGGTATGTTATCTTGGAGGCTGGAGTTGCAGTGGATCCAGTGAAGATAGAGACAATGCTTGCTTGGGAACCACCCAGAAGTGTGACCAAGATGTAGAGTTTCCTGGGATTGGATGGGTATTATCGGAGATTCGTACCCGAATTTTCCAGAGTTGTGAAACCCTTGTCAGCTTTGACAGAAGGGACAACCCTTCATGTAGATAGAGAGATGATAGAAAAGTTTTTAGGAGATGAGGCAGTGAGTGCTCCCATCTTGAAGCTACCAGAGGAGGGTTTTGGGTATGTAGTCTATGGTGACGCATCAGGGACCAGAGTAGGATGTTTCCGGATTTAGGAGTGAGCAGTGATCACCTAAAGCTCTTTTCATCTGAAAAAAAATGAGCAAACCTATGCTACACATGACCTAGAGTTAGCAGCAGTGGTCTTCGTCTTGAAGATGTCGCGACACTAATTGATGGACGATCGTTTTACAGTTTACTCCAATCAAAAGAGTCTCAGGTATATCTTTCACAGAAGTACCTAAACCTAAGACATAGACGATGGCTATATTTACTTCAAGAATATGAATTTGAGATAGTATATACTCCTAGGAAGGGGAACGTGGTGGTAGAAGCACTTAGCAGGAGGTCCAGTCTACAATTACTGAGTGAGGCGACATAGTAGCTAGCTGCGTTGTAGTTATCCTTCGTGGTTAGTGATAGAGCAGCTTACCTCCAGTATATGAGAGTTACTCACCTACTCCTTCAGTGATTCTGGGAGGCACAACTTGGGGACATAGAATGCAAGGCCCGACGTGCTTAGATATCCTTAGAACAGGCTCCTGAAGGATTTTCTGAAGCTAGGGAGCACGTCATCCTCTTCAGAGGACGCACCATGGTGCTAGTGATGCTATATGAGGAGGTGTTGAGGGAGTTCCACACATCCCCCTTGGCGGTATATCCTAGAGTGGTGAAGATATACCAGGACCTCCAGCATCATTACTAGTTTCCAAGGATGAATAAAGTAGTGGCAGAGTTCGTATCATGATGCCTCAATTCTCAACAAGTGAAGGCCAAGCATCAGGTACCATCCGGCTTAGCTCAGCCATTTGAGGTTCCATAATAGAAGTGGGATGATATATCCATGGACTTCATGATAGGGCTACCATGTATGACCAGGGGCCATGATTTCATCTAGGTGATCGTTGACTGACTCACCAAGTCAGCCCACTTCCTACCCATCTAAGAGAAGGGATCAGTAGAGATATTTGGACATCTCTATGTTCAGAAGATTGTACAGCTTCATGGGGGGCCATTAATGATCGTCTCAAATCATGACACATGTTTTACATCCCGCTTGTCGAGGAGATTATAGGAGGCATTTGACACTCAGCTAGTTTGAGCACTACCTTTCATCCTCAGAAAGATGGCTAGACTGAGCGGACCATACAGACACTCGAGGACAAGCTTTGTGCTTGTGTCCTTGATTTTGTCCGTAGTTGGGAGGACCAACTTCCACTGGTGGAGTTTGATTACAACAATAATTTTCACCCCACCATCAGCATGGCTCCATTTCAAGCCTTGTACGGGTGACCATGAAGATCACCTCTATGCTGGATAGACCCAGGGGAGTCAGCACTTATGGGTCCAGAGTTGGTACAAGCTACCATGGAGAAGGTGCAGATCATCTAGGAAAGGATGAAGACCGCATAGAGCTGGTATAAGTCTAATACCGATAGGAGATGGAGACCCTTGGAGTTTGAGGAGGGATACCATGTCTTCCTACGGGTGTCACCCCGACGAGGATTACAGAGGTTTGGACGGGGTGACAATCTATCTATGAGGTTCATCAGACCTTTCCAGATCCTTAGTATAGTAGGTGAGATGGCATACCATCTAGCACTTCCTCCATAAATGCACTTGGTGCATAATATTCTCCATGTGTCGCAGCTGAGGAGGTATGTTCATGATCAATCACACATTATCGACTGTCGAGAGTTGGAAATCGACAATGGGGCGATGTTTGCAGAGTTCCTAGTTGAGATATAGGATCGATAGGGGAGGGTCCTTAGTGGGATGTCTATTCCCCGGGTATGAGTTCGTTGGCAGCACGAGAACCTCCAGGAGAGCACCTGGGAGTAGGAGGCTCAGATATGTGCTCAATACCCCCATTTGTTCCCCTAATTTTGTTATAGCTTTTAGGGATGAAAATCCCTAAGGTGGGGATAATGTAAAGACCCAAAAATTCCATATAATTGTTTTTTAAATTATTTGGGAATATTAAGAGTCTGTGAAAATTGAAGATCCTTGATTCCGAGGCCTGGTGTGCCCGAAATAGATTTTTGAACTTTTGTTAAGGTACGTCCAGTAAACGTGCGAGTGTGAATTTCTATCTTTTGAACCCGTGATCAGAATTAAAATATGAGGGTACCATTGAATTCACAGCGTCGAGATTCTCTTTAGGAAGGATTAAATTTGACATGAGTAGGTCGTGTAAAAAAGTTAGTTTTATGGATTTTTGAAAAATAATTGAATAACATAAAAATGTTATTTTATTTTTATTACCAACAGTTGAGCAGTAGTTGTGGGACTATTGGGTTGTCAATCCATTTAATGGCTTGACTCTTTTGTTTTGTAACCACACCGTTGAAAGTTAATAGGTTCATTAATTAGAACACATTAATGAACCCCATTAATTCTTAGGGTGCGTTAATCTCAATTCCCCTCTATTTAAATGAATCTCGAGATTAGGTTTTTGGGAAGGAAGTGAGGAACATCTGATAAAGTACCGCAACATCTTCCAAAAACGAAGAATGAAGGTTTAGACGAAAACGTTGGAGGAATCAATCCGGAAATGATGAACGCTGACAGATTCATCAAACATGGATTATTCTTGCACAACTATGACATCTCTTCTAAATATGAGGTAGGGATTGTTATTAAATTTAATTAATTTCTCAATTCATATCCTCGTTCTTGAAAATCATAACGAATGTGAATCAACCAAAAATATTTGATCCATGATTCTTATGAAATTGTGGGTGGTTAATGCGGGAATTAATTTGAATGAGGTTTTAATTTATCCTTTGATTTCCACACCCTTGTTTAATTGCTAATGCGGAGGGCGCGGACCAACCGAACAAGACCCAAACCCTCCGTCACTTCATTTTATCACGTTCTTCAAGGGAAAAATTTTCAACTCGATGGAATCCCAAATCCGGAAGCCATGCAGTGATGACAGTAACTCAGGAGGCTCATAGGCACATTCAAAAGAAAAAACAGACCACTAAAGCTCACTCGGTGGCCTGTGGAAGCCCCGACGGCACGACACCAGCACATCGGCACTCGGAGGCACCGCGGTGGACCGAAGGGGCAGCTGACATCAGTCAACCACGGGGGCAGCAGGGCAGCGTGATGTCACACACCATGGATGGAGGTTATGGATTTGAATCCATGGAAGAGGGGGACTCGTTCCCTACAGATAGTGGGGTGGCACCACATGGCGCTTTTGGTTGAAGAACCTGAATGACAATTCCATTTGGGAAGGAGGGCGGCCACCTGGCTGGCGGACCACACCAGCCACGGGCGGGGTCACCTGGCAGTCCGTGCACCACCGAGGTGGGCTGGTCTATGGCCCAACAGGCCGAGCCTGTGACCCATCCCACTCAGGCCGGCCAAGCCGGTTTGGGTCGGGTCGGCCCGACAGGGTTGGACCGGACCCAGATCATTTTCGGCCCAGATATGCTTAAAAGGCCGTATCTCCAAAATAGACATCCGTTGGATGAAACATCTACGACACTAGAATCCTTTTAATGATATGGTACTTTAGAGATACTCCACCTCAGTTTTGGAGAAAGTTGGAGTTTAGCCGGGTTGGATCAAACCCAAATCAAACCAGACCCTCGATACTAAAATGCTTATAACTCACAGAACATGCATCCGATTGACATGTTGTTTATCACATTGGAACCCCTATGACATGGAGGTCATTTGGGTTACTCCTTTGTGGAGATTTGTGGTAGTTTAGGCATGAATGATATCTTGAAAATCAAATTCTATGGAACTCAAGTGCACTGAGTACGGGGAAACCTGTGGCTAGCTGTCAATTGAAGAGCTACCCTGTGTGGATCATCATTCTAGTGACCCTATATGGATAAAAATTCTAATGACCCTATGTGGATCATAATTCTAGCAACCCTATGTGGATTAAAATTTGAGTGACCCTGTGTAGATCATCATCATAGCGACCCTGTGTGGATCAACATTCTAGTGACCCTGTGTGGATTGACAGTGCATGACCCAACAAGGACCAACTTTAGAGCATCCCATTGTGGATCAGCGACATACGACCCTATGTGGATCAAAAAATTTAACAACTTCTTAATGGTTCAGTTGTGGAAACTTCCTAATGGAATACAGTGATATAGTATAAGACTATTCATCTTTAATCCTGATCTCTAAGTTATATACCTGGTTTGAGCTAAGTCTTTTCTTGTGCTTTGTGATTGAGATCAAACTTTGTGGTTTTTACTTTTTGGAATTCTGAGAGAGCTTAGAGGGTCTCAGGGTCCCTACTGGGTGTTTTTATACTCACCCTTGCATGGGCTTCGTTGACACATTATTATGTCTTGTTCAGAAGACGAGCATCTTGGATGAGACTTTAGGGAGCCAAGACCAGGTAGTACGTGGAGGTGACTGGTTGATGTGGAGAGCTGTAGAGAATAGATGTACCTAACCTTTAGGTAGGATCCTTGGTGGATAATCTCAGGAGCTATTTTCTATTATAGTTTTATCTTTTCGGTTGGGATTGTATTCCAAGCCCCTTTACTTTCAGTACACACTTTTACTACTGCAGTTTTACTACGTGGTTTGCCTCTTGTCATGTTCTTGGTCTGTGTGTTTGCTGGTTTAAAGAGAAATTCCTTCCCACTTTTAGGGATATGCCTTTTCGGTGCTAGTCTCCAATCCCTGGTCTATGGAAGGCTGGCTTGGGGTAGTCACAACACGGGCCCCGGGGGACGGGTCGTGACAAAGTGGCATCAGAGGAGTCAGTTCTACCAAAGAACTAAGACTATAATATTTCCAATGGATCAATACTTTTAAGTGTTTTGAGTGTGGTTTTTAGTTTGGGGAGTCCAGTGTTGGTACGAAGATCGACGTGTCCATACATTAGAACCCTGAATTCTAATTTACGATTGGGTGTAAGAAAACACTGATTGCTTGTGTTTTGGAAATGTTTTACTTTTGATCTCTTTTGAGTCATCTCACCAGGTATAAATTATTGACCGTGGCTCACCTATTTCTTTTCAGGATACCTCCAAATAGATAGTCAGCTAGGATTCCAGAGAGTGTTCACGATGAAGGCCCACCGAGTGATGAGGCTTTGGTGTAGGGACTTTTTACAGTGATAGCACCTTCGGGTGGTGTACCGGCAGCCCCAATACCCGTTGGGAAGCTGTTACCACTATCCCCACTAGAGGACGATGCACGCTGACTAAGCACATTACATGAGTTCCAATGGTAGAGGCCTTTGAGGTTTGGAGGTGAGACAGATCCCCAGGCAGCTGAGGACTGGATGGAGGCTGTGGCTAGAGTTTTCCGCCTAGTTGGGACACCAACAGAGTAGATAGTGATCCTAGCTGCTAGTCTTTTCCAGATCATGACAGTGATATGGTGGATACTAATGCTCCAATTACATGATGAGGCAACCCTCACCTGGACGGACTTTGAGAGACTCTTTAGGGCAGAGTTCATTCTAGTGATACTACACATTATGCATATTCAGGAGCTCTTACACTTAAAATAGGGCATCCTGACAGTAGCCCAGTACTCTGCGAGATTCACTGACCTCTCGCTCTACTCCACTGACATGGTATGAGACCCTTTATTCAGGGACTGGATCTTTGAGTAGGGTCTCCAGTGGGAGATCATAGCATTGATGATATCACTCAATATCCCGATGTAGCCTGGAGTGCTCGAGTGAGCATTATTAGTGGAGAGATTCTTAGCTAAGTAGGCGCTGATGGTGAGATCCACCAATGGATTACAGGTAGCTGAGTCATCTATAGAAGGTAGTAGGCAGATGATGCAGAGGTCTAAGTAGGCCAGGCCTTCTGAAGGATGACCCCAGGAAGTAGGGTCAGTAATGTAGAGCTCACAAGGTAGAGAAGGCCAGAAACGGAGAAGAGTGTGCTTCATGTGCAGTGGGTAGGGCCACATGGATGGTGAATACCTAACCCGCCATACTGATGGTTAACAGATAGTCAAAGGACCACCGAGGAAGAGGTAGAGATTCGATCGAGGAGGTTCGTAGGGCGGCAGACATGGAAGAGGAGTAGGTCGTGCAACAGTAGGTGGGTGGCGACTTGAGGTTCTACTGCCACCACCTCCAGGTGATCCAACCTGACCTAAGGAAGCAGGCATATAGGGATGAGCACAACTTTCGGAAGCTGAGGCCTAGGACAATGGTTCTACAGAGATTATTATAGGTACACTCTATGTATACTCCACCCTAGATACAATACTTATAAACACACATTCCAGTCACTCTTTCATTGCCACAACTCTCATTTAGAGCTTAGAGATTCCGATCAAGCCATTGGCTTGATCCTTACAATTGGAGACTCCTACAAGAGAGGATTTGATGATTATACAATGGTGATAGCAGTGTGAGATTACTCTAGGAGGCAAGAGCTTTGGCTGGGATATCTATCTTCCAGTGTCAAGGCATTACAATGCCATCTTGGGTATGGACTGGTTATCCACAGTCCATGCTCAGATTGAATATTTTTGGCGTAATGTGCAGTGTTTCCATGAGGATAGGGACAATTTTTCCTTCACCATCAAGAAGGGAAAATTTGAAGCTCATGATGGAATTTATCAGAGGAGGGTGCAGCCGATTGAAGGTTCCAGGCGCAACAGAAGCGCATGGGTGGATGTGCCCACTTGTATTTTTTTTCATTAATAATGATCAATCCGGGATCAATACGATGATAAACGCCAGTCTCCATGGGTCGAATCATAGAAATAGACAAAGAAAAGGAAAGTCCCAAAACCATTAAGTAGGATCGTTACAGGTTGATTATAATTAATTTAATCAATTGAAAAGAAATACCTTTTGGGTGTTCTTTCTTTGTTGATGTTCTTGATCACGTTCTGATGTGATTCATCGTTGCGTCGCAGAAGCCAAGTGTAGACTTCCTCTAGCGGTGATCCACACGTGTACCTCGTATCTCGGGACGTCGCCAAAGGAGTCTCCGGGTGCTAGCATGGATAAACCTTTTCTTGCATTGTCCACCTTAGATTGTCTTGATTCGATGGAAGAGTATCTCTCTCAGTCTTGAGAGCATTCTTAGAGGAAGAGGTTCTTTCAGCCTTGAAAGAATTCTCCAGAGTTGTTGTGCACAACGATTCTCTTGTGTGTTAGAAAAGAGTTGGGTTGTGAGGATATTTATAATCAGGTTTGATGTTGTAGAGTTATGACAATAAATAAAAACGTTACACATTTTATTTATTTCATTGAATCTTATTTAAAACCTCCATGTCGAATAATTAATTCCTTGACATGCACCCACGCTGATTATAATAAATATCATTTAAAACAATATTATATCCTCAAAATCCTAACTAGAAAAACTACATGACATTTATTAATAAATACATGACGTGTACTTGTTTTTCATTGAAAACTACACGGTGTGTACATTCAATGTACACATCATGTATATATTGTTTTCATTTATTCATTTCCTTTCCATAAAGAAAACTACACGGCTTGTAATTATTAATACATGGTGTGTACTTCTTTTCCATGAAAAACTACACAGTGTGTAATCTTTAATACACGACATGTATATCTTGTTTTTCATTTCCTTCTTCCTCCATCATTAAAACGAATTAGGCTTCCTTGAATAATCATTAAACTACTTACGAGAACAATCTTTATTCTACTTGAGATACTTGAATACACTTAGTGTGTGACCCTCTAGGCCTCTTTCTCGTTGGCATTAGGCAAGCTTGCCTAAAGTCCAAGATTACTGTCTAGCAACGGGTCAAGGCACCCAAGAGAAAGAAGTTGACGCCGCATTGACGTATCACCTCATACAAACACTTACTATGTAATTAAATCCCTTTGTCTTGATATCTCATCAAGCAGGTTTTGTGGCAGTGTCATAAACCTATATTCTTGATCCGTCGTTCTTTGACGTCCTGAAATAAACTCGTCATTTATACCATGGCCATGGAATTTAATGCGACAGTTCTATTTCAATCAAAGGGACAAGATATCAACTTCCATAAATGGAAGGGAAAAATCCTTCCTCGACTTATCCATTAACAACATGTCACTCGTGACGCACCCAATGTACCATACTTCCCACCAACTGTCTGCGTGACGGTTTTCGTCAGTAAATCTAAGTGCGTGAGTCATGACATGAGTTAATGATAATCTTCCAGTCTAAGGACCATTACACACACTCATAGATAGAAATGTCTGATGACACCAAGACATGTGGAATTTCTACTGGTGGGTCTGTTCTCATAATCTTCCATCTTAGAGATTACCAAGTGCGAACTCCATGAGAGAGAGTCTCGTCTTCTGATGAGTACTCTCACATGACAGTCTGTATACTATGTGTCCTATCATAGTATGTCATCCAACTGTAGAACTTTATTTAAGAATATTTTTATAGCATTTCAAGTTTCTCATCATAGCGGGGATCTTCCATGACCTTACCAATGCAAAAAATATTCCAGGACATTATTATATTATAGTCATGTAGAACAATGGACAATATATAATAAGTGAACATTCATGTAATCAAAGTACAAAACAGTTGGTTCTCAGGACACCAACCATTATAAACTCCCACTTGGACTAGAGCCAACTACCTATAACTTTTAGTCTGCTAGACCTCACATGATGATCATGTTTCTGCTGAGTTAAGGATTTAGTAAATGGGTCCTCCACGTTGTCTTCCGTGGAAATACGACTCACTACAACTTCACCTCTCTGAGTAAAATCCCTCAAGAGATGATACTTCTGAATTATGTGCTTTGTCTGATGATGTGACCTTGACTCTTTTGCAAGTGACACCACTGCATTATTATCACAATAGAGCGTGATATGATCTTTACTTCTCAGTACTACATCCAGCTCTTGGACAAAGCTTCGCATCCATACTGCTTCTTTAGCTGCCTCAGAAGTTGCAATATACTCAGACACCACTGTAGAATCTGCCACCACAATTTTCTTTGAGCTCTTCCAGCTCACTGCACCTCCATTCAAACTGAATATGTATCCAGTATGCAACTTCATTTAATCTTGATCAGTCTAGAAACTAGCATCTACATGTCCTTTGATGACTAGTTCCTCATCTCCTCTATAAACCAGGAACATATCCTTAGTAAGCATCAGATACTTAAGGATAGTCTTGACTGCCATCCAATGGCGGTCTCCTAGATCAGCTTGATATCTGCCTACTGCACTTAATGCGTAAGCAACATCTAGCCTCGTACATATCATAACATACATGACTGACCCAATCGAGGATGCGTAAGGTGTCCTTTCCATTCTCTTTCTTTCATCATGTGTCTGAGGACACATTTTCATGGAAAGATGAATGCCATGTGACACTGGCAATAATCCCCTCTTGGACTGTTTCATACTGAATCTCTTCAGTATCTTGTCAATGTATGTACTTTGAATCAGGCCCAACATTCTCTTGGATCTATCACGACGGATCTTGATCTCAAGAATATATGATGCCTCGCCCAAGTCTTTCATGGAGAAGCATTTATGCAACCATGCCTTAAATGACTGTAAGACAGGTACTTCGTTTCCAATTAGTAATATGTCATCAACATATACTATTAGGAAAACGACTACACTTCCACTAAACCTTTTATAGACACAAGGCTCACATTCATTCTTAAAAAATCCAAATTCTATTACAGATTCATCAAAACGAATGTTCCATGACCTTGATGCTTGCTTTAATCCATAAATGGATTTTTGCAACTTGCATACATTGTTGGCATCCTTTGGAGTCACAAACCCTTCAGGTTGTGTCATGTAAACATCTTCCTGGAGGTTCCCATTAAGGAATGTTGTTTTGACATCCATTTTCCAAATTTCATAGTCATGGTAAGCAGCAATAGCCAATAGGATTCTGATGGATTTCAGCATCGCAATTGGTGAAAAGGTTTCATCATAGTCAATTCCATGATGTTGTATAAAAATTTTTGCAACTAGTCGTGCCTTATAGGTGCTAAATTTACCCTCCATGTCCAGTTTATTCATGAATACACATTTATTACCAATAAGCTTTACATCAACTGGAGGATCTACCAAAATCCAGACTTGGTTTTGGTACATGGAATCCATTTCAGAATTCATGGATTCTTGCCACTTGGCAATGTATGTGCCTTCAACTGCTTCCTTGTAGGTAAGAGGATCATCATTGTCAACGAATAATGAGTCACCATCCTCGGTGACAAGAAAACCATATCGTTCTGGTTCTCTCACCTCTCTCTTGCTCCTACGCAGTTCTTATGTCTCGGGAATATATTGTTCTTCCACGGGGCTTTGTGGAATCTGTTCTTGTACCAACTCTTGTGTATCTTGAGCCTCGACTTCATCGAAGTCTATCTCGCCCCCACTATCTCTTTTGGATATGTGCTCCCTCTCAAGGAATATGGCGTGTGTTTCCACTGTAACCTTTTTGTCTAAGGGGTTGTATAGGTAATATCCCCTTGTTTCTTTGGGATATCCTGTAAAGATACACTTTGTTCCTCGGGGTGAAAGTTTGTTGCCTGAAGAGGCCTTAACAAATGCTTCACTACCCCACACATGCAAATTCGATAACATGGAATTGTGTCCACTCCATAACTCATATGGAATACCATTTATCGATTTAGTTGGTACTTGGTTTAGTATGTGCATTTCTGTTTGTAATGCATATCCCCAAAAGGATAATGGAAGACTCGCATGACTCATCATTGATCTCACCATGTCCAACAGGGTGCGGTTCCTCCTTTCACTTACACCATTCCACTGAGGTGTGTAAGGAGGAGTGAGTTGAGATAGAATCCCAAACTCCCATAAGAAATAAATGAAGTCATGATTAAGATATTTTCCTCCTATGTCTAAGCAGAGTTTATTAATCTTCTTACCAAGCTGGTTCTCAACTTCATTTTTGTATTCTTTGAACCGATCAAAAGAATCTGACTTATACCTCATTAAGTAAATATATCCATATCTACTAAAATCATCAGTAAAAGTTATGAAGTATGAGAACCCACCCCTTTCTTCAACTAGAAATGGTCCATACACATCTGTGTGAACTAATTCTAGAAGCTCTTTAGCCATTTCACATTTCCCACTAAATGGGGCTTTGGTCATCTTGCCTTGTAGACACACATGACATAAACCAAGTGGTTTTAGTTCGAAAGAATCTAAATACCCATCTTGATGTAATTTTGTCAAACATTTTTCATTGACATGACCTAGACAGTGATGCCAAAGTTGGGTGTGGTATGATTCATGTGAATTAAGTTTGTCATCGATTTCCATTACTTGGTTTGTGTAGTTTAACAAATAAAGGCTGTTATATAAATGTGACCTACCAAAACAAATGCTATCTTTATAAAAGTAGCAACATCCACTTCCAAACTTGAAGATGAATCCATCAGTATCTAATCTGGATACTGAAATAATGTTTTTTGTTATAGAGGGTACATAATAACATCCTTTCAAAACCAAGACCATCCCAGTAGGCAATGTGAGATAGTAGTCACCGACAACTACATCAGCGAGTCTGGCTCCGTTAGCTGCTCGTAGATCCACCTCACCTCAGTCAATCTTTCTGAATCTACTTGGTTTCTATATTTGGATACATATGTGATCACCACAACCAGTATCTAATAACCAATTAGTAGAAACAGATAGATTGCATTCAATAACAAATGCACCTGAAGCTTCCCCTTACTTCCTTGGCTGGGTGTAGTTTTTCTTCCAGTGGCCCTTCTTGACACATGCGAAACAAACAACATCATGTTCCCTTGACTCCCCTTTGATATTCCTTTTCTTAGAAGGCCTTGAAGAAGCTTTGGGCTTAAAGCTCTTCACCTTCCCTTTACTTTAATTCACCATAAGGATAGAAGGTTTTTCACGCTTCATGTCATTATCCACTTGGTGAATAAGGATAAGAAGATCAGACAGAGACTTCTTAATGTTGTTCATGTGGATGTTCACAAAAAACTTTGAGAAGATCTTGGGAGAGTGATGCAATAATGAGATCGGTACCCAGTTCTTCGAGGGAGTTTAAACCCTGGAACCTCCAAGAGCTCAATGTAGCCAATGAGCTTGACTACATGATGCCCAGCTGGGGCACCCTCTCCAAGCTTTATCTGGAATAGAGCCTTGGAGATCTCAAACCTTTTCTGTCTTTCTCTCTCCTGGTATAGACCACGGAGGTGCTCGAGCATGCTATAGGAATCCATGTCTTCATGAGACTTCATGAGCTCACTAGACATTGATGATAGCATCAAACATTGAACGTCAAGTGCATCTTTCAAATATTGATCATAGAAAAGGAAATCTTCATCACTTTCCCCTTGGGTGGGAGAATCAGGAAGTGAGGACTCCAACACATAAAACTTTCGTTCAGGGCATAGGATAACCCGAAGGCACCTAAACCATTCCTAAATGCTACTTCCGGTGAAGATATTGTCTTTATCCAGAATTGATCACAGAGAAAATGTGGTTGACGAGTTTTTCATTTCGATTCTACAAATTAAAAGAGTAGATTTATCAGTACTTTCTTGATTACATTTTATGAGAAATAATAAAAATTTTATTAAGTCTCCCACTATTTTATCAAGTCCCAATGGCCCTCACCATTGAAATCGGAATGTCCAATTGCTTTGACATTCTAGTGGCAAGGATCCATATTCCCCTTAGCATAACCCCAACAAGGGTTGGTCAAGCTATTTGTAGGTATTTAGGTAGGAAGGTCTTTGCCAACTGTGAGATTACAGTTCCTTGATCTGTTGAGTGGACTCCCCAATCCTGAAATCCTGGCTTGGATTTCCTCAACTCTTACCTCTAATATTACACCAAGTCTAGAAAGGGATACTCATCTTGATGTAATATGGTTTAGTCTACCCGAAACCTTTCATAATGGATTCCTTTATAAAAGTAAGTGTTCCAACAAGGGTTGGTCAAACACATAGTTTTATTGAGTCTTACACTTAATAAAGTAATAGAAGGCTTGTTCTGAACTAATATGGTATTGAGGGATTTTAATCTTTATGTTTAGTTTCACATTATCAAATACTTGTTAATATTAAGTGATGCTTGCTTAAGTGATTAAGCATGTTCTGATAATGTTTACACATAGTTTGGTTTTTATTTTATTCCATCTTTGCATTCTTGTTCATTTTATTGATTATGTGATCACGACAACACATACATAATAAATAAACCATGCAATCAGACAGAAATAAAATAAGATGGCATGATCATGAGCTTCTATTGGTTATCTTCCAATGGCCCGAAGGCCTTAAAATATTTTTATTATTTATAAATCCCATTTTTAAGGGAATAAGGGGTGAACCCAAAGAACTCCATAGACTTAAGACAATCACACCTGAAAGATAGAAAGAGTGAAAACCAGACTGAAAACCAGAACATCCCCTACCAGCATAAAACTTCTATTGGTTATCTTATCTAGTAGTTTTGATAAGCTAACCCTGACCTAGGGAAAACTCCTTGAACCTGATGGTTTGTGATTTATAGCTCCCACCGGTCCACCTTTGTATCTTCTTGGGTTGGTTTTGCCTCATCTTCGAATTTCGAACCGTCTCCTCTGGCTTGGGAGATCCTCCATTATATGGGTTTACATTAAAGAAACCATGGGCATGCATGCCCTACATTTTATTGGAAGAAGGCTCGCAGGCCAACAAATTTAAATTAAACAAATTTAAATTAAACCATACACACATACAAAGGGTATTTAGTCTAGATCATGATCATCCATAGCATGCAATGACATTTACTCATATTTAGAATTCAAATTCTTTTAATCGTTCTATTATTTAAGATAAGTCGCTCTTGAATTCAATTAATTATGATCTTATAATTAATCAATTCTTTATCTTAAATTCCTTTCTAAATTTCCTTGAGATTCTTCTCATCCATATTCCTTGTACAGTTCTTTGTACCTTTGGAGGAAACCTGGTGAAATTTCTGGAAAGTACACGGCGTGTAGTTTATATTTACACGGCATGTATTTATTTTCACCCTCTATCCAAAGTACACGCCGGGGGATTTTGCGTGTTTTCTCTAATTTGGAAATTTTGGAGTACACGGCGTGTAAATGAATGATACATGGCGTGTACTTCCTTGTTACGTGGTAACCGACTTGGAAATCTCCTGTACGCGGAACATGGCTTCTCCTTGTACATGGTTTCACCTAGACCGGATCGGACTACACGGCGTGTTTCTCCAACATACACGCCATGTATTCCTATTTTCCACACGCCATTCATTTCTGGTCTACACAACATAATAAATACTTAGGCATAATCAATTCACATAGTGTGGTTTGGCGGACCAGTGCCGGTTCGTTGAACCTAAGTACACGGTGTGTAGTTTTTAGTACACGCCGTTTATTTCTGTGTTGTACAGACAGAAAGAGTAGATCCTCCAGATGAGTTGCTCGTTTTTATTTTAATAAAAAAAATTAAAAGATCATTTCTGTGATATGAATTGAGAAACAAAGGAGGAAGAACAGATCTCATTTATTCAGATTTATAGAATGATTTATTTCGAATTGAATCAAATATAAATGCGTAAATTATCAACAAAAATTAAATAACTATAATCAATGTTGTAACCTCCCTCTGATACCATTTGAAGGTTCCGAGCACAGTAGAAGCGCGTGGGTGGATGTGACCACTTGTATTTTTGTCATTAACAATGATCAATCCGGGACCAATACGATGATAAACGCCAATCTCCATGGGTCGAATCATAGAAATAGACAAAGAAAAGGAAATTCCCGGAACCATTAAGTAGGATCGTTACAGGTTTATTATAATTAATTTAATCAATTGAAAAGAAATAACTTTTGGGTGTTCTTTCTTCATTGATGTTCTTGATCACATTCTGATGTTATTCATCATTGTGTCGCAGAATCCAAGTGTATACTTCCTCTAACAGTGATCCACATGTGTACCTTGTATATTGGGACGTCGCTAAAGGAGTCTCCAGGTGATAGCATGGAGAAAACTTTGCTTGCGTTGTCCACCTTATATCATACTGATCCGATGGAAGAGGATCTCTCTCGGTCTTGAGAGCGTTCTTGAAGGAATATATTCTTTCGGCCTTGAAAGAATTATCCAGAGTTGTTGTGCACAACTATTCTCTTATGTGTCGAAAAAGAGTTGGGTTGTGAGGATATTTATAATCAGGTTTGAGGTTGTAGAGTTATGACAATAAATAAACGTGTTACGTGTTTTATTTATTTCATTGACTCTTATTTAAAACCTCGACGTCGAATAATTAATTCCTTGAAATACTCCCACACTAATTATAATAAATATCATTTAAAAAAATATTATATCCTCAAAATCTCGACTGGAAAAACTACACAGCGTGTATTAATAAATACATGACGTGTACTTGTTTTTCATTGAAAACTACACGGCGTGTACATTCAATGTACACGACATGTATATCTTGTTTTCATTTATTCATTTCCTTTATATAAAGAAAACTACACAGCGTGTACTTGTTTTCCATGAAAAACTACACGGCATGTAATCTTTAATACACGACGTGTATATCTTGTTTTTCATTTCCTTCTTCGTCCGTCATTAAAATGATTTAGGCTTCCTTGAATAATTATTAAACCACAGCCGAGAATAATATTTATTCTACTTGAGATACTTGAATACACTTAGTGTGTGACCATCTAGGCCTCTTTCTCATTGGCATTAGGCGAGCTTGGCTAAAGTCCAAGATTACTGTCTAGCAACGGGTCAAGGCACCCAAGAGAATGAAGTTGACACCGCATTGACGTATCACCTCATATGAATGATTACTGTGTAATTTAATCCCTTTGTCTCGATATCTCATCAAGAAGGTTTCATGGCAGTGTCATAAAGCTATATTCTTGATTCGTCGTTCTTTGACTTCCTGAAATAAACTCATCATTTACACCATGGCCATGGAATTTAATGCGATAGTTCTATTTCAATCAAAAGGATGAGATATCAACTTCTATAAATTGAAGGGACAAATCCTTCCTCGACTTATCCATTAACAACATGTCACTCGTGATGCACCCAACGCACCCTACTTCCCGCCAACTATCTGCATGACAGTTTTCATCAGTAAATCTAAGTGCGGGAGTCATGACATGAGTTAATGATAATCTTATAGTATAAGGACTATTACACACGCTCGTAGATAGAAATGTCCGATGACACCAAGACATGAGGAATTGCTACTGGCGGGTCTGTTCTCATAATCTCCCATCTTAAAGATTACCAAGTGCAAACTCCATGAGAGAGAGTATCGTCTTCTTACGAGTTCTCGCACATGATGGTTTGTATACTATGTGTCCTATCATAGTATTTCATCTGACCGTAGAACTTTATTTAAGAATATTGTTATAGCATTTCAAGGTTCTCATCATAGTGGGGATCTGCCATGACCTTATCAATGCAACAAATATTCCAGTACATTATTACATTATAGTCATGCAGAATAATGAACAATATATAATAAGTGAACATTCATGTAATCAAAGTACAAAATAGTTGGTTCTTAGGACACCAACCCTTACACTGATCACTCATCAGTTGTCTAGCCTTACCCTCAGAGTAGTTGATGTGAGGAGTTTGATTTATCTAGTAGTGGTGGACCAGTATGCTAATGTCTTTCCTGATGATGTTCTGGGACTACCTCTTCATAGATAGGTAGACTTCTACATTGACCGATTCCTCGATATGACACCGAAATCTACTCCAGTATATCGGATGGATCTTGCGTAGCTTCGTGAGTTGCGGGTATAGTTGGAGGAATTTCATAAGAAGGGGTTCATAATTCCCAGTGTTTCTCCATGGGAATCCTCGATTTAGTTTTCCAAGAATGAATATGGGAGTCTGAGGCTTTGCATGGACTATTAGCGCCTGAACTAGGTGGCCATGAAGAACAAGTATCCTCTGTCGAGGATTGATGATCTATTCGACCAGCTGAAGGGAGCTCAATTTTTTTTGAAGATATACCTCAAATCAGGCTATCATCAGCTCAGGGTATGGGAGAATGACATACTGAAGATAGCCTTTAGATGTCGGTATGGCCATTATGAGTTCTTGGTGATTCCCTTTGGCATGACCAATGCTTTGGCAGTGTTCATGAAACTCATGAATAGGATATTCTAGCCTTACCTCGATCACTTTGTGGCGGTCTTCATTGATGACATCTTGGTGTACTCGACGTTAGAGGAGGAATAAGACACACACCCGTAGATAGTTCTGGATACACTTTGAGAGCACCATCTTTATGGAAAGCACTCGAATTTCTAGTTTTGGATATGGTAATTCCACTTTATAGGGCATGTTATCTCGGAGGTTGGAGTTTCAGTGGATCCAGGGAATATAGAGGCAATGATTTCTTGGGATCCACCTAGGAGTGTGCCTGAGGTGAAGAGTTTTCTGAGATTAGATGGGTATTACTAGAGATTCATGCCTGATTTTTATAGAGTTACGACACCCTTGTTAGCTTTTGAAAAAGGAGGGATAGCCCTTTGTGTGGATGGAGATATGCTAGTGGAGTTTTTAGGAGCTGAGGCAGAGACTGACGAGTTCCCCCATCTTGAGGCTACCAGAGGATGGAATTGGGGATGTAGTATACTATGAGGCATTAGGGACTGGACTATAGGATGTGTCCTAATGTAGGAGCGAGCAGTGATCACCTATAGCTGTCGTTAACTGAGGCAAAACGAGCAGAAATATGCTACCCATGACCTAGAGTTAGGAGTAGTGGTCTTCACCTTGAAGATGTAAAGATACTACTTAACGGGTGAACGTTTTATAGTCTACTCTGATCACAATACTCTCAGGTATATCTTCTCACAAAAGGACCTAAACTTGAGATAAAAAATATGGATAGAGTTCCTCCAGGACCATGACTTTGAGATATTCTATACTCTTGGAAAGGGGAACATGGTGGCAGATGCACACAGTAAGAGGTCCGGTCTACTATATCTAAGTGTGGCGACATAGCATCTAGCTGCATTGCAATTATCCTTCATGGATAGTGATGGAGTATCTTTCCTCTAGTCTATTACAGTTACTCCCCCACTCCTTCAGCGAGTCAGGGAAGCACAACTTGGGGACGTAGACTACAAGGCCCGATGTGCTCAAATATCTTCAGAATAGGCTCCAGAGAGATTATATGAAGGTGGGGATAATGTCATCATCTTTAGATGATGCGCCATGGTTCCAATGATTCTACGATAGGAGGTGTTGTGGGGGTTTCACACATACCCTTGGTAATAAATCCTGGAGTGGCAAAGATGTACCAGGACCTTTGGCGTCAGCACTGGTGGACAGGGATGAAGAAAGAAGTGGTGGAGTTCTCATCATGATGCCTCACTTGTCAGCATGTGAAGTCTGATCATCAGGTACCAGTAGGCCTAGCTCAGTCACTTGAGGTGCCGGAATGAAAGTGGGATGGTATATCCATGGACTTCATGATAGGGATACCACATACGACTAGGGGCCATGATTCCATCTAGGTGATCATTGTCCGACTCACCATGTCAGACCACATCTTACCCATCTGAAACTAGGGATCAGTAGAGATATTGGGATGTCTCTACGTATAGGAGATTGTATGGATTCACGGGGTTCAATCGACGGTCATCTTTTATTGCGACACAAATTTTACATACTGCTTGTGGAAGGGATTACAGGAGGTGTTTGGGACTCAGCTATGTTTGAGCATCGCCTATCATCCTCAGATAGATGGTCAGATGGAGCGGACCATACAGATGCTCCAGTACATGCTTCATGCTTGTGTCCTTGATTTTGGCCTCATTTGGGAGGACCACCTGCCACTGGTGGAGTTATCTTACAACAACAATTATCACTCCACCATCTATATGGATCCATTTGAGGCCTTCTACGGGCTACCATGAAGATCACCTCTATGCTAGACAGACTCAGGGGAGTCAACACTTATGGTTCCAAAGTTGGAATAGGCTACCAAGGAGAAGGTGAAGATCATCTAGGAAAGGATGAAGTCCGCACAGAGATGGAAGAAGTCTTATGCCGACAGGAGATGGAGACCCTTGGATTCTGATGAGGGAGACCATGTATTCCTATAGGTATCACACCAAATAGGATTAAGAAGGTTTAGCCGAGGTGACAATCTATCTCTGAGGTTCATCGGACCCTTCCGGATCCTCAGCAGAGTAGGTGAGGTGGTTTACCGTCTAAATCTTCCCCCACAGATGCACTCGGTGCATAATGTTTTCCAGGTGTCACAGCTGAGGAGGTACGTGTATGATCCATCACATGTTATTGACTGTGGTGAGCTGGAAATAAACGATGGGGCGACATTTACAGAGTTTTCAGTGGAGATAGAGGATCAATAGGAGAGGGCCCTTTGTGGGAATTTGATTCCTCTGGTGCAAGTTCATTGGAAGCACGAGAACCTCCAGGAGAGTACTTGGGAGTGGGAGGCTCAGATACGTGCTCAGTACCCCCATTTATTCCCTTAGTTTTTTTGTAGCTTTTAGGGATGAAAATCCCTTTGGTGGGGATAATGTAAAGACCTGGAATTTCCATATATATATTTTTTAAATTATTTAGGATTATTACGAGTCTGTGAAAATTGACGGCACTTGATTACGAGGCCCGGTGTGCCCGGAACATATTTTTGAACTTTTTTTAAGGTACGTTCAGTAAACGTGCAAGCATGAATTTCTATGTTTTGAACCAGTGCTTAGAATTGAAATTTGAGGGCACTTTTGACTTTTCAGTGCCGAGATTCTCTTAAGGGAGGCTTAAATTCGACCGCAGTAGGTAGGGTGAAAAAGTTATTTTTACGGATTTTTGAAGAATAATAAAATAACATAAAAATGTTATTTTATTTTTCCTACCGATAGTTGAGCGGTAGTGGTAGGACCACTGAGTTTTCAAGCCATTTAATGGATTGACTCTTCTGTTTTGTAACCACACTGTTTAGAGTTAAGAGGTTCATTAATTAAAACTCATTAATAAACCTCATTAATTCTTACGTTGTGTTAATATCCCTTCCCCTATATTTAAATGAAGCTCGGGCTTGTATTTTTGGGATGGAAGTGAGGAACATATGACGAAGTACCGTGACATATTCCACCAATAAAGAACGAAGGCTTGGACGACAACGTTGTAGGGATCAATCTAAAAATGTGAACGCTGATGGATTTATCAAACGTGGATTATTCTTCCACAACCATGAAATCTCCTATGAATATGAGGTTTGGGTTGTTATTAAATTTATGTAATTTATTAATTCATTTCCTCATTCTTGAAAAGCATGACAAACACAGATAAACCAAAACGATTTGATCCACGATTCGTCTGAAATTGTGGGTGGTTAATGCAAGAATTATTTTGAATTGGGTTTTAATTTATCCTTTGATTTAAAAACCCTTGTTTAATTGCTAACGCGGAGGGCGTAGGCCAACTGAACACGACCCAGACCCTCCGCCACTTCCTTTTTTTCACGTTCTTTGGGGGAAAAATTTTCAACTCGACGGAATCCTGAATCTGAAATCCACGCAGTGACGACAACAACCCAAGAGGCCTGTAGGAATGTTCAGAAAGAAAAAAGAACACCAGATCTCACCCGGTGGCCCTTGGAAGCCCCTCTGGCATGAACCTAGTGAGGTGGCACCCAGAGGAACCACAGTGGACTAATGGGATGACCCACGTTAGCCAGCCGCAGTGGTAGCAGGGCTGCGCGCTGTCCCATGCCATAGATGGAGGCCGCGACTTCAAAGCTAAGGTAGAGGAAGACCCGTGCCCTGCGGGGCCCGCAGACAGTGGGGCGGTTCCACGTGGCACCACCTGTTAAATAACATGAAAAACTTTTCCATTCGGGAAGGAGGGTGGCCACCTGGCTGGCAGATCGCGCCAGCCACCGGGCCGGGTCACTCGGCGGGCCGGTCCGCGGCCCAGCGGGCTGAGCTTGCGACCCATCCCAATTAGGCCGGCCCAGCCGGTTCGGTCTGGGACAGGTGGGGTTGGCCCAGGTCCAGGTGGGTCTGGTCGGTCCGACCAGGTCGGACCGGACCTAGACCCTTTTCATCCCAGATACACTTAAAAGTCTGTGTCTCACAAACCAGATGTTCGTTTAACAAACCATCTATGGCACTAGAATCTTTGGAAAAATAAGGCCAATTTGAGATACTAAACTTGAGTTTTGGAGAAATATAAAGTATGGCTGGGTTGGATAGAACCAAAATCTAACTGGGATCTCAGTACTAAAATGCTTATAACTCACAGACCGGGCATCCGATTGGTGCACCGTCTATCGCGTTGGAACCCCTACGACATGGCGGTTCTTTGGGTTACTCTTTTGTGGATATTCGTGGTAGTTGAGGCACAAATTATATCTTAAATAGTAGATTATATGTAACTCAATCACACCGAGTATATGAAATCCTATGGCTGGATGTCAATTGAAGAGCGACCCTGTGTGGGTTAACATTCTAGCGACCCTTTATGGATCAACATTCTGGAGAACCTGTGTGGATCACCATTCTAGAGACTCTATGTGGATCAGTATTCTTGGAACCCTTTGTGTGTCATCATCATAGTGACCCTATGTGGATCAGCATTCTAACAACCCTATGTGGATCAGCAGTGCACCACCCAACCATGACCAACCTTAGAGCGGCCCGTTGTGGATCAGCAACATACGACCCTGTGTGGATCAACAATGGAACAACTTATTCATGGTTTAGTTGTGAAAACTTCCTAACGGAATAAAATGATGTAGCATAAGACTAATCATCTTTATTCCTAATCTCTAAGTTGTATACCTGGTTTGAGATGAGTCTTTTATTATGCTTTTTGATTGAGATCATACTCTGTGGTTTTTCCTTTGTGGAATTCTGAGATACCTTCGGGGGTCTCGGGGTCCCTACTAGGTATTGTTATACTCACCCTTGCATGGGATTCACCCACACATTGTTGGGTCTTGTGCAGACGATGGGCAGCTTGGATGAGACTTTAGGGAGCGAGGACTAGGTGGTACACGGAGGTAACTAGTTGATGTGATGAGCTACAAAGATGAGTTGTACCTACCCTTCAGGTAGGATCCTTGGTGGATAATCTCATAAGTTGTTTTCTATTATAGTTATATATTTTCAATTGGTCTTGTATTCTGGCCCCCTTTACTTTCAGTACATACTTTTACTACTGCAGTTTTACTACGTGGTTTGCATCTTATCGTGTTCTTGGTCCGTGTGTTTGTAGGTTTAAAGAGAAATACCTTCCCACTTTTAGGGATATGCCTTTCCGGTGCTAGTCAAAAAACCTTGGACTATGGAAGGAGGGATTAGGGTAGTCACAACATGGGACCTGGGGGATGGGTCATGAAAACTCATCCACCTCCTCAATCGAGAGTAAATATTGCAGAAGTGAAAGTTAAAGCTCGGGTGGAAAGTGGAGACACAAAGGTGCCTTGCCCAATAAGATCCCCCTCGGTATAACTCTAAGAAAATAAGAAACATTAAGAATTAATGTTAAAATACTTGGGTTCATAATTTTATTCCTCCTCTGGGAACTTCATTGGGTTAGTTACTCATGATCATGATCATAAGAGTTCACAGTGATAAAGAAACCAGGGGGAGAAAACAAAAGAGAGAAAGAATAAGAGTGAAAGTAGAACACATAAATTAAAACGTGAAATGAAATTACAAAATTAAAGTAAAATAAATTACATCACTAAACTATATAAAATGGAAAAAAAGGCTACCCCTAAGTTTTCAACACTTTGTAAAGAAGATAGAGTACATTTTTATAGGCAAAGGGAGTGAAAAATTCGCTCAAACAATATTCCTTCAAAATAATTTACATGGATGGCCTCCTTAATGACATAATTTAGAAATTTTTTCTTCTTAAAAGTTGTTCTTATATCTCTCATATCTCATATCAAGAATTTTCAGCTTGATTGGCCAAGTATTAGAGGAGTTTTTTCCAACTAACACAAAATTTTTAATTCTTTCAGACAGACTATTTTTATTCCAATACTGTGAGTTCCAACACATTAATGACCATGAAAATGAAATAATCATGCAAAAAAATCTTAATAAAAGTTATTCCATTGCATGTCTTTGTGCTGCATGTAAAATATTTGCTCATTTTATTTGACCATTTATGAGATATGGGACCAAAAATAAAATTCTCTAGTTCTATGCATAGTTTTTGAGGACTGAATTGTGAGCTGGAATAAAACATTGGTGGGATTAGAAACAATGAAATTCAGAATAAAATTATTGAAAATATTTTGTCTATCAATTCTCCCACAATTAAAAATTGCACTCATGGGAAATCATATTATACCAAGTTCAAAAAAAACTTCTCGAAGGATAAATGACAACACATCTTAATTATCATATTAATGAAAATATCATGCCTCTCAAATGGATTAAAATTTCAGAACTCCTAAAAAATCATATGAATTAATTAAATCTCATGTTAATCATCACATTCATGTTGTACCGATAGCCCCAGAAAATAATTCTCTCTTCACTCAAGGATTTTTAATGTGAAGTTTTTCTCATTCCCAAGAACACCTTTGAGCTCTATAGGCTTGCTATCCTCCTATTATCTCCACTTCATAGAGTTAAAAATGTGTCAATAATGAGGTATTTTCATTGGTTGTTATGAGGTTGAGGGTTGGAAGGTTTTAAATGTAAAAACATCTAAGGAAGAATGAGGAGGGTTAATCTCTAAAGTGAAGTAAATGCATGCAAATTTTTTTCTCAAGAATGGTGTGATCCTCGATCAGCTAAAAAATGAATCACCACCAAAAACCTCTTCCTTTGGGAAGTTTGCACTTGGAATTTAAGTATTAATGGTTTTATTCACTATTTTAACCAATTTTAGTATTGTTTCATCTTGAATTTAGATATGGATTTCTCTCCATAATCATGTTTTTAAGGAAAAGAGAGGAAACTTTTGATCTTCAAAAATTGGTGAATACCATACCCATATTTTTAATGATATTTCAGGCCACCAATACATCTTCACATCATGAAATTTCATCCACCCAATAAGCAATAAATATGGAAACACATTCAATTCATCTCAAAAATATTCTTTAGGAAAGAAAAAAAATCCCATCTTCTCCCTCCCACACACTTGAGCTCAATAATAATCATGCATTTAACTTCTAGAGCATGTTGAAAATGGATAAATGGATTAAAATGTGGCTGCTCAACAATGTATTTCAGGGCTACTAGGGGATTAATAATGGTCATATGAAAAGGTAGGCAAAAATAAGAGTTCAATGCAAAAGGGCTTTCAAAGTGGTGCCTCAATCATACTTGACACATTCTATGAAATCTAACAGCTTTATAAAATATAGAAACATCATGTTTTGGATCACACGACATCTCTCAATACTCTCAATAAAAATAGAAATGTAAAGAAGATGTCAAAAAAGTTTATAAACCTCTCAGGTTGGGCATGATTTTCAATTTAGACAGTGCTTGTGCACATGAGTTTCACAATCAATCAAACTTTGTTAAATGAAAAGATCAGAAATCGAGAAACAAAATACATTAATCAATCATTTAAATCCTCAAATATTAAAATCACGAAATGTTCCAAAAATACCAAAATGATTTGAATTTTACAAAGCATTCAATTTAGCTCAAGATTTCTAAAAAAACACACCAAAAATGAAAAAGGAAAACAAAAAAATTTCAAAAAAAAACATGAAAAATAAAATGAAAGAACACACAAAATTCCTAAAAACAAGTTGAAATCCCTCACCCACACTTATTCCATTTAATATACTCTTTTTATCTTAAATTAGATCATGAAATATTTCATGCATAATTTATATTAGGTATCAAAAAAAATAAAGAAAAGGAAAGATAAAACCTGATTTATTTTTCAGTGGCAGTCTTGAGTTAAGATCCTAGCTACTGCCACTTTAAAACTACAAGAGAAAAATGAAAGGAAATAAGAAAAATAAAGAAAATGAAATAGTAAGATAATAAAAAAGGATAATTCTTGGTTTGAACCCCCCATGTGGGTGATTGATTTTTACTACCCCTAGTCAGGCAGTTGCAGGAGATTATCCCCAATCAGAAGGTTGGTGTGGTTTCTTTGAGATAAACCACAAAATGTGACTTTTCTCGATATCCATTAGAAAAAAAAAGAATAGAGAACCAAAACTAAGATATGAAAGTTACCAACCACCAAGAGAAAATGCATAGAGAATTTAAGGTCCAAAGTGGGAGTGAATAAAATATAAGAGTGCTCCCTATGAACTTCTATGGTGTCCTCCTCCATATGATATTCAAGTTGTTGTAGAGGAGGTAGTTGCACCACCACCATCTTCTCCAGCTCTTCTTCTTTGATCATCACCAATTGGGTGATATATTATTTAACATCTAATGTCTGCTCCATTTGTGCTGTATCAAAATTTTTAGGAAAGTGGAAGTTAGAGAAAAATTCTTCTTGAATAAGATTAAAACATAATGAGTTGATAAAGAAATATTACCTTTCTAGTATGTCAACATGGAAATTGATCTCTTGAGGAAGGACCATTGGAAACTCCATATCATCAGGTGAATCTTCTTTATCATCTTCCAAAGAAAGAGATAGGTCAAAAGACGTTGATTTTTGAATATCAATTATGGGAAGGCAAAGTTTTAGGTTATATTTAACAAAGTGATTATAGGATTCTTCCAAAAAACGTTCATCTCCCAAAAGTGAATCAACTGGAATATGTAATTCAGGGACCTCCTCAAGAAATGATTGAGAATGAGATGTTATGATTAACTCTTTTAGTAGCTCCTTCTCACCCTAACAAGGTTCCTTGACATAAAAAAATGATTGGTGAAATATCTTCCACCACACATTTTGGTTCAGGTTCTGGCTCAGGATCAAGTTTGGGTTGCAAAAATAGTGAAGAAATATATTCCTCAAACCTTTAAGAATTTATCTTCAGTTTTGTTAGTCTTCTTGAAGTTCTTGCATATGAGATTTTTGAATTTCATCTTCTTGTTGCACATGAGAGTAGTTAGTTCATGAAGAATAATCAAAATTGAAATATTTCAAAAACAAAGAAGTTTTTTTTTTCATTTTTTAAATTTATATATTTTTTCTTTTGAAAAATGGTGTGTGAAAGTGTTGTGAACCTCCCCTAAAATGGTACCAATTTAATGAAGCATTGTCATGCGTGATCTCCAAAATATTTATAACCAAGTGCAGTACAATGGCTGACCTAGGTCGATATCTTGAGGAGATTTTGTGGTCAATCACTCACTAATTCTAATTCAATATATATATATATATATATATATATATAATAAAATGACTAGAAATTTATATTTGATAAATGATAATAAAATACTAAAGTTAAAAATGCAATTCAATGCAAACAGAATGAATGAAGACAAAATGATGTTAAGACATAAAGGAGACATTCCTGAGAGAATCACCCATATTGAACCTTCATCGTCTGATTATTAGTTTCTAATTTACTTAATGAGCACACTCCATTGTATGTGTGATAATCCTACTCTATATATGGTTGTTAATATATGGTACTCTCAATGATCACCGAGAGAACACACATCCACCTCCTCGATCGAGGGAAAATATTGCATAAGTGAAAGCTAAACCTCAGATGGTAAGTGGAGACACAAAGGCACCTTTCACACTAAGATCCCCCTTGAGATAACTCTAATAAAATATGAAACATTATGAATGAATGTTAAAATAATTGGGTTCATTAGTGGATTACTCCCCCAGGTACTTCCTCGGATTAGATACTCATGATCACGAGCATAAGAGTTCATAGTGATGAAGAAAACAAGAGGAGGAAACAAAATAGAGAAAGAATAAGAGTGAAAGGAGAAAACTTAAATTAAAACATGAAATTAAATTAAAGAATGAAAGTAAAATAAATTGCAACACTGAACTACATTAAATGTCCAAAAATGCTACCCTTATGTTTACAACACATTGGAAAAAAGAGAGACTACATTTTTATAGGCAAAGGGAGTGAAAAATTGGCTCCAAAAATATTCCTCCAAAAGTATGCAGTGAATGTCCTCATTAATTATAGAATTTGGAAATTGTTTCTTCCTGAAAGTTTTTCTTATATATCTCATATTTTGGATAAAGAGGTTTAAGCTTGATTGGAAAAGTAATGAAGGAGTTATGGCTGACTAACTCATAATTTGTAATTCTTCAAGACAGATTGTTCGTATTCCAATGTAGCGAGTTCCAAAGCATTAATGACCTTGAAAATGAAAGAATAATGTGATACCATATTAATAAAAGTTCTTATACGGATTTCTTAGTTCTCCATGTAAAATATAATCTCATTTGATTTAACCATTTATGAGATATGGGCCCAATAATAAAATTATCTAGTTCTATGCCCAATTTTTGAGACTTGACTTTTGAGATGGATTTGATCTTCCAAATGATGGATTGAGCTTGGGTATAGAAGGATAAAATGAAGCCCATAAAACATAGGAACCTATAAAATAAGTTTTATTCAACTTGTATTAGTGAATAAAATTTTATATCCGAAACATTGAAATCATTTAATACAGTTTAAATCCAAAAACAACCATTTTTACAATTAAGCTAAAAAATGATCCTGAAACATAAAATGTTACAATTGCCTTTAAAAATAACTCATTAGTGGGATTAAAAACAATGAAATTTAGGATAAAATCAATGAAAATATTTTCTCTATCAACTCCCCCACACTTAAACATTGTACTCCTAGGAAATCATCTTATACCAAGGTCAAAACAAACTTCTCAAAGAATAAATGGAAACACAACTCAATTATCATATCAAAGAAAATATCATGCCTCTTACATGGATATAAATTTCATAAATCCTTAAAAAATCATATGAATTCATTAAATCTCATGTTAATCATCACATGCATGTCGTACCTACCTCCCCAGAAAATAATTATCTCTTCACTCAAGGATATTTAATGTGAAGTTTTCTCATTCCCAAGAACAAGTGTGACCTCCATAGGCTTTATATCCTCCAAGTATATCCACTTCATATTGTAAAAAATATGTCAATTATGAGGTATTTTTTATTGGTTGTTCTAAGGCTAAGGGTTGGCAGGTTTTAAATGTAAAAACATCTGAGACAGAATGAGAAGGGTTAAGCACTAAAGTAAAGTAAATTCATGAAAACAGTTTTACTGAAGAATGGTGTGCTCCTCAATTAGCTCAAAAATGAATCACCACCAAACACATATTCCTTTTGGACATTCACACTTTTAATTTAATGATTAATGATTTTTTCACTCTTTTCCACAATTGTATCATTGTTTTAGCTTGAATTCAAATCTAGATTTCTCTTCAGAATCATGTTTTTAAGGAAAAGAGAGGAAAATTTTGATCTTAAAAAATTTGTGAACACCCAGATCATATTTTTAATGATATTTTGGGCCACCAATGCATCTTCACATCATGAAATTTCTTCCACCCAAGAAGAAATAAATATGTAAACACATTCAATTTAGCCAAAAAATATTCTTTAAAAAAGAAAAACAAAGTTCATCTTCTCCCTCCCCCACACTTGAGTTCAACAAAAATCATGCATTTAACTTCTAGAGTAGGTTGGAAAAGGATAAATGGATTATAATGTGGTTTTATAACAAGGTATTTCATGGATACTAGAGGCTTAATAAAGGTCATATGAAAAGGAAGTCCAAAATAAGAGTTTAATACGAAAGGGCTTTCAAAGTGGTTCCTCAATCATACATGACACATTCCATGAACTCTAACATCTTTAGAAAAGATAAAAATAGAAAGTTCTGGATCCCAAAACATTTATCAAGTCTCTAAATTAAAATATAAATGTAAAGAATACGTCAAACAGGTTTATAAACCTCTCGGGTTGGGCATGATTTTAAATTTAGACAGTACTTGTGCACATGAGTTTAACAATCAATCAAACTTCTTTAAATGAAAAGATTTTAAATCAAGAAAAAAATCCATTTTATAATCATTTAAATATTCAAATATTCAAATCAAGAAATGTGCCAAAAATACCATGATGGTTTGAATTTTCCAAAGCATTAAATTCAACTCAAGATTCCTAAAAAACACATACCAATAATGAAAAAGGAAAACAAGAAAATCTCAGAAAACAACATGAAGAATACAATGAAAGCACACAAAAAATTCCTAAAAAAAAGTTGAAATCCTCTCCCCCACACTTATTCCATTTACTACCCTCTTTTTAGATCAAATTATATTATGGAGTTTTTCATTCATAATTTATATTAGGTAGAAAAAAATAAAGAAAATGAAAGATACAACCTAATTTATTTTTCAATGGAAGCCTTGAGTTAAGCTCCTCGATGCTACCACTTTAAAACTAAAAGAATAAAATGACAAGAAATAAAATAAATAAATAAAAAGAAATAGTAAGAGGATAAAAAAATTATAATGCTTGTTTTGAACCCCCCAAGTGGGTGTTAGGTTTTTACTACCCCTAGTCAGGCAGTTGCAGCAGATTATCCCCAATCAGAAGGTGGGTGTGGTTTCTTTAAGATAAACCACAACATGTGACTTTTCCCAGTGTCCATCAGTAAACACCAATAACAGAGAACCCCAACTAAGATATGAAAGTTCCCAACCCCCAAGAAAAAATACATAGAGAATTTAAGGTCCAGATTGGGAGGGAATAGAATATAGGGGTTCTCCCTATGAACTTCTATGGTGTACTCTTCCATATGATATGCAAGTTGTTGTAGAGGAGATAGTCACACCACCACCATATTATACAACTCTTCTTCCTCAATCACCACCAATTGGGTGATATCTTCTTTAATATCCACAGTCTTCTCCATTTGTGTTGTATCAAAATTTTTAAGAAAGTGGAAGTTAGAAAACAATTCTGATTGAATAAGATTAAGACATGATGAGTTGATAAAGAAATATTCCCTTTCTATTATGTCAGTTTGGAAATTTATACCTTCAAGAAGGACCATTGGAAACTACATATCATCAGGTGCATCTTCTTCATCATCTTCCAAAGAAAGAGATAGGTTAAAAGATGTTGATTTTTTCATATCAATGATGGGAATATCAAGTTTTAAGTTATCTTCAACAAAGTGATTTTAGGATTCTACCAAAAATTGTTGATCTCCCATAAGTGAATCAGCTAGAATGTGTACTTCAGGGACCTCCTCGATAAATAGTTGAGTACTGTTTGGAACAGGTCAAAATCCTGGCCCTATTTGAATTTTCGAATTCTTCTAAGAAAACTGGGAAAATCTAGGAAGTTCTGGAAATTTGCAGACTACACGCCATGTACTCTAAAGTACATGCCATATATGGGTTAGGCATGTACCGGCCGTGTGCGCGCCGAGTACATGTTGTGTGATGACTATGTAATAATTTTTTACTACACAACATGTAGTAATTATTGATACACCATGTATACTCCTTTCTGCGCACTATTTGAGTTCAATCCATGTGTCGAACTGTGTGGTGCATCCAAGACATGTGGCTACCTCTGTTTAAGTCATAGTATGAACAAGGAAACTACACAGTGTGTAGTCCTTTATACACGCTGTGTGTTTTTATTTTTTTTCTCTTAAAGTAAAGAGCATCTTGTCTTATTCTGGAAAACCTCTTCTTCTTCCCCAAATTTAGAATAGTTCCACTCTGAAAACCTGAAGAACATCCCTTACCCTAGAATCCTCATTTGGAGTCTGTTCTTTAATCCATCGGTGACTGCGGGATCAAAACATCAAGGCTAAACCCACACACCCTGTTCTGTTCTTGATCCTTTTCCTAACACATCACAGTTTCCATCTATGTAGAATTTCTAGGGTTTGAAAGAAACGTAGATCTATGAAGATCATCTTTGAATTGGAGCTCAATATTAGACGTGCCTATGTCTACAAGTATCATGTAGGTGGTGCATACCTTTCTTTGTGTTTTCACAGACTTTTAGGTGGTGCGACCTTTGGTGTGTTTTTTTTTATGTTGAGTGAGACCCTTTTTTATCTGCTTTTTCATATCAAAATGATTATAAGACCTTTGATATGCCTTTGGTTATGCCATTTTTCTATTTAGTTTGAGCGAGGATGGGCGAGGGGTCGTTTTTCATTAGGGCATTTTGGCAGGGGGATGCCAAAATGGTTATAATTGAATTGTGTGGTTTTAAACTATTGAGTTTAGTTTATTAAACCTTGATATGACTAGTTAGAGGATTTTAAGATCTTAGTGCTGGTATGGGACAACACATGGCTAGTAAAATTCAACTGTGTAGTGTGTCTTTCATGTTGAAAGTATTTCATTGTGATTATATATGTGATATGTGTCATTGATTATGCTAGAACCCTTGGGGTTGTGTTGTGTGTGGTCAGATATTCTTAAGTGATGATGATTACAGGTTGGGCTTGGCCCAGGTTACATTGGGTGGTTATGACCACGAGATTGGGCGTCATGGGTGTAAACTTGAGGCGGTGTGACTTTCATGTTCGGCATGGCCCGAGTTACTTGGATGGTAAGGCTGTCAGACTTGAGCGAGATGGTTATAGGGGCATAAGGTGTCAGAGATGTTGTGGCTTGTGTACTATTTTGGTGACTTCTACTCACCCAAAACTTTGAGTAGTGTGCACATAGAGAGACTCTATGATGAGGTGGTTTTGACCACTCGTATGGGTAGAGTCCCCCATTAATTTCTGTTTAGGTACTATTTGTTTGGGGGTGCTTTCCATAGGAATCCACATGGAAGGTGAGGAGCCTTCAGGGGATAGCATTGAGGCTATTCGGTTGGGGGCAGAGGCTCACTGTTATTTGAGGGAAGACATCACTTTCCCTCTAGTTACTTTATTTGAGGGTCGACATCGC
Source organism: Viscum album (assembly GCA_963277665.1). Lineage (NCBI taxonomy): Eukaryota > Viridiplantae > Streptophyta > Magnoliopsida > Santalales > Viscaceae > Viscum > Viscum album. The sequence continues at coordinate 1,038,127,593 of OY728150.1, forward strand.
TGTCCCAACGGTTACTTATTTGAGTATAGGTATTGTTTTTCCTCTCAGTTGAGACTTCTTGGGAATGACTTCGTGACATCGGTACTTGAGACACGTAGTGTTAGGGGGCACATGGTACCAGGCTACATAACAGAGATTTCGATGTTGGCCAAAGCAGGTGACACTCCATGGTGGCTGTTGATCACTAGTGGAATTTTTTTTAAATTGTGCATCATACTATTTATTGGTTTCCTTATAACTGCATGTCTGCTTAAACACTTATATTAGGTACACACCATTGGGTAGTATCCTAATGATATTTGTCTCACACCCTGCACGGGCCCTTCAAGACGCGTGTAGACTTTATGAATTTATGTGTAGGAGAGAGGTCAGCTTCAGGAGCTGGATTGCTTTAGCTATTGCATGGAGATGGTATGGACCTTGAGGCCTTTCCTAGATGGAGTTTACTTTGTTTTGATTTCATTCTTGTATCAGTATGCTTACTTGTTTTTTAACTACTATTGGTTAGCCATTGGTTCCCATTTTTATATAGTGACTTTCTATAGACTCATGCTTGATTTGTTTAGTAGTTACAAGTGGTGTTCATCATGCTGTTCTGTTTACTTCCACTATTGTTGTTATTATTTATTTTTTCCATTGTTTATTGCTATTGATTGTGCTTCCGCTATGCGGGTCTGGTTTGAGTCTACTAAGTCATTTATTTCTATTAAATGTTATATATTATTGCTCGGATCAGTACCATTATTGTCCCCCGAGAGGGTATAACCTCCCCACTATACCTATCAGACCCTCGCTACTAGTCAGAAACCTTTGGAGTTCAGGGAGGTGCTCCTAAGGTAGTAACCTCAACCTGTTTAGCACTGCTCAGGTGGCTGTTTGGGTCCAAGTTGTTACAAAGTGGTATCAAAGGGATATTATTGATATGGATTTAGTAGTAGTGTTTTGCTGGCTACTAATGATATTGAGACTTCTCTTTTTATTTCTGTCGGTTGTACTATTTGAGATATGGTAGACTGGAAATAGGTTGTTACTGGAATTGGGTTTCTAACTTGTTCTTGGGTGCTTATAACCCCAGGTACAAGGGATGGAACAAGTTTCCATGGGTGGTAATTTCTGTTTTCTTTTTCTCAGATTACATTTTATATGATTTCCACCTCGGTGGCTCACTTGGTGTGTGATGTTATTGATTGTGACATGTAACCCTTAACCTAGTACGTTAAGGGAGAATTGGACCTTAGAGCGGTATGACAAGGCATGATTGTTTATCTTTTGATAGGAACATTTTTAGGGTATTTTAATATCATAATTTCATGTATGCTTTGTGAATTGATAATTCCATGCGAATAATGTAAATTTCCACACCTTGTTTGCTTTGAAATGAGAATAGGAGAAATTCTTGATAGAATTTGTTATATATTGCAATGTGTTATACTATACTTTATATATTGTAGAATTTCATGTGGTAGGGTATTTGGGTTTGGATATTATAAGAGAAGGCATGTACTATGGTTGAGGTGATTTTGATCACCAGGATTGGGTGACTTAGTCGTCAGTTTGAGGCAATGTTGGTTGTCAGGACGGGCATGGCCCATGGTACTTTTGATACTTGGCTCTATTGAGGGCGGGTAAGGAGGCCATGAGGTTGGGATGCTGTGGGAATAGGTTGCGGTGGGGGAGGGTAAGAGTAGTAGTTATGCGCTACCTTTTACTACTTTTCCTATCTGAATAAATATATTGTTATATATATATATGTGCATGTGTGTGGGTTGTCTGGCCATTTATGGTATTCAGTGGGTTCCTCTTATATGTCTCGATGGAGCATCAGGCGGGTCGTGATACAGTGCCGTAGGTGCAGGAACAAGTTTAGGATTCAGTGCAGGAAAATCATGAGCCGCAGGTATAGGATCAGAGATGAGATTAGGTTTGGGATCTAGTGTAGATAGGGTAACATCTGGGTTTGGTAGCGTTCAGGTCGTAGCTCAACGAGCATCTCTGAGCTAGCTTGGTACGTGTCTTACTGGGGATCGATAGAGGTGTACAGGGTACAAAGCCATCTATGGAATATTTGACACAATAGTTCTAGTCCCAACACTCGCCACTTTTTCAGGGTGAGGGTGGTCTATAGGCAGTTGAGAACAAGATAGAGATCATGTAGATGATCTTTGATCATCTTGAGACGCCTCCATGGTAGAGGATAAAGCTGGTGACGTACATGCTGCAAAGACCGGAAAATAGTTGGTGGGATGTGTAGGTTCAAGCTCGTAGGCATGAAGGGATAGAATGGAAGGACTTCGAGGACAGGTTATTTGAGCACTTTTACCAAGAGACATTGAGGGCAGAGAGGGATCAGGAGTTCTTGATCCTTCAGTAGGGAGACATATCCGTCATGGACTATGAAGCTACTTTCATTGAGGTGTCTCGGTTTGCACCTGGTATGGTAAGTGATGACTCGTCAAGGGGGAGGCGCTTCAAGGAGGTCTTACAAAATGCCATTTAGATCCAGGTAAATATCTTCAGCCTAGGTTCTTTCTCAAAGGCGATAAATTAGGTGCTCACAGTGGAGTAAAACTAGAGGTAAAGGCCCCATGTTGGCCTGGCGGCAGCTTTAAGTGATGGTTCGGATAGCAGGAAGTGAGGAAGGGATGAGTTCCAATAGGGAAGTCAGGCCAAGGACTTAGCTATACCACCTCGTAGTAGTTCTTCAGTGTTTTTTTTCAGTGTAGACAACCAAGAAATGTTAAGACTCAGTGCGATAGGCCTCTAATGGAGTTCCAGGCATGTGGATAGGTTGGGAATCTGTAGAGGTTCTCTAGACATCCTTCTCAGACAGCCGGCAGGTAGGGACCATGAAAGATGGTGGCATCTAGAGTTAGTTCAAGTTTAGTACCAGGCGAGGGTATCTGAGGTTGAAATACACATGGAGGACACGGTAGAGACAGTGGGACCCAACTGAGGGGTCAGTGGAAGGTGACTAGAGTGGAACCGCAGGGAGGTCAGGCATCAGGAAGCCGTACTTTAGGCCAGGTGCACGCTGTGGAGCTACCAAGGCTTGATCAGGCTGGTGAGCCGATGATGGTTAGAGGTACACCGTGAATATGGTCGTGAATTCCATATTTTCATTTTGGCATGACCTATTGAGGCATGTCTGTTTTGAGTGAATGAGGTGCACATGAGATATGTGGACTGACTAGATGCTGGTAAGTGGGATTGGCTCTATATTAGGTGCGTGATATACTTATATATATATATATATATATATATGTATGTATGAGGTTTCGTGGGAATTGGGGCATCGAAGATGCGGGTTACTTGAGGTGTTGTGGGCATTGGGGCATCGAATATGCATGTTACTTGAGGTTCATGGAATCAAGTTTTATTTTGAGCATCCATGGGATTCAAGACCTCATGGAGGTAGATACCGATGTAGTGTGGGATACATTTGGGTGTCGGAAACAGCGTGGGATCACCAAGGAGGCACAAGGGTGAAGATGCATCACGAGAAGACCATGAGTCCAAAAATAGGTTAGTGAACCCTTGGTTTGTTGAGTTTTGTAGAGTTGAGACCAAGTTAGCAGTTCCGAAGGTGGGGAGACCCTTGAGGAATTTATTCAGATCCTTTGAGACTGGGGGAGTCTGGGTTACTTTGATCAGGGTGGTATGTTTGGTGCCATCTCTGAGTTTTGTTTGATAGCTCAAGGATGAGCTATTGTAAGGTGGGGAGATTGTAAGAACCCAAGTTTTTGGAACGGGTCAAAATCACGACCATGTTTGAATTTTTGACTTGTTCTGAGAAAAATGGGAAAACCTCGGAAGTTTTGGAAATTCCCAAACTACACGCCGTGTATTATCCTTTCTGCGCATCAGCTGAGTTCAAGCTATGTTTTGACCCATGTGGTGCGTACAATCCATGTGGCTACCTCCGCTTAAGTTAGATTATGGACACAGAAAATACACAAAGTGTAGTCCTTTATACACTCCGTGTATTTTTATTTTTTTTGATTAAATGAAAGAGCATCACGTCTTATTCTGAAAAACCTCTTCTTCTTCCCCAACATTGGAACAGTTCCACTCCAAAAACCCAAAGAACATCCCTTTCTCAAGATTCCTGATCTGAAGTCTGTTATTTAATCCGTCGGTGTCTACGAGATCACAAAAGCAAGGCCAAACCCACACACCCTATTCCATTCTTGATCCTTTTCCTCACACGTCACAGTTTCCATCTGAGTAGAATTGTCAGGGTTTGACAGAAACGTAGATCTATGAAGATTAGCTTTGAATTGGAGATCGATATTGGACGTGCCTACGTCTATGAGTCTTAGGTAGGTGGTGCATAACTTCTTTCATGTTTTCACAGACTTTTGGGTGGCACGACCATTGATGCATTTTTGGGTATTTTGAGAGAGACCCTATTTTATTTTATTTTTCATATTGAACTGATTATAAGACCCATGGGATGCCTTTGGGTATTCCCCTTTTCCATTTTTCTGTAGCAAGGCTAGGTGATGGGCCGTTGATCATCGGTGAATTTTGGTTGTGGATGCCAAAATGGTTATAATTGAATTTTATGGTTTTAAATTGTTTATTTTAGTTTATTAAACCTTGATATGACTTGTTTGAGGCTTTCAAGATATTATTGCTGATATGGGACAATAGCTAGCTAGTGAAATTCAACTATTTATTTTGTCTTTCATGTTTGAAGTATTTCATTTTGATTATATATGTGACACGTGTCATTGCATATGTTGGAACTCTTGGGGTTGTGTTGGGCATGGAAAAATATTCTTGAGTGATGCTGATCACAGGTAGGGCTTGGTCCAGGTTACATTGGGTGGTTCTGACCATGAGATTGGGCATCATGAATGTCTACTTGAGGAAATGTGATTGCCAGGTTGGGAATGACCCGGGTTACTTGGATGGTAAGGCCGTCGGAATTGAGCGACATGGTTGTAGGGGCACGAGGTGTCAGAGATGTTGTGGCTTGGGTACTATTTTGGTGATTTTTTCTCACCCAGAACTTTGAGTAGTGTGTACATAGAAAGTCTCTACGATGAGGTGGTTTTTACCACTCGTGTGGGTAGAGGCCCCTGTTAGTTGCGGTTTAGGTACTATTGGTTTAGGGGTGCTTGTCTTAGGAATCCACGTGGAAGGTGAGGAGCCTTCAGGGGATAGCATTGATGCTATTCAGTTGGGGGAAGAGGCTCGCCATTATTTGAGGGTAGAAATTGTTGTCCCTCTAGTTACTTTATTTGAGGACATACATCGATGTCCCTTCAGTTACTTATTTGAGGACATGTATCGTTGTTATTCCAAGTTACAACTTCTTGGGAATTCCTTCGGGATGTCGGTACTTGAGACATGTGGTGTCAGGGGGCACATGGTGTCGGGATATATGAAAGATATTCCGGCGTTGGCCAAAGCAGGTGACATTCCATGGTGGCTGTTGAGCACCAGTGGAGTTTGTGTTTAATTTTGCATCGTAATGTTTACTGGTTTCCTTATAACTACATGTCTGCTTAAACCCTTATATTAGGTATACACCGTTGGGTGGTATCCTACTGAGATTAATCTCACACCCTTCATGGGCCCTTCAGGATACATGTAGACTTTATGGATTTATGTGCAGGAGAGAGGTCATCTTCAGGAGCTGGACTACTTTAGCTATTGCATAGAGATGGTGTGGACCTTGAGGTCTTGCCTAGCGGAAGTTTACTTTGTTTTGATTTCTTTCCTATACCAGTATGCTTACTAGTTTTGTAGCTACTATTGGTTATCCATTAGTGCCCCTTTTTATATGCTGACTTGATATAGAATCATGCTTGGTTTGTTTAGTAGTTACAAGTGGCGTTCAACATGCTATTCTGTTTACTTCTACTGCAGTTGTTATTATTTATTTCTTCCATTATTTATTGTTATTGATTGTGCTTCCACTATGCAGGTCTGGTTTGAGTCTGCTGAGTCATTTATTTTCATTTCATGTTATATATTATTGCTCGGACTAGTACCATTATTGTCCTCCAAGAGGGTATATCCTCCCCACTATACCTATCAGACCCTCAATGCTAGTCGGTATTCTTTGGCATTAGGGTAGGTGCTCCTAAGGTAGTAACCCCCAACCTGTTTAGAACTATTTGGGTGGTTGTTTGGGTATGGGTTGTTACAATTATGGGATTTTATGATTAACTCATTTATTACCTCATTATCACCCTCCTCAAGTTCCTTAACATAAAAAATGATCGGTGAAATATCTTCCACCACATGTTTTGGTTCAGGTTCTGGCTCAGGATCAAGTTCTGGTTGCTCCAACAGTGAAAAAATATATTCCTCAAACCTTTCAGAATTTCTCTTCAGTTTTTTATCTCTTCTTGAAGTTCTTTCATATGATCTTTTTTAATTTCATCTTCTTGTTTCACCTGAGAGTAGTTATTCTACTAAGAATAATCACAATTTAAATACATCATGAACAAAGAAGTTTTTTTAGTTTTTGAAATTTGTGATTTTTGTGTGTTTTTTTGAAAAACAGTGTGTGAAAGTGTTGCACCCCTTCCCAACAATGACGCCAATTTGATGAAGCATTGTCATAGGTGCTCTCAAAAATATTTATAACTAGGTGCAACATAGTGGCTGGCCTAGGTTGATCTCTTGAAGAGATTTTGGAGTCAATAACTCACTAATTATAATTAACTATATATATATATTAAATAAAATTACTAGAATTTTATATTTTATTAATGAGAATTAAATACTAAAATTAAACATGCAATTCAATGCAAATAGAATAAATTCAGAAAAAATTATTTTAAGACATAAAGGAGACATTCATGAGAGAAACACCCAGATTAAACCTTCATCGTCTCATTATTAGTTTCTAATTTACTTAGTGAACACACTCCATCATGTGTGTGAGAATCCTACTCTACATATGGTTGTGAATATATGGTACTCTCAACAATCACTGAGAGACCACACATCCACCTCCTCGATCGAGGGAAAATATTATAGAAGTGAAAGCTAAAACTTGGGTGGAAAGTGGAGACACAAAGGCACCTTGCCCACTAAGATCTCCCTCAGTATAACTCTAAGAAAATATGAAAAATTAAGAATTAATGTTCAAATACTTGGTTTCATCACTGGATTAATCCCCTAGTAACTTTCTCGGGTTAGCTACTCACGATCACGAGCATAAGAGTTCATAGTGATGAAGAAAACTGGGGGAGAAAACAAAAGAGAGAAAGAATAAGAGTGAAAGGAGAAAAATTAAATTAAAACATGAAATTCAATTATAGAATGAAATTAAAATAAATTACAACACTAAAATTCATAAAATGTCCAACAAAAGATACCCATATGATTTTAACACTTTGGAAAGAAGAGGGAGTACATTTTTATAGGCAAAGGGAGTGAAAAATTGGCTCCAAAACTCTTCCTCCTAAAGTATTCCCATGGATGGCCTCCTTAATGACATAATTTGGAATTTTTTACTTCTTGAATGTTGTTAGTATATTTCTCCTATGTCTTGTCACTAAGTTTCAGCTTGATTGGACAAGTAATTAAGGAGTTATGGCCAACTAAACTAAAATATTTAATTATTCCAAACAGACTATTCATAATCCAATACAGTGACTTCCAACACATTAATGACCATGAAAATGAAAGAATAATTAACAACCATATTAATAAAAGTTATTTATCTGAATGTATTGTTTATCCATGTAAAATATCATCTCCTTTGGGTCATCCATTTATGAGATATGAGCCCAATAATAAAATTCTCCAGTTCTGTGCATTATTTTTGAGGCCTGAATTGTGAGATGGATTTGATCTTTCAAATGATGAATTGAGCTTTGGGTCCAGAAGGATAAAATTAATTCCATCAAACATAAGAACCTATAAAAGAATTATTTTTCAATTTGAATTAGTGAATAGAATGTTATGTCCTAAACATTGAAATAATTTAAAACAGTTTAAATCCAAAATATGCCATTTTTACAATTGAGCTAAAAAAATGCTACTTAAACATAAAATGTGACAATTTACCTTAAAATAACACATTGGTGGGATTAAAAACAATGAAATTTATAATAAAATTATTGAAAATATTTTCTCTATCAATAAACATTAAAGTAATGAAAAAACATAGCAGAAACAAAATATTATACAGCTAGGAAATAAAAGAGAGTCCAATAAACCAATAATAATGAATCATATAATGATAGGATGAGATATATATAAATGTAAAAATTAAAAAAAATAAATGAATTAGAAAACACAATATAACTCAAAGAACCTATTCCTGAACCCCATGACGGCCCCATCTCTAAACTCCAACCCCGTCCATCAAACAAAAAAATCAACAAAAGGTCCTTTTACCTTATCGAAACCTGCATTAATGTAATATTCTTGGGTACCAAATTAAAACCATCATAGGGTATGAGTAAAAATAAGTAGTCCCATACCACCACGTTTAAACAAACCAATCTGATAATAATTTCTTTCAATAAAGAGATAACAGGTGTGTTAATTAATTAATTAATACAATACATAATTCAACCTACATTGGAACCATTATAGAATGATTTTTAGCATTCATCACAACCATTCCTACCAATAACCATATCTCCATGGTATAAATTACAAAAATATGGTACAAGTCTATTATATAATCATTTCATCATGGGGATGGGAAGAGCCTGCTCAATATAAACATTACAACATGGGACTATGCAAAGCCTGCTCAATACAACCATTACAACATGGGACTAGGCAGAGCCCACTCAATATAAGAATTAGAAAATGATATTGAGTAGATACTACTAAATATAATAATTAAAACATGAGACTAGGAATATACCACTTAATATAAGCATTACATCATAAATCACAACAAATTTCATAGTATAAGGATATCACAATATCAAATCACATGGTTCAATTGTTAATTATAAAAATTACCATTTATCTTTCAGTTATAAATTTCATTTATCAATGTGATATTAACCCATTAACATGCCATCCATTTCAAGAAAAAATTACAATTACATGGAGAATCTATATCAAAAAAATCACCTAATATTATTTCATGCTAAACACACTTTAATCCATAGCCAGTTCATCTATATATTCAAGGGTTTGCTCACCCAATGGGTAGCCATAAAATAGGTCTCATAAATAGTTGATCCCAAAGGATTCCAGACAATATTTAAATACATGATTTACCATAAATAAACTGATTAATTAGAGAACAAAATACTTTAGAAGAATCATAATATTGAATATATTTCACAATTAAATAGACCATAGGGTTAGGTCCATACTCTCTACCTTTAACTAAAAATTAATGCAGTGATTCCAATAGACAATTATAATAAGTAAAATGTAAAAGAAGATCATAAGAAGAACCTAGATCAACCCGGGTCAAGATAAAACCCCAATTCAAAATATTTACACCACTACAATAAGGAAATATGGAAGATAAGGGAAACTTAAGTAGAAACAATCACCAGAGTGGGATGTATGGAAGGGAGGAGGAGACTACAAAATCACCTGGAGTTCATCCTAAGATTTAGAGGAGAAGGATTCATGTGATATAATGAAAATTATCATACACATGATAGACTTAAGTCCTCTAGGTCTGAGGAATACATGACTTGTAATCCTTTCACATCGTGTATTTATTCATTTTTAAGTTACAATAAGAAACTCATTTCCTTGTGTTAATACTTATGTCGATGGAAATTTACACAATCTGAAATAGGTTCATGATGTGTAACCAATTCATGTCATGAACCAATTTTCAACATGTGTCTAGTGGCAGTTAAACATCATGTAACATGTACACAGTGTGTGATTGTCTAGAGAACAATTTTCATCCCAACTTCTATGGAAGCGCCCGACCCACCCATAAATCATTCAAAACTAATATAAAACCCTTATTATCCTATTTAAAAAATTTATATACAGACTCCATTAATTCAAAAAACATACATCCTTAAACTTTAGGTTATTTTCCCCAAAATGATCATTGTATCTAAAAAATACTTGGCCTTCAAGGATCAATGAAAAACTCAAAGAGGGGTATACCTGAACAAAAATATGAGATCTTACAGCTTCCCCACATAATAATATCTCATCCCTAAGTGGATGAAAGAATCACTATGGGGACTCGATGAACATGTCTTGACACTATGATTTCATATCAGACTCCCTCTCATAGGTCTCCTCCTAAACACACCAATGATGCAACTACATTCGAACCATATGTATAAATCCACCTAGGTGATAATTCTCACTATGATCCACAATCCATATATAATTCCCCTCAAAGGATGCATCAGTATAAACCTTGACATAATCGATGTATACCATATGATAAGGGATATGATATTACCTCTAAAGATGAGACACATGAGACACATTGTTCATTTAACTATAGAGATGTGGAATGGCTAATCGGTACACCACTAGACCGACCATATCCACTATTTAAAACAACCTAAAAAACCTGAGTGATTGCTTTCCCTGCTTCCTGATAAGATGTTTCCCCAACCTAGGAAATACCTGAAGGAAAACATGATGACCAATATCATACCTCATAGGTTGTCTCCAATGGACAATGAATGATTTATACCTTCTCTTCATGTTCACCAACCACCTCCTATTCAAATGAACATTCTCAGATTTCTCTTGGATGATACTTGACCCAATAAGCACTAAATAACCTACCTCAAACCAATAAAGAGGAAAATGGCATGGTATTCTATATAGATACTTGAAAGTTCCTATATATATTTATGTCTAGAATTTATTATTATATGAAAACTGCATGAGTTCCACATGCTACTTCCATAAACTACCAAAATCCAAAACACAGGCTCATAACATATCCTACAGAACCTGAATAGTCTGCTTAGATTAACTTTCAGTCCAAGGATGATAGGTTTTTATAAAATAATCCTATGATACCATAGCCTTATCAAGACCCTTATAGAACCATGACATGAAATGAGGATATCTGTTTAAAATGATACTCCTTGGAACACTATGTAATTGAACTACCTCGTGCACATAAAGACAACCTAGATCATCAATGGTGAAGGTATCCCTGATTAGAAATAAGTGAGATATATTTATCAGGAAATCCATGATCACCCATACTACTTCATTCTTATAGATTGTCCTAGGTAATCTGGCCACAAAGTCCCTAGTGACATCATCCCATTTCCAATCAGGAATAAGTAGTGGCTGTAAAATCCTAGTTGGCATATAATGCTCAGATTTCACCTACTGACAGGTGAAACATCTCACTATAAAGCCTCATAAATCCTTCTTTATTCCTAAAAACCATTACTATCTATGTATATCATGATACATATTTTTCAGAATAGGGTGAATCACCCATCTGGAAGCATGAAATTCTCTTATTGGATCCTCACGCAAGCCCGTAGGAACCCATACTTGGATATAGAAAAGAATATAATTACCACTTACAAGAGACCATACTGATGGAATATCCCCACCATATATGCCATCTATCATAACTAATACATTTGTATTAGATAAATTATCTATCTTATTTCGGTACAAAATCACATGTATAACAAATTTCAAAGTTAGAGCTACTCATCCCTGAGACTCCTGCACATATAGATACATGTATGTAAAGAGTGAAATCATCCACCACTCATCACAAGAATCCAACAATACCTCTTTATGTGAACTCTATCTCGAAGCATAAAAAATTAGGTTTCCCTTTACTGGTGTATAAGTTAACTCAAAGTTGAAAGACTGTAGATACTCATCCCACCTCTTTTGCCAAAGGTTCATGTTCTACTGATAAAAGATATACTTGAGGCTCTTGTGGTCCGTGTATACCAAAAACCTCTCACCCATAAGATAATGTCTCCAAAATCTCACGGCACGTACCACCATAGCTAACTCTAGACCATGAGTAGAGTAATTCCTTTCCTGTGATCTCAGCTATTTGGATCCATAAAAAACCACTTGATCCTCATGCATTATAAATAATCTGATCCCAACTCCAAATGTGTCACAATACACATTATATAATTTACTAAGTATAGGTAAAATGATGATATTTTTTGAGGCTAAACTTCCTTTAATCTCCTAAAAATCTCTCTCACAAGATTCTGAACAAAAAATATTCACTCCCTTTTTGGTCATCCTTGACATCGGTGCTGCTAGATGGGAGAATTCATGGATAAAGAATCAATAATAACCTGATAAACCCATAAAACTATGTATCTTAAAGAAATTATTGGGTATATACCAAGAGAACATGACAAAAACATTCTCTCGATCCACTAACACTCCTGCCTCTAAGATGACATGTCCCAAGAAGTGCACTTTTCAATCTACAAATAGAATTTGGTTTTCTTGGCATAAATATGAATCTCTCTCAATGTAATCAAGATGATGTCAAGATGTTTGGCACAATAATTTACTGATTGAAAGTACACTAATATTCCATTGAAAAAAACCACCAAAAACTGGTCCATAAAATCATTAAATATCTCATTCATCAAGGACATTAATACCTTTGGCGCATTGGTCAAACCAAAATACATTACTACGAATTCATACAATCCATACCTACTCCTAAAAGAAATATGAGGTATGTATGGAAGTATCACCCACAACTGGTGGTATCTTGATCTCAAATCAATCTTAGAGAACATATTAGAACCTCTAAACTAATCTAAGATATCATTAATGCATGGAAGAGGATACCGGTTATTGAATTTCATCTAGTTCAATCTTCGATAATCCACCCATAAGAACAAGGTACCATCAAACTTCTTAGAGAAAAGAACAATATAACCCCATGTATATATACTAGGATATATGAAACCTTCTAATTCTAGTTCTTTATATTGAACTTTCAACTCCCGAAGCTCTGTTGGTACCATTATGTAAGGTAGGATAGAAACTAGATCTACTCCTAACACCAACTCGATCGTGAACTCTATATATCTCTCAGGTGCTAATCCATAGAACTCATCAAGAAATACATCCTAAAAATAGTTTATCAATGGAGTAAAATAATACTTCTATATTCCACTATCATATAAATATAGGCTTGATATATGATCCATGAGATAATCTAATCTTCACTAAATTGGTCCTCCATGACTAAGTTGAAGATCCCACTCACCCTGGCGAGAATAGATACCTTCTTCTGGAGATATAATGGTAAATATCCTCTTCTAATGGTCAATATGATCCTATTATAGAACTAAAAAATCCATACCAATAATAAAATTGAAACAAATCATTTTTAGCAAAAAATGTTCCCTTAAGAAACAATAACCACCAATTTCTAGAGAACATTCCTTACAACATTTGATATTCTATGACTGCACTCCCAATGGTGCGTCTATGGTCAAGTAATCATCCAATATTTCTATAACTAATACAAAAATGTTTTAAAAAATAGCAGATAAAAAGGAATATAATGAGAATATATCAAATAAAAAACAATAAAGGGTAGAAGATACAATAATCACACCTCTGATGGTAGAAGTTCCTACATCCAAAATAGCCAAAGTTTTCTTCACAACATGTAGTAGAACAACCCCTCTACTTTGGGCTCAATCCTGACTCCCTTGAGATATTTCATTTTTCCAGTAAATCCATTCCTATACTAGGGTACCATATTCCCTTCCTCGACCTAAAAATCCTATGGAACTCAAGTTACCTATATATTAAGGAGTAATTGTGTCCTTCCTAGAACCTGGTACCTATCCCAATCCCCTTCCACTATTTTTCTATGAGAAGTTCTGAAAAAACTTCTGAAGATGGCCCATCCCTCCATAAGCATGACACTCTAAAGTCTGGTATGTACACTGAGGCCACTCGTGACCTAACTTTACACACTAATAACACTAAAATATAACACAGTCCTAAGATGGATTCCCACTTCCTTGATTACTTTGACCACTGTTCCCTTGGTATAAATTGTCATAGCAGTGCTTCTTTACACCACAAGAAGAGATCCCAATACACCCTGCTGAAACAACCTGGCCGCTACTTAGGGTATCTCTCAGATTCCCTTTCATGATGAGTATCTGATTAATCACATATTAAAAAATTATTAGATGGAATACAATCAAATATGACTTAATCTCATAGAAATTTCCATCCTAAAAATGTATCACCCTAGAGATCTCATCAACAGCTAAAGTTGGCGCAAAACACTACAGTTTGGTGAAACATTTAATGTAATCCATGATTGATAGGCCCTCTTGTGTCAGATGCATGAAATTTTTAGACTTATCATCCCTCAATGTCTCTATATAGAAGTGGTACAATATCTTTGTCTCAAATTCCATCCCAGATAAATCCTCCTACTATCCAATTTCCTCTAGAATTTCTCACTAACGCTTGGTAGGTCCATAGAGCATATACACAGTAAGATTCAACCTCATATCTACGAGTGTCTCAATATCCTTGAATTTCATCTTGAATGAATCAATCTAGAAATAATCTACCTAGGTACCTCTTTCCCTAGTGAATGTAGGAGGATGATTCAGTTGAAATTATCTTGTTATATCAGACATAGAAGGCACAATGCGAATAATATCCGTTTCCATGGATCACATTACCCGTAAGAATATGTTAGGAAGCTGAACATCCATCCAATATTTATTACCCATAGGATGATCTAGTTCAGTTGTATTAGTAGTGTGATTATTTCCACTCTCATTATGCTCAACTTGAAGACAATGAGAATATATTTTCACTAAAAGATAAACACACTCCTTAGCATTGGAAATAATAAAAAGGTAAACCTCAATAGGTGAAAACAATGGAGAACCACTAGTCCTGGTATCTCTAAACATGAATTACAAATGTTTTATCATGACATAATAGTTCATTTCATTTGATTTATTATATATAATAGGTATCTCACTCCACAATTCATATAGGTAAGTATATAGCACATACAATAGAGATATCCTTATCATGAACAATATATATTCCTACATTCCTATCATGATGTATTCATACTCATCTCACACTGTATTAGGCCATGAGTATAGATCTCAAGAAACAATAAAGTCATGAAACAATAACCTCACACAACATGTTAATCACTCATGGTGAAATAACATCAACTGTATTACGAGAATAACATAAACAATAATCTCATCCATATGAACTCATATTTTACCCCATACATGGGTTAGCTACTCCCATGCACAAGCTTATTACTAATTCTTGACACATCTTAGTCTCCATTCTACCTTTCCCAAATAGTAAAGTAATAGAAAATAAAAATCCTACTCAAATACCACTTTTTAACATCCCTCAATCTAACACTCTCTCACGTGGGAAAACAGGATGGTTAAGAGACATCAAGAATGCCTCTCCATATGCCAGAGGATTTCTAATAGTAGTAGAGGTATGATATTTATAGTGGGGATACTATAACCCATGTTATAAAGTAAAATAAATCAGAATAACAGGTATCAATAAACATCATAGTAATGAAAAAACATAATTGAAACAAAATATCACACCACAAGGAAATAAAAGAGAGACCAATAAACCTATAATAATTAATCATATAATGATAGTATGATATGTATCTAAAATTCAAACTAAAAAAAATACAGATAAATTAATCAATAGAAATAATATAACTCAAAGAACCCGGTCTCAAACCCCATATCAGTCCTGTCTCCAAACTCCAACCACATCTAGAAAGAAATAAAATAAATAACAAGGTCCTTTTCCCTTTTCCAAAACTACATCCATGTAATATACTCAGGTACAAAATGAAAACCTGAGTAGGGTGTGAGTAAAACTCAGCAGGTTGACACCACCATGTCTAAACAAAACCAATCTAATAATAAGTGCATTTAATAAAGTGATAAAAATTGTATTAATTAATCAATTAATACAATACATAATCCAACCTACTTTAGAACCATTACAGAATGTCTCTAAATATGTAGCATAATCATTCCAGCCAATAAACATATAACCATGTCATAAATTACAAAAATCTAGGCTAATCTTGCTATATAATCCTGAATGGACTGAAGGCCTTCAATTTTTATTGATTTTTGATTACCCCCCTTTAAAGAGTTGAAGGGGAACCCTTACAAGATCTGAAGGCTTAAGTGACATTACATGACCCATATGTCTTAGAGGAAATCATCCCAAATAAGAAAACTTGTAACTACCCCTCCCCATTAAATACTGTGATGATAACTCTCCACATTCGCATGGCTGGTCGGCTAGCTATCCTATGTAGATCTGCACATGCTCGGTACCGATGGAAATGCCATACCCTCTCAATCTTTCAAGTCTGGTTAGCTATACTCTGGTAAATTTGCCTACTCTGAATCCTCATCTGGAGTATTTTTCCTTGTAATCTGTCTGGTTACATTTTAATATTTCATGTGACCCAAAGGCCTTGAGCTGGATTGAAGGACTTGGGTGGTCCTAAGGCCTTAAAGGACTCAATAAAAAAAAGGATACCCAAATACCCAAACAGATGAAAAGTTTTGGGTTCTACTGTACCAAATAGTACTATCTATAGTTGCTAATACAGTACTGCTACAGTACCTGGAAATAAGCCCATGCCCAGATTTGATCTCGGGTCTCTTGGATGCACTTTCCAAGTCCTCAACAATCGGGCTGAGGCTCATGTGCAACCCGCTATATAAGCATTTCACTATGGGACTGTGCAGAGTTCACTCAATATAATCATTACATCATGGGACTGAGTAAAGCCTACTCAATTTAAGAATTAAAACATGGGATTAGGCATATCTTGCTCAATATAATCATTACTTCATGGGACTGGGTAGATCCCACTGAATATAAGTATTATAACATGGGATTAGGTAGATCCTTCTCAACATAATAATTACAACATAAATCAGAACACGTATCATAGCATAAGGATATCACAATATCACATCACATGGTTCAATGGTTAAGTATGAAAATTACCATTTATCTTTCAAGTACACATTTCATTTATCAATTTGGTATTAACGCATTATCATGCCAGCTATTTCAAAAAAAAAGGAAAATTATATAGTGAATCTATATCAATAAATCACCTAATATTATGTCATGTTAAACATGATTTAATCCATTTTCTAATTAATATATATATTCAAGTGTTATCCCACCCAACATGTAGCCATAATCTAGGTCACATAAAAATTTTAACCCAAAGTATTCAAACCAATATTTAAATCCATGATTTACCATAAATCAACAGATTAATTAGATCACATGTTATGTTGGCGCAATCACAATATTTCATATACTTCACAATTAAATAGACCATAGGTTTAGGTTCAGACTTCCTACCATTAACGAAAAAATAACAAAAAACTTCCAATGGATAATTATAATAAGGACGATGCAAAATAAGATCAAAAGAAGAACCTAGATCCACATGGATTTATATCAAAAATGCAAAAGAAACCCACAGTCAAAAGGTTTACACCATCACAAAAAGGAAACATGGAAGATAAGGAAAACCTAAGTAGAAACACTCAATAGGGATTAGATGTGTAAACGAGACATCCTTAAGGGAGTAAGAGACTCAAAAATTACTAGGAGTTTTCCCTAGGATAAAGAGGATAAATATTCACATGATAGAATGAAAATAATCATACACACAAAATACTTAAGGTTATTGGGTCTGAGGAATACATGGCATGTGATCCTTTAAAGTCATGTATTTCTTCATATTTACATTACATCGAAAACCCATCACCTTGGGTTAATACTTATCTTGATCGATATTTACATGATGTAAAATAGGTTCACGATGTGTAACCACTTCATGTCACGAACCAGTTCATGACATGTGTCTCAAGACAGTTACACAACATGTAACATATACATGACGTGTAATTTTCCTGTGAATAGTTTTCAATATAACTTTTATGAAAGTGATCGACCCACCTATGAAGCCTTAAAAACTCACAAAAAACCATTTTAATATGGTTTGATATATTTATATCCAGACTTAATTAATTAAAAGAACATATATCCATGAACTTTAGGTCATTTTTTCCAATAAAGGCACTCTGTGTTCGAACAAAGCTCGACAACCAAGGATCAATAGAAAACTCAAAGAGGGAAAAACCTCTAAAAAAATATGGGATCTTACAGATAACTTCAAATGATAAGTTTAATAATAAACTCAAGATTATATAAGAACATATTAACAAAAATATGAATTATAGAATACTAACTCTAAAAATATAGGAATATATAAGAATAAACCAAACCTTCATAAGGATTCATAATGAGAAACTATGAAATATAAACACATAAAGTAAAATTTACATTCTATAAATTATATTTAAATTTATTATAGAATATATAAAGTACCATAAAAGTAAAAATAATCGATTTTGATGATTTAACCCCACACATTATCTCTAAAAGTAACATGTCCACCCATCACTTTTTTTATGTTTTGGAAGTTGGTCCTATTTCTATTCATATGTTGAGAACAATGTTTTCCTATGTACCATGTATTTTGGATAATGGTACTTCATATTTTATCTTAAAATAAAAAAAAAATTGGCACCCAAAATTATTTGGGTATGAAATATTAAAACAAAAGTTTCAAAAACCACATTTATCTAACTCTTAGATGTTGAAAAAATACTTGTTACTTCAAAATGTAATCCTCATGAGTTACCAAATTATTAAAACTTATTCAAGGATAAAATATTCTTCAAGTGATCTCCACTTTGAAATTTTGTGTAAAATGGTTCACTTAAGAAAATAGTTGGAATGGAAATGTGACTTACTAGAATATGTATAACCAACTAAGAGAGATGTATTAGATGATTTCTGTTTCCTTGGAATCTTATCAAAACACCATATTTTTTAAGAAAAATTAGAAAATATATTCTTAATACTTTCATCTTTAGACTTAAGTTTTATATATTTATTCTGATCATTAGTGGTAGAAAAAGAAATAGATTTGAAATTCAACTCAGAGGTGAGTTTTGAAATGTTATCATTAGAATAAAAAAGATACACATTTTCTTGTTAATAGTATTTCCTTAACTTCATATATTTTTTCTCCAAGTCAAATATATTCATCCATTTCATAAAATTATGGAGTATCATCTTCATCATCCAAAGAATACAAGTAGAATCTAGAGATAAATTCATAAGTGAATCAGCAGTTACCTTGGCCATAAAGCATGATTTGTTCTGTAGAACTCTGGAATATAATGCAATGATCTTCCAAATATCACCAATTTCTAAATAAATTTCATAATATGGATCTTAACTCACACTTTAGGTGTTTATCACCTTAATATTTTTATTTACTTTACATTTTTAAGATATTATATATTCTCTATACTTCTTCTTCAATAACAAAATTTTCCATCAGATATGCCTTAGTTTCTTACACTCATAGTCGATAACATCAAAAGAGTAATTCTCCAAATCAATTTTTCTAAACATATCATTATTATATCTTCTATCATTATGATAATAATTTAATAAAATATTATTCCCAATAATCCTATTCATATTCATTTTATGTTGAGAAAATTCACCACCACTATGTTTTGTATTTCTAACATTCAAAAAATGTTTATAAATATTCTTTGAAGTATATGTTTTAGATTTAATAGTTATAGAATATGTAGAAGCAAACAACACTATATTTTTCCACTTCTCCTTTACCATATCCCACTTTATCCTTTTCTCATACCACATAAGAGTTTTAATAAGTCTATCAAGACTTAGCTTAGTAAGATATTTTGTGTCATCAACCTATTATTTTAGACTCCCAATCCTTTAAAAGTATTTTAATAATATTCACTAAAACCTATTCATACATGACATCCTTATCACCAAGAAATTATAGTATTTTTAATACAATCATAAATCATGGATTCATTTGAGAAACTAATTCTCCTTGAATAAAGTTAAATGTCTGATAATACACTCTCAACATCTCTCTTTAGGTCTCCAAAACATTAGAAGTTCCAAAGTGAATTATCTAAAGTGTTCTCTAAATCCCGTCATATATTTTTCAAGAATATAACTTGATATATATATATATATATTCAAACCCATTTAACAAATCTTACTATTCTAGATTTTATTGTATTCTTGATATTTATTTTTTCATCATGAATAAAGTTTGGTATCTCTTCAAGAATCTTGTAGTTACCAACCATAATCTGATATTTATCAACTTAAATATTAATCACAAAGTTATTCATATGAAATTTTCTGTACTCATAATAAACACCATCAAAGGTTGGTTTTTGAATAGTATTTAGATTCTCTAAAAATATAATAGGTAATCCAACTACCATATATATTTTTTTCTCTTCCATATGTTAGTATAAAGAAAATGAGACTTTCTCTAATACCAATTTTTTTACCAATAAGGAAGCTTCAATAGGGGTGGGGGTGAATTAATGTTTTTACAAACTTAATAATTTCTCCCACTCTATAATATGTAGTATGGAAGTTATAGATTCCAAACTAATTAGAGTAAAAAATGATAAAAAATGAAGTGGAAATAAGAAATTTAGAAGTTAACACAAAAATGAGGTAAATAAACTGAACATAATGAGAAAAAACACACAATAAAAAAATACAATAGAGTTATGGATTAAAATATGTAAATTCCTTAAAAATATATTATTAAAGGATATAATAGTTTTAGTTAATGGGACACTTATATTTTAAGGTAAATTAGTATGAGGATTAATACCTATATCCAAATGATTAAATTTTCAAAACTATGGAAATTCTATGATCTAAAAAATATAAAGCATAATTATTATACTCAAACTTTTTATATATACATCAACAACAATAATCTCTATCCCTGAGCTCCTCTTAGATCAGATGATTGAAAAAAAGTCCTATCCCCATAATTCTTCAACCTAGAATTTAAGAAACCTAGGTTCCTATACCATGAATCTCTTCGATCATATGATCAGAATCAAACAATTATAAAAGGAAACTTGAATCTTTTACAATGAAAGTTATCACAATATAAATAGCTAAGATCACACTGAAAACTAAAATAATTATAATCTCTCAAGTAACTGAGGTGGTAAACTCTCTCAAAAGTCAATACTTCATCATGAAACAACATTTTTTCTTGATGATTTGGTCTACTATTGTTTCTCATGGAAATGGGGATGAACTTGTTTATTTAAGGTTCAAACCTTCCAATCGGTTTCTAACAAGTTTATTCATAGAACCATAAATATCCAATGATTCTATATCCATTTGGACCTACCTTCCAAAGGTAAGTGCTCATTAGTTGTGGGCTAATGAGGCTTAAGAATTTGCATTGGTCAAGAGGATGGGAGGTCAAGGTCATCACACCTTTTTGGGGGTAATTATTGCCTACTTCGGGACTCTCTCATAGATTTAAGTTATGTTCATGAATCCTTATTAATTTACCAAGCATGAAAATGTGTTTTTTACTTTAGATATAGCAATAAATGATTGATAGGTATGGGATTTAAAGAATCTTTTATATGTATTTGAGGTTCTTCATCGATAGATAATCATCCATATTTATTATAGATTCTTAGTCAATGGTATCCTTCAACACATTATATAGAAATCCCTTGGTCATTATGATAACCATACTGGTTTTAAAGCCACTCAGTGGGGCACTTGAAGTTTTTTGTCATTCAGAAAGACATGGATTATTTCGGAGTTGGGATCGTACCCGCAGATGGGATACCTACTTATCCTTGTTAAAAAGGAATTAGAACCCACATAGTTTGATAAAATAATATGGGGTTTATGCATGGTTAATGGCCCAGAAATAGATTTCATGATTACTTTCACACTCTAATATCACGTGAGTCATGCTCGGTGTGAGAAACAAGAGGTATCAGTAAACTTGACAATGATGCCATAAAAGATGCAGTTATGAGAAATGATGTGGGGATTATGTATGTATGACTACCCAGGTAAATGAAGACCAAGACTTAGGAAAAAAGCCCAAGAGAAGGGTCCATAAAGGTATTTGTACTTTATGGTGATTTGAGGTTTTAACCCAGGGCTTACACCTGAAAAAGAGGCCCAAATTAAGAGGGACTTTTGAATGGGGATTATTCCTAAGAAGGAATCAAAAAAAAAAAAAGAAATTAAGACTAGGTCTTACTCTTGATAAGGAGGCCCAAGTTAAAGAGATTAAGACTGGGCCTTACTCTTGAGAAGGAGGCCCAGGTTAAGGGGACTTGTAACCTGGGGCTTACTCCTGAGAAGGAGGCCCATGTTAAAAGAAATTATGACTAGGGATTACTATTGAGAAGGAGGCCCAGATTAAAGAGAACTTATAACCAGGGGATTAATACTAAGAAGGAGGCCCAAAGTTAAAGGAAATTATGATTGGGACTTACTCCTGAGAAGGAGGCCCAAGTTAAAAGATCTTCCCATCTCAGAGGATGAGGTTATATAAGAAACCCCTAACCATGGTGACATAAAGCTTGTATGTCATGTGGTTTTGGGAGAGGTTCATACAGAACTCCTTTTAGACAAGGAGGCCAACAAAGGAACCATTCCATAAATGGATTTGAATATGGTTTTGAAGGCTGTATCTTGAAGAGGAGATGTGGATTTGAAGAAATGAGGTGACCAAGAAGGAGGTGCACAAGTACTTTTCTGGTGCACAAGTATAATTTCACGACTTGAGTCACCTTGGGAGATGAATAAACCATAGGTTAATATTTGGGAGACTTTGAGATCGAGCCTTTAGTATCATCCCTAGAGGTTTTCAGAAGAGTGGTGCCCAAGTTCCCTTGAGAGGGAAAGGTGTTGCACAAGTTTATTCACTTCTCTTAAGGGCTGGATCCTTAGGGGCACAAGTGTTGATGAATTCTAACACTTAGGCCTTATTATTCCTCTTTAGAGCTTCCATTATAGGTAAATAATTACCTTAGAAGTGTTCGGAAGACGTCAGAAAAAGACTTGGGAAAACGGAGCTTGAATCTGAGTTTTGGAAAATTTGTCCCTTAAATGGGGGGCCCACAGGGGGTATTTATAGGCCGCTGGGCACCTTGTGCAAAAAAAAAATAAAAGGGCGTGCAAGTGACTTGCGTGACTAGAAGAAAACTTGTGTGATAGCTGTTTAAAGGGTTCCTTGTTCATGACTTTGTCAATTTTTGATGTTCTTCAAAGGATGACTCTCTTTGTGCTTAAGGTATTCCACTTTTCCATTAATTAGACTCTGTGATGGAAAGGAGCATCAACAAAAGTCCCCCCTCAGAGTTGGATCCAAAAAAAGAGTGAGGATTTGACTCTAAGGAAAATGAGAAACAATGTTCTGTGGCGCACAGGTGGTAGGTGCGCAGGTATTTTTCTGGCGTGCAAATCCTGGCGTGTAGGGTCGAAGAATCGCCTATATATATGGGTGTCATTTCACACAAATCATCTAGCTTTTGAATGCTTTTCACTCTCGTCGCACATGTGTCTTGGATTTTAGCTCGTTCTCACTTCTATTCATTGTGCTGCGCTTACTCAGTCTGTTTCAGACTTGCGTGCCATTACTAGTGCGGTACAACTTGCACGACAGGATTAGACTTGCGCACCAAGATTAGACTTGCACGCCTTAACAACTTAGCTATTTTTTTGGATTTATTCACAAATTTTATGAAAAAACAAACTTATTTAAAAGTTAACTATTTGATCCTTGTGCAGATTCAATGGCTCCCAAAAGAATTGGATCAGCTGATGAGTTGGATATCAAGCGAATTGATGATATGATGAACATCATTGGCCATGAATATTATGATATCTGCGACAATACTCTCCCAGATATGGACAAGTTCTTGAAGAAATATCATGTCAATTTCCCACAGAGCATTTACTTGCCTTTATATGGCTATGGTCATCTGCAAGGAGTCAATGTTCCAGAACCAAAGAACTATCTCCCGCATTATTGTTTTCAAACTTACAAAAACTTTTCTTTAGTAAATGTTTCAGTTGAAGGATCGTTTTTTAATGTTGGAACAATAGAGAAGGTATATATAATGCATCATAGCCCATGTGCTCTAGATTTGAAGTCTCACAATCTTGAGCTGCAACCGCATTGCTATCCCTCTATTTTGGTTATGATGTGCATTAAGAGCAACAACAATGGTGTGAGCTTTCAAATTTTTCCTCCATGCCATTTCCTTGCAGATATGAAAATGGAAAACCCATGGGCTGATATGTTTTTCACTGATGGTTGGTGGAGAGAAGACTATCATGACCTTAGAACAATATCTGAAAAGAGTAATCTCTCTAAATGGCTCTTTACTTCCAATGCTCCATTTTCAAATCTATGTATCCATCTTCCAAGTCTCTTGGACAGAAATAGAGTCACTGTTTGATCAGCAGAAAATTTTCTCAAACTGCACTATAGAACATTCTTTTACAATTGTTCCAAGAAGAGATGGTATCACTGCTTCTCTTATTGTATCCAGTTGAATGAATGAATTCCAGGTGGCTGCTGACGAAGCTCGGGATTCCATAAATTAAATGAAGTGTTATGTCGAAAGCCTCTTGTAATTATTGAAAAAGAGAAGAGACTCCAATATGTGGATGTCCTTCTAACTCTTGTGCATCAATGAAAAACACTTTCATATTCAATCATTTGTACCTACATTCTTTTGCTACCTACTTTAATTAATTTTAACTAATCCAATGGGCCTAGTAAGCATAGTTTGATTTTTTCTAGGATTATACAAATAACCCCACAAAATTTTCATCTTTTTAATTGCTCAATATTATCTAAATCATACAAAATGTATGTTTAGTGAGATGGGACTTGAATTTTGTTCAGATTTCCCTTATATTTTGTTGGCAGTTTAAAGTCATGCAAGTCGGACATGAAAAGGATAATGTTTAAGGTAGAATAGCTTTGACCGAATGGATTAAAAATTGACTCTATTTCTTAATAATTTGTTTGGAAACATATGAACATATTTAGGTATGGATGGGAAAATTGTAAACTGTGACTTAAGAAATCTTGAATCTGAGGAATGACATGGGAAAAGGGATAAAAGGAATTAGAGAAAGTATTTCCTAAGAATGAAGTTACCACAAGTTGAAAAACCCGTTAGGAGGTTGAATTATGTAGGGCCACTTAAGGGAATTGGATGTATAGTCAAATAAAAACATCTTTTGGCTGACATGTCCATTATGTAAAATACTTATGCAAGGCCACCTAGGGGCACGTGCTGCATAGTCAAGAAAAAGAACTCTCCGAAAATTTACTTTTCTATTGCTAAAAGCCAGTGAAAGTTTATGGAGATTCAAATTTCCCAAAGCATAAAGTCTGCTGTATGGAGAGAGGTACTTGAATATGGATAGGATATTCTCAATCAAGATTTTCAAAGAATTGTATGAATGTCACTCTTGTGAAGTTCTAATCCAAACATAGGGAAGGGAAATATAAACCATAGACTTGAATACTTTCATATCATGAAAAAGAGTATGGGAGAAATATATTAAGGATGGATATTTTTGCGGATCCCTACATATCATCGTTAAGACAAATAAAGAAAAAAGAGGGTTTTACCCCCAAGAATGAAGTTACTACTATTTGAAAAACCCGTTAGGGGGTTTGAATTATGTAGGGACACCTAAGGGCTTTGACTTCATAGTCAAATAATAACATCTTTTGGATAACAGGTTCGTTATGTAGACTACTTATGCAAGGCCACCTAGAAGCATGTGCTGCATGGTCAGGCAAAAGAATTCTCGAGTATCATACATTCTGTGATAAGATATCAAGAAAAGGTTTATGGAGATCTGTAAGTATTTAAGGTTAGGAGCATGACACATAAAAATGTGTATTGTCCAATGCATGAAAGAGATGAATAAACCAATGCTGACCATAATCATGTTGTGGCTAGGTCCTGAATTGAGATGCTGGACTTCACAACATATCTCATTAGGATGAGAATCAAGCCATATGTAGTTCTTGAAATACAGTTTAACTTCATGTGAGATGAGAGCATAGGAGATCTTAGTTTAGGGTCATAGAGCTCGAAATATAATGAGGGGGACACATTGTGTGTTTGTTATAAACCTGGCGTGAATAAAGGCCTGGGTTTTCATATCACATTCATGTGTTCACAGGAGGACTTTTCATCCAAGGGACTGAAAGTAGAGTATGGGGTTAGGTCTAAAGACTTGGGTCTAGGTTTGAGGGATGATAGAACGTTCCTACTTATCCCATAAGGATGGGAATAAAGCTACACGAAGTTCTTGAAATACCCTCTATACAGATTTGGTCTGTACATGTGAAGGGTGAAAGGGGACTTTAGTGCCATGATGGTTGGATCCGAGATTAAAGGTTCGGGCATTTTCATGTATGAACATAGTCTTTATAATATAATATGATTAGAGATCAATGTCAATAATTATTCCATCTCAGGTGAGGGTGTCAAAGAATGTTGTAGTTTATTGTCGTACAGGACAAAAGTGCAAATAGTTTAAGGTCATATGCATGGACCAGTGCTGCACAGTTTACCGTCACATAGCTAAGAAGTATGGCTCTGCAGTTTAATGTATTGAAGTGAGGACAATGGGGGACTGTATAGTTTAATGTCATATAGCAAGGACGATGATGAACCAATGTGAATATATTGGTTTTGGGGGGAAGGCTTCACGGATCAACATCGTATGAGATGGAGGTGAACCTATGTGAAGATATTGGTTTTGGGCTTTAACCTTAGGATGTTGCCTACGTACCCAGCCTAAAAGGCAAGGATCAAAGTCTGCGTAGTTCGATTGAGAATGAATTGGTGATCGAGTTGTATTTTAGGATAACGACCCGAAAATGGTGTTGGGACTTACGCGTGATTATCAGCCCATAGAGGGTGTTATGATTGAAGCTCACTCTAAGCTCATGTGAGTCATTCTCGGTGTGAGAAACAAGAGGTAACAACAACCCTAACGATGCACAGTTTAATGTCAGGTAGGAAAAAGGGTGCTGTACAGTTTAGCATCATGTAGCTAGGATGTATTGTTGTGCAGTTTAACGTCTTGTAGGACATGTTCATAGTTTAACATCATGTCGGACGTATTAAGGGACTTTTTCATAGTTTAAATGTCATGTAGGATGAACATGTACAGTTTAACGTCATGTTGGATGACAAAGGGGACACAATTTAATATCATGTGGGATGTATTTGAGGACTTTTTCAGTTTTACATCATGTAGGATGAATATGTGAATAGTTTAATGTCATGTAGAACAATACAATTTTACGTCATGTAGGATGTTGGGTTTTACAATTTAACGTCATGTATCCAAGATGATGTTTATGCAGTTTAACGTCTTGCAAGATGTGAATATTTGTGTTACACAAAATACTTTTTCAAGAATCTGGCATTGGTTAGAGTTTTAATGAGTTTTCCATCCATTGAGATTAAAGAATAATCTCTATTAGAGTAGAAATTATGTATTGATTAAGGTCCTTCCCACTTTGGCTCATGCTTTAGAGGCTTCTTTCTGGGTATCATTGGAGTTCTGAGGACCAATAACAATTCTTCTTGAATGAATGAATGAAGTCAAACTTTTTTTTGAAAGCCCGTGATATTCGATTTTGATAGACTTCCATGTGGTGAAGGGTGCACAATATTTTTTCATATAATCGTTCCAATTCATCCAATCGCTTTTGAGATTGTTCATGTATAGATGACTGATCACAAATTTCTACTCTGAGCGAAGGTAATTTAACCTCAATGGGAAAGACTGCTTCTATTCCATATACCAATGAATATGTAGTGGACTGCGTAGTAGTGTAGGTGGTGGTCCGATAAGCCCATAAAGCATGAAAAAGTTTATTAGGCCATGATTTCTTATCTTTATCCACCATCTTTTGTAGTATTTTTGAAAGAGTCTTATTGAAGGATTCTATTTGGCCATTATCCGCTGCATGATACCGAGATGATTGGTTGGACTTGATGTTGTATTCTTGATACAACTTTCTCACCTCAGATGAATAGAGGTTGGTGCCATTGTCCATAAATATGGTACTAGGGACATTGAATTTGGTAATGATGTTAGACTTGATGAAGCTAACAATGCTTTTAGAACTGACTTCTTTGAGAGGTATTGCCTCTACCCATTTAGAAAAGAAGTCAGTAGCAGTAATAATATACTTAAACTGATTGGATGTAGCCGAAGGGT
This sequence comes from Viscum album, assembly GCA_963277665.1. NCBI lineage: Eukaryota > Viridiplantae > Streptophyta > Magnoliopsida > Santalales > Viscaceae > Viscum > Viscum album. The sequence goes on from OY728150.1 coordinate 1,038,155,784, forward strand.
AAGGTCCTACTAAATCCATTCCCCATGTGGCAAATGGACATGAGTATTTAGGTGTATGGAGAAACTCTGGGGGTTGATGAATGAAGTTGGCACATACTTGGCAAGAATGACATTTCTTAGTGAAATCAACACAATCTTGCATAATTGAAGGCCAAAAGTATCCAAGTCTTCGGATTTGACTAGAAAGTCTATGTCTAGACTGGTGGGCACCACAAACTTCTGCATGTACTTCATTCATGACAGCCATTGTCTCTTCACCATCAATACATCTGAAGAGAATTCCATCAAAACCTCATTTGTAGAGAATTATTTGGTGATCTGGGCTAATGTAAAGAGTAAAATTGACCACACGTCACCAAAATTGTTCTTTCCCGGCTCTATCAGGTGGGAGTGTTCAATTTTGAAGGTATTCCCTGATAGGTGTCATCCATCCTGTAGTATGACCATATGGTTTAGAAATGAGACTAATTTCATTGATTTCCTCTGTTCTGATTTGAACAAAAGGTGAAACTACATGACAGTGGGAAATTCTGATGATTGTTTCATCCCGGTTTGGATCTTCCAGGGCTGTGGCTACATTAGCCAGTGCATCAGCTTGGGCATTTTTTGATCGTGGGACATAAGAAAATGTCGGTTCTGAGGGAAATTTTTCCATTAAATCTCTAACTTAATCACACAAAGGGATTAAATATTCCTTTTTATGAAATAATCCCCATTAATTTGTTTGATTACCAAATCTAAATCACCTTTTACCCTAATGTGATTCACCTGTTCCTGAAGCGTCAATTCCAAGCCTGCGATGAGAGCTTGATATTATACTTCATTATTTGTACCACCTCCCAACAACAAGAAGGAATAGGGTAGCACAACCTTTTCTGGGGAAATAAGTACAATTCTTAACCCAACTTTTTTGAATTTAGGATCTTCCATTTTCTTCCCTATTGGACTTCTGGAGGTACCATCAAAGTATATTTCCCATGTTTGAGGATTATCTTGAATAGATAAGACTTCCTCATCAAGAAGTTCAATATTTAAAGATGTATCTTCAACAGATGGGTGTTCAACAAGGAAATCAGCCATAGCTTGGCCCTTTATTGCCTTTTGAGACACATACTGGATATCAAACTACTGTAAAATAACTTCCCACCTTTCCAGAGGTCCTGTAAGCATTGGACGACTAAGAATAACTTTGAGTGGGTTATTACGAGATACCAACTGGACCTCATGATGTTGCATGTAGTGTCTCAATTTCTGAATTTCAAAGATTAATGCAAGGTAACACTTTTCAATACTTGAATATCAAGTTTCTGTCTCAAGCATAGTCCGAATGAGATAGTAAAAGCTATTTTCATTCCCAGCATCATTCTTTTGGGAAAGGAAGGCACCCAATGACCGCTCTAAAGCTGTCACATAGAGAATAAGTGGTCTTCCTTGAACAGGTGGCATTAATACTGGTGGACTCAAGAGATATCTCTTGAGAATATCAAATTCTTTTTGACATTGTTTAGTCTACTGGTAGGTGACTCCCTTCTTCATTAATTTGGTGAAGGTTAAACACTTGCTTACCAAATTGGCAATGAAACGCCGAATATAGGCCAAGTGTCCTTGAAGTCATCTTAATTATTTCAAATTTCAAGGAGGTGACATACCAAGGATTTATTTTGTCTTCTCAGGATCAACTTTGATACAACGATGGCGTAAAAAAATGCCAAGAAATTTTCCTAAGGTTACCCCGAAAGAACATTTCAAGGGGTTCATCTTCAAATTGTGTTTTCGAAGTTTGTTGAATATGATTTCCAGATCAGCCAAGTGATCAGGAAATTTTCTGGATTTAACCACCAAATCATCCACATAAAATTCAACAAATTTCCCTAAAAAGTGTTTGAAGATATGGTGCATGGCACGTTGATATGTTGCACTTGCATTTTTCAGGCCAAAGGGCATTACCCGATAGTAAAACACACCTTGAGGAGCTCTAAAGCTTGTAGAATCCTCATCCTCTGGGGCCATTCGTATTTGATTTTACCTAGAATATCCATCCATGAAGGAAAGAGCTTCGTAGCCAGCTGTTGCATCAATTAAGAGTTCTGTGATCAGAACTAGAAAATCATCTTTGGGACAATGCTGATTAAGATCTCTGAAGTCAATGAAAAATCTAATTTGTACATTATTTTTTTCACAAGGACAATATTATCCAGCCATTTGGGATTGTGAACTTCTCTGATGAAGTTACCTTTGATAATATTATCAACTTCAGCTTCAATTTTGGAGGCATAAGTTGGGTGTGTTTTTTTTATTGCTTGCTTGAATCCCCGATGTTCTTCTGGAAAACCCAAATGATGAGTGGCAACATCGGGATCAAGACCTGACATTTCTGTATAATTCCAAGAAAATACATCTCTATTTTTCTTTAAAAATGAAGTATACATTACTTTCTCTTCAGTATTCATGGTCGTACTAATTAAAGTGGGGTGTGGATCTTCTTTTGTACCCAGATTTATTTCTCTGTGTTCATCTACAGTGTTAGAGATACCCTCTTCAAATGCTGGAGGAGAATCCCTGAGATCTTACTCTTCTTATTCAATATGTTTTACTTATTCTGTTTCTACTTTCATAGTAGATAATAAAGAAGAACTTCTATGGCCAGGGTAGAAGTTAAAATTTGAACATCTTGGAGAAGAGACTGCCATTTCTGACCCTATTGATGATGAAGGGTCTTCCTAGGGTGATAGAGAGGAGATGATGGATTGAGAATCGACATCATTATTTTCCTCTGGTATTTCTATAACTTCTTCTGACATGGTTGATGAAGTATATAATTACTGGATTTCAGCGTATTAAATGAAGACATCTCCATTTAAGCTTTCATCACTGCTTGGAAAATCAACAATTTCTCCCATGTTGTCTGGCTCGATTTCTGTAACTGACATTATGGAGGTTTCTATAAGAGTGTTTGGATTTAGGTTTATCCTATCAATTTTACTAATACGTAACACATAATCTATACTCACATGTATGAATGCATTTACTGGAATCTTTTCCAAACCATATGGAGCATTAATATGGGTAACCTTCTTTTCCATGGATTTTTCTTTTCCCTCCATGTGATAAAAATATAACTCAATATATTGAGATTAACATGTTTTGAATGGGGATTTTTCACCATACAATGTCCCAATTTGACCATTGAAAAAATATTTGAGACACTGATGGTATGATGAAGGTACATCTATATGTTGATGTAGCCAAGGTCTTCCAAGAAAAATGTTAAAAGATGTGTCCTGACGAAGAACCATGAAATCTGAATTAGACATAAGATCTCAAAACTGAATTCTGAGTGTAATTTCACCCAGAGGTTCTTGTTCATTTTTATCATATCCTTGCAACATCAAAGTAGAAGGAGATAAATCAGATTCTATGAGGCCCAATCGACGAAGTGTGTGAATAGGAATAAGATTGACTCCTGAGCCATTATCAATGAAAGCTCGTCAGATGTCTATATCATTGAATTTTCTAGATAAATACAAAGGTCTGATATGTCCATGTACAACATCATCTTCATCTTCATCTGTAAATGATATTACTACATGAAATTCTGCAGAATCATTCTCTATATGTTAGACCTCAAACACAGTAATTTCAATTTCGAATTCTTGAGGACTTGAAAAAGCCTCAATATGCGCCTCCTGAAGATCTTTTGATAGATTCAAGGCATCCAGAATTGATAACTTGGCTGGTACTTGGGCCAAATGTTTTAAGACATCATACTTTTGGTCCAAAGGTATGCGTTTCCCAATAGGAAACTGTGGTTTTGCAGGTGCCTTGGAAGTTGATGCTTTGGTAGTAGATGTATCCTGTATCACAGTAGGAGTTGGAAATACTTCTGGCTTTCGTAGATTAGACTGACTAGGTCTATCTATTTGCTGAGAGGAAGAAGGTGTGACCTCTAACCGGTCTTCCAGAATATATATGTTAGGACCAAATCTACCATTTGTGGAAGAACTTCCTTGTTCTTGTTGATCCCACTAAAGGGATTTTCCATGAGTTTCTTCTGCATATACAGTTCTAGTAGGGGTAGGAATAAAAAAGTGGCTTTTGGAATATCCATGTCTCCCCTCGTATCCTAGACCTCTGTCACTTCCTCTAATTCCTCTGTTTGATATAGGGAACTCAGGCTCATCAAAATCAAAACTGTCAATGGCATAATGATCTGTTAAATGAATCATGTTAACAGAACCAAAGATCAATTCTTCATCTGATGAAGATTCTTCCTGATTGGCCAGTTCAGGTTGTGCCGTTTGGTGGTGTGGTTCCTTTAGTTTTTAAGTAGATGGCATAAAATCTTCCAGAGTCAAAGTAAATTTAGGATTTGACATGAACTCATATTCTTTTGACTAATTCTTTCATAAAATTGCGCTGCTTCTTTGAATATTTTCCTTCTGATGAAGAGGGTTTTGTTGTGGCATTCATAATAGAAGACACAATTGATTGATTCAATTATGTTCATAAAATGGAATGAGTTCGGTTGATCATTTTCATAACTATCCAATCATCATATTTCTGGCTGTTTTTACTTTTGAATTTATTCCACTCACCTTCTTCCTCTAGATCAGTAGCAGTAACACATGGTTCTTGGGTTGAAGAGACTTTCAATTTTAAGTGTCTAGAGTCCACCATTTTTTTCAGGAGGTCTTTTAAGACAATACACTCCTGAATAGGATGCCCCAAAATCTGATGAAATAGGCAATAGTTGGAAAGGTCTTCATCTCCTTCCTTGTTCAGCCTTTTGGGCCTTAGCAACTGAACCAGGTTGTTTTCTAGAGCCGATATGAAGTACCCATGAACTTTTTCATTCCGGAAAGAATAAACATTGTTATTCAAATCTTCAATCTGTTTCTATCTTTGATCTCTTTGATCATATTGATGAGGCGGACATTTTTGTTGACTCTCGGGAGGTGGAGCCCTTCGATATGATGAAGGTTTTGAAGTGGAAGTAGGTAGAGGTGCTTGTTTAAGTATAACTGTAGCAGTCTCTGCTTTCCCTATTATCCATCCTGGAACTAATGGAATTACACAAGTTTTAGCCTTATTCTTTGTAATAGAATCTTCGATCTTCTGAGCGATTGAAGTAAGGTCTCAAAATCCACATGTGTATTTCAAAAAGATCAATGGTGTGCGTAATTCATCACACAGATTTGCCACACATATTGGCAAAAACTCTTCTTGAGGGAGTGCTAAACTTAAGGAATATGTTAATCCCTTCTAGCGAACAATGAAATATGAAACTCTTTCATTTTTTCCTTTGCTTAAAATTAGTACGATAAAAAACTTTCATCTTAGGAAATGTTGAGCTGGATTGAAGAAGAAATTTTTTATGGAGATCTTCCCACCCAGTAATTGATCGAGATTGCAAGATTATATACCAGAAGAAAGCAAGCCCTTGTAATGACTATACAAAACACCTGAGATTAACTGCTTCTTGTTGTTGAGGAGTTTCTATCATAGGATTACAAAGAGAAACAAAATGTGTTAAGTGTTGTTATGGATCTCCCGAACCATTAAAAATTGGGAATGTGGTACACACAAAATTTGACGGGGGTGGAATTGCATCCACAAATTCAGGGTAATCTCTCTTCTCTGGTTGAACTGGTGCACACTTTCCTTCTATAGCTTCCAACCGAGCTGTTAATGACTCAATGGTAGTAATTAATTTTTGAGAAACATCTGGTTGAGCTTGGACCTGAGTAGGTGCAATAACTGGAGTTTGGATGGGTGTGGAGACCGGTACTGTCACTGATGGTAGTACTACCGGTTGCTATCGTGTACGACCCATAAGATTAGACCTGTGAGGGTGTACTTGTAAATGGTAATATTCTTGATCCATACCAGTAGTTGCAACAAATTCCTTTGAGTGATTAACTCCATCATGCTTAGGAGGAAGACTACCTTAAATGTAACAACTGAGACTTTTATGTTATATAAATCATCAAAGGAATATTTTTCTACACACAACACTTGCTTGACTTGCTTGACACGAAATCACAACCTTCCTCGATAGCTTGCATCGTACACAATACCGAGTTTCACTAAACAATGATATACTATTAAAATATTATTAAAACTAGCCATTATGAATAGTAATAACCGCTTTTTGAAATTTTATAAATTTTATTTTTCAAAATGGACTTCATTTTTAGATTCGGAATATCGAAATTAGCCTAGGGTGAAATTTTGGTATTTTTCTGAATACTTTCAATTTTTGATGAATAGTGAAACCACTAAGTGATAGTTAAAAAACTGAATTTTTCATAAAACTTAATTTTACAGCTTCTGTGAGTGGAATCTGAAAAATCTGAGAGACACGGTTGATGTCAGTAAGTAAAATGTGGTTCAATGAGATGAAAATAATTTTTTGTGAATAGTAACTTTTTACTTTTATTTACCACGGTTAAAAGTAAATTGGGTAATTAAGGGTAAAAATGATATTATTATTACCCTAACACATGTCCTAATTATATTGTACAAGTGTAATTCGAACAAAAACAACCTTAGGAATAAAATATGACCATTTAGGCCCACTTGGATTAGATTAGGACATTTATTATTAATTTATTTAAAGAAGGGTTAAAATAGTTAAAATCAAAGTTTAATAAGTATATCATTTTTAATATAGGGTTATACATAAGATAAATTCGACTATAAATAAAAATTATAAAGCTAAAAATATTTCCTACATAATGATATTTTATTTGTCATTTTTAGACTTTAAATAATTTAATTTATTTATAACACAAATATGATGCAGTAATTATCTTATTAATGAAATATTGACATAATTGATGTTATAAATACCCATATAAATGTAATTTGAGACTTTTTATGAATTCCAATAATTTTATAGATTAATATGACATGTTAGTATTGATTTAGTTAACTTTTTTTGAACTAATAATTTTGTTATGATTTTCACAAAAATCAATTACTAAATAGTGTCAAAATTGACATAAAATAGTTTTTAAAACAAATATTATATTATTAATTGTTTTTTTATTCCTAAAAATCTAAGGTTCGGCCAAATGACTAAACTAAGGTTATATATATTAATAATAAACAACTTGGGGTTCGTTTGGCTTGTTATAGTGAGTTTATTAACCTTATAGTATAAGAACACAAGAAGACACGGTAAAAGTAAAATTATTTAACTTAATGATAAATCTAAATGATAAGGTTAAAATAGGAACCTAAACTTGTCTAAATTCTATTGGATGAGAGGATTTCGACCCATCCCCACCTTAGCTTCTAAATAAATCAAATTTGAGCTATTTAAAACCGAACTTGACTTTATAATAAAATAATATTTTTAGTTTTTCCAAAGGAGCCCCTCTCCTCCCTTATAAAAGGGAACCTCCTCCCCCTCTTCCTCACACCACTTTGAGCCTTCAAGCTCGGCCAAACCCTGCCACTTTCTCCTCTCCACTTCCCTAGAGACATCCTAGAGGTCCTGGTCTTCTTCAAAGACCAATTTTAGTTCCCTAAAAGGAGGTCTCAAAGAGGCGTTTCAAAGAAGAGGTAATGTCTGTTACCAATTCTTTCAACTTTATTCTTACAATTTTTTTTATTTAGTTGTTTCATTAGGAAGTAATAACATCAATATCACTCATATACTGATATGTTATTATAAGTATGAAACAACTCTATTTAACCATCTATCCATCCTACGGAAAACGAAATCACCGCGCGTGCGTACGTACGGAATACTGTCTCCACGCCGTGGTGTAATCTATTTTCCACCACCACCTTACTTGGATGGGTATAATGGTGTAAATAATGACTATATATGACTATTTTAATGTGATATTAATTCTGAAATAGTATACATACACTCCAATACAATTCCACGATCATGGGAACGATATCATCGCTCGTGCGTACGTACGGAATACCGTCTCCACGATGTGATGCGACTCGTTCTACATGATTTTCATTGCATAATGATTACATAAATGAATTGAGTGAATAAATATGATATATATTACACTAATACCATTCTGGAAATGAGGTATTTATAAACTAAAAAGAAAAATAAGAATTTATTCGACAAGACACGCATAAGAATAAAAAGTAATAAACACCTGAATAACAAGTAGTAATGAAATATTACTAATAAGAAGCTAAGAATATGACCATATATGATATAATAAAAATAAGTGTGATTCTGGAATAAGTCAATAACATTATTTAAATCATTATACAGGAGGTTCGGACACATACAAAGCAAATCGTACCTAAGGTAAGGGAAATATCACAATATCATTTTTATCCGAGATTGATTATTCTTTGGTATTTACTGGGGTGTATTTTATCATCCACATCCATGTTTCCTCAATATGTAATATTTATATCCTTCTGAAATAGTTTATATCAAATTTTACCCTTCGGTGAGTTTTTAGTAAAAGACATGAAAGGAATCTTTTGTCGTTTTTCGTACGAGGTACTTTTTGACTTTTCCGACAAAAGTACGAGAAGAATGTTTTCTTTTAACTTATACGGAATGAATGGATTTTTAAAACATTATTTCCAAGAAGCTTACCTTACAAGTTTTCAAGTTTATTTTTAATCAACTTCTTTTAGTTTAGAATTGTATGACATGTTAAGAAAGGAAAAGTGTTTTTGAAGTAGAAAGGATATTTTCCTCAAGAATGGAGTTCAAGTGTTTTATCAAAATTATTTTCCATCTAAGATAATAAAGGGTTCTGTTTCTATCCCTATTATTACATTTATTTGATTATGTTGTGATGGAATTATTTTTATGAATTCCTTTATCTTATATGAATTGTTTTATGATGTCACGATGTTTAAGATTCCCATTTTTATTACCTGGGTTATGCTATGATGTATGGTTTATGATTTTGTGGAACACATAAGAATGGTATCATTATGAGATGGGTGGGACCTATATCTCCCTCCAATTCATTGGGTAAAGATTTTATATCTCATGAGATAGACATGGCTGGAACGACAGGTTAAACCGGTTCAGTGAAACAGGACTGAAACGAGGAGTGAACTCGGTTCAGAAATGGACTTTGTCCACTAAGACAGTCTTGGCAATGAGTCTTGACTAATAAGAAATGATTCTCTATGATTATGTGTGTATGCCACAAAGTTTCATGTTTTAAGTTATGATTATTGGGATTACATTTCACTACTATGATTTATCCCATGTTATGAAATTATGATTTCTTTTGCAGGTTAAGATTTCCAAAAGTTATGTTCTTATGTATATGATGTGATTGATATTTCTTTTGTTTACCCTTACTGAGCATTTGAGCTCACCCTTTTGTATGTTTTATTTCCCTAGGTCAGGAAGAAGGTTATTAAGTAGGATATACCAAAAAGGGACTCTAGATATGATGAAATAAATGGGAGGCAAAGTAGACGCTTTATGAACCAGTTGTTTATGTTTCCTAGTTTCTAAAGACACTATACCTATACGGTCCTTTCCATGGTTTTGTTATATGTTGTAATAAGTATGCTTCAATTTTGAAGTATTAACAATGTATGTAAAGTATGGGTTGTTATAGTTGGTATCAGAGGAAAGGTATAGTCAACCTTTGGAAACTAGGATGTGAAAGCCTTAGTAAGAACCCTAAGGATAAGTCTAAGCATAGAACACAATATTAGTGTTTTAGAAATGGCCATGAATAACCTAGGATAAGACCTTATGTGTGAAATTTTATTCTTGATTATGCGGTTTTTCTATTATAATTAGTGTTGCTCACACTATTCTTCTTGGTTTTAGTCAATGGATGGAACCCGAAGGAACCGTGTTAATGCGGAATGCAATGGCCAATGCAATGATTGTCTCCCTGAGCAACCAAACGTTATGGGAGCTGGAATGAAAAATCTTGTAGCCATGCTCACACAACTTTCTCAAGACATGAATCATGCAGGACTTCCAAACGAGCAAAGGAAGGAGAAACATTCTGTTGACTCCTTCATGAGGCAGCATCCACCTTCATTCAGCGGGTCTACTGATCCATTAGTTTCTGAACAATGGATTAATACTACTGAAAAGATATTTTCAGTTCTTCAATGTTCTGAACATGATAAAGTCATCTTAGCAGTGTATCGTTTGGAAGGTGATGTTGATCAATGGTGGAATCTTATCAAGAATACGAGGCAAAGAGATAAAATTGAGTCCATGGAATGGGACGAGTTCAAGAACTTATTTTTCAATAAGAACTTCCCTCGTATTCTCCGAACAAAGATGGAGAAGGAGTTTTGGTTCACGCCCAAATTTACCCAAAAGAAGAAGGGTAGAACGGTCCTTGTAGTGTAGCTTGGGTTGTCGATTCCACAGAGACCTAAGAAGATACCTAAGATACACAACCTAAGAAATGGATTTTTGGCTATGAAGTGGCCAACTTGGATTGATTTTGGATGGGTTTTAAAGATATCTAATAGATTTAAGTGGATTCAATTTAAAAGAATGAGTTGATCCTAGGTTATCGCTCGGGTGGATTGGACGTATTTTCTTTTTAATGATTTCAACTTCTTAAATTTGAGATGGGTTCATTTAAGGAGATAAAACAACATCATCACTTACTGGTTTAATTCCTACACCCTCTAATACTAATCACCTATACACTTGAAGGATCAAAGTTTTGATCACTTCAAGGTAAAGGATCATATTAGTACTTGAAGTGTGTGGCTTTAAACTCAACAAGGACGATGGAGTTTAAAAATCATCAACTAAAAATCCCAATTAAAGAAGTGATTATACATTAATTAGGTGATAGATAACATCCAATCCAGCCCCTTGCTACTCCCTTGGATCAACCCATAAGTGGGTTAGCCCTCCATTGATCCCATGGTTTCAATGGAAGCAGAAAGTAGACTCATGAGGGAGGAAATGGAGAAGTAAAGAAAACAACAAAAATAAAATGATCACTCCACCGTTGTGTGAATAATTTCACAAGGGTTGGTGTGAATAAATTCACACCTTGATCCAACGGTATCAAAGTGATATTAAGAACAACAGAATAAGAGTAGAAGAAGAACTTTTATTAAGAAACTAAAGTGAATTGAACAACTTACATGTGAAAGACAAAATTGAGGCAACAAAAATGCAGCATAACATTACAATTGAACAAAGCATCCAAGATCCTCAACTCCTTCACCACCACTTCCTTAAATAGGCATTTTGGGAGCCTTGGGTCAAACCACCAACAGTACAAAGCATCTTAATTAATTTTTCTAGGCTATAGGTGGTGGAAAGCTTGTGGAATTTGGACTTTTCCACGTTTGACCCGAGGTGGCAGCCAGCTTTACTTCACCGAACATACGCGTCTGGAAGACCTTCTATAAGGCCGAAGCAGGGTGGGCCATAGAAGAAGACAATGGAGCTCCGGATGTCTTCTAACCGCCTGTAAAATTTGGGCCCATTTGGAGTTGTGGATTCCGAGATATGATTAAAGTAGTGGACTGTATTTCTGGGCCGCAGAATCTGGCCCAGAATTTTATCTCTAACTTGGGCCGACTAAATTACCAACATGGAGGCCGAATTAGCATTAACTCCTGAAGAGTGATTTGTTACTATACATGTCTTCTAGAATCCAATGAAATTTGGGATTAATTGGGCCTGTATGTTGGGCCCCACAGTCTCATCAGTGGGCTGATGTCCAATCTGCCTTCTCCAGAATTGCTTCCTTTCATTGCCAAATATCTCCATCATCCTCCCTGAATTCTCCACTGATCCCTGAATCAAACATGTTAATATTTAAGTGTAGATCAATTTAAAAAAATATCAAATTAAAATATTTAAAATTCAATTCCTTAAAATCAGATGAATCATTGGGTACTTTAAATGATGTTAAAAAATGTACCACATAATAGTGCATTTTAAGAAGGTATTACAATCATAATGTGAAATGATGTTCAAAGTGTAAAATGCACTAAAATGGTATTTATGAATAACAAAGAACATGAAAATTATGTATATTAACAATGAATATTAGCCTCATTTAGTGGCTAATCACACCCCCCAACTTGAGTTTTGCTAGTCCCGAGCAAAATATATCTCATCAAAAATGAAATTCGAATTCCCTTTTCCAAAAACATTTTAATACACAATGATCACCAAAAAACCTTATACCAAACAATCATGAAACCCATCAAAATATTTTAATACGAGATAGTTTCATAAGCAGATCCCAATCTCAAGCCCATTCCTTTGATCAAATCCATCATTATACTTCATCCAACTCAATTAGGTGTAATGATGTGTTGTGAATCACAATAGATATGGGGGTTCATTTTCATTCAAGGGGGAAATCATAGAAGCGCTAGGTGGAATCACATTTAATCCTAATATGAGTATTCTTCATCCTTTTTTTTTGCAATATTGCTATAGTAATTGAGATTGCAGTTAATCAAATTAACCCATGTAGCAAGACTTTGCCGATGACTCCCAGACTCAAAGGCCTTAGGGCACCAAGTGAAGCCCACATACTCGGGCATCGTCTCGAGTTAACTTAATCAAAAACAAAGTCATATTACCATAAATAGAGATATATTGAAAAACTCAGGGCTAGAAAACTCTGGAGTCACGATCCCCAAGTGCCGAAAGCCTCGCATTTTATCAATCCATTGCTCTACACGCAAATTTTTATTTTTATTTTTATTTTTATTTTTTTTAATAATTTTTTTTAATTTTTTTTTGAATACTCATATTATTCATAAAAATAAAACCAGCCTATGCTATTTATTATGGGTCCCCAAAAATTCAAATTAGTACCCCACAGTCTAGAGGACGTGCATTGTGACATTTTTTTTATTTGGATGAAAATATAAACGATGAAATATCACATTGGACAACCACACTTTCCAAAATCTATGCTCATGAAATTATACAAGGATTAAAATCAGAATTAGGGTATGCTAAATTATTTGATATTCAGTTTCAAAGTGTGCAATTCATATTACCATGTTCAAAGTTAAATGAATTTTTCCTTCCATTTAATTATTTTTTCAAATCATTCATTTTTTTTGACACAAAAGCATTTTTTTTATTTTATCTCCCCCCAACTTAAAACAACACTGTCCCCAGTGTTTGAAGAAATGAAAAATTAGGAGTAGAGGCAGGGAAAAAAAATTTAAAAAGGAAATTGAAAATGAGGATTATGGAATGAAGTCACCTGGTGGTTGAAGTTTGAAGTTCTTGCCGCTCGAATTTATTCCTTTGATATCCATGTCGCTTGCAAAGTTCCCTAGTGGAGAAAGGGAAAAACAAAACAAACAAAACAAACAAAACAAACAATATATATATATATATATATATATTTATATAATAAAGGAAGTAAAATATAAGAATATATATAAAAATTATAGAATAAGGTAGCACAAGAAGCCGTAGGTCAGTGGTAAGTGCGCGCCCCTGTCTCCCTTCGGTCCCGGGTTCGAGTCCCCGCGGCTTCGCCGGTTGTGACGGGGTTTGCCCCACGGCCTATGGCGTGGACTTTTTTTTGTATTATTATATATTTTTTTTCTAAACCTATTGAATAATAAAAACAAAATAAACTGATGATACATTGTCTTCTTTTTAAATTTCTGGGTAAGGTATTACTCAAGGATCACACCACGTGACACAGATGAATATGGTGCTCCTCTTTCGTACCCATCCATACTCATAATAGAAGAACAGTTCAAAAGTATATTTTTTTATTTTTAAATATAAAAATGATTAAGTAATCTTATTTGAAAAATAAAGATTATTCAGAAAGATTAGAAACATAAAAACCACGGGTTGCCTCCCATGCAGCGCTTTGTTTAACGTCGTTAGCCCGACATAGATCCCAAATTTATCAATTTTTTTCTGGTTCATAGATTGGATCAATTAACTCAATATCTATTTCTTGTTTATTGAATGATTCAATGAATGGTTTTAACCTTTGACCATTGACCTTGAAAATGTAACCACTTGTGGGATCTTGAATCTCTACTGCCCCATGGGGGAATACATGATGCACTATGAAAGGTCCTGACCATCTAGACCTTAACTTTCCCGGATGTAAATGAAGTTTTGAACTATACAAGAGCACAAGTTTTCCCGGTTCAAAATGTTTGACCTTGATATTCCTAGATTGGTAGGCTTGAACTCTATCTTTATTGATCCTTGAATTTTCATAAGCCTCCATCCTTAGTTCCTCCAGTTCATTGAGATCTAATTTCCTTTTTGTTCCGGCCAATGAGAGGTCATAATCCATTTTCTTAATTGCCCAAAAGGCCTTATGTTCAATCTCCACTGGAAAATGGCATGCTTTTCCATAAACCAACCTATATGGGGACATTCCTAAAATGGTTTTATATGCAGTTCTATAGGCCCAAAGAGCATCTAAGAGTTTCTCAGACCAATCTTTCCTAGAGGGGTTGACAGTTTTTTCAAGAATTTGCTTAATTTCACGATTGGCTAACTCAGCTTGACCATTGGTCTGTGGGTGGTAAGCAGTGGACACTTTGTGAGAAATTCCATATTTTTCCATGAGTGATGAGAATGGTCGATTGCAAAAATGAGTTCCACGATCACTTATGATAGCCCTAGGAATTCCAAATCTGGAGAATATGTTTTCTTTTAGGAATCTAATCACAGTTTGATGATCATTGGATTTTGTGGGAATGGACTCAACCCATTTTGAGACATAATCAAAAACTAAGAGTATGTAGAGGTATCCCCGAGAGTTTGGGAAGGGACCCATGAAATCAATTCCCCAACAGTCAAAGATTTCAACCACTAAGATGGGAGTGAGTGGCATTTGATTCCTTTTTGTGATGGACCCTACTTGTTGACACCTAGGACAGCTTTGACAAAATGTGTAGGAGTCCCTTGAGAGGGTGGGCCAGAAAAGACCACATTGAAGAATCTTAGCAGATGTTTTCTTAGAGGAAAAGTGTCCTCCACATTCCTCACTATGACAGAATTTAAGGATGGACTCTTGTTCAGATTCTGGAACACACCTCCTAATGACTTGGTCAGGGCAGAACTTATAGAGGTATGGATCATCAAACACATAGTGTCTAACATCAGAAAGGAATTTCCTTCGAGCTTGAGTCCCTAAGAATTTTGGAATGACTCCTATCACTAAGAAATTTGCTATGTCAGCATACCAAGGGCAGTCACTCACAGAGTATAAGTGTTCATCAGGAAACGAATCAGACACAGAGAGGTGATTTGAGTTGTCTTTGAATTCCATCCTAGAGAGGTGATCAGCTACAACATTTTCAACTCCCTTTTTATCCTTGATTGTGAGGTCAAATTCTTGTAAGAGAAGGACCCACCTAATCAGTCTAGCCTTAGCATCTTGTTTTTGGAAGAGGTATTTTAGTGCAGAATGGTCAGTGAACACAGTGATGGGTGATCCTAAGAGGTAGGACCTAAACTTCACTAAGGCAAACACAATATCAAGTAACTCCTTTTCAGTGGTGGTGTAGTTGATTTGGGCATCATTTAAGGATTTGCTTGCATAAGCAATGACATAAGGAGTTTTATCACAACGTTTTCCTAACACAGCTCCAACAGCAAAGTCACTGGCATCACACATAAGTTCAAAAGGAAGGTTCCAATTTGGAGATTTCATAATGGGAGGAGAGGTGAGAGAGGATTTGAGGGTTGAGAATGAACCCTCACAGCTTTCTGTCCAAACAAATGGAGCATCCTTTACTAAGAGAGCACAAAGGGGATGGGATATTGAACTAAAGTCCTTGATGAATCTTCTGTAGAAACCAGCATGTCCTAAGAAAGACCTCACTTCCTTGACAGTTTTGGGTGATGGAAGGTGACGAATGATGTCAACCTTTGCTTTATCAACTTCAATCCCCCTACTCGAGACCAGATGGCCTAGAACAAGTCCCTCTTTAACCATGAAATGGCATTTTTCCCAGTTTAGGACCAGATTTTTTTCTTCACATCTTGACAAGTCTCTCTCCACATTCTGCAGACATCCCTCAAAAGTATCCCCAAACACAGAGAAGTCATCCATGAAGACCTCAAGAAAATCCCCTACCATGTCTGAGAAGATTCCCATCATGCACCGCTGGAAGGTTCCAGGGGCATTGCATAACCCGAAGGGCATGCGTTTGAAGGAAAAGGTACCAAAAGGACATGTGAATGTAGTCTTCCCTTGATCCACTAGGGAGACCTCAATTTGATTGTACCCTGAGTACCCATCTAAGAAACAGTAGAAGGCATGACCTTCCACTCTCTCAAGGACTTGGTCAATGAATGGTAAGGGGAAATGGTCCTTCTTGGTGAATGAGTTTATTTTCCTATAGTCAATGCAGACCCTCCATCCACTACTCACCCTTGTTGGAAAAATCTCTCCATCCTCATTGGTTATCACTGTGATTCCAGCCTTTTTTGGAACCACTTGGATTGGGCTAACCCATTCACTCTCAGCTATGGGATATATGATACCAGCTTTCAACAATTTCAGAAGTTCCTTCCTTACTACCTCCATGAGATTAGGATTGAGTCTTCGTTGAGGTTGATGACATGGCTTTGAATCAGATTCCAGAACAATCCTATGAGTCCCGATAAGTGGGCTAATCCCAGGAATATCAAAAAGGGTCCAACCAATGGCTTTCTTATGCTTCCTAAGGACATATAGAAGCATCCTCTCATGATTGGGTTCAAGAGAAGAAGAAATGACAATAGGATGTGTTTGATTTTCCCCTAGGAAGGCATAATTTAGTGCAGCAGGAAGTTCCTTCAATTCAAGATCAGGTTGGTTTAGAATTTTAGCAGAAGATTGGGACATTGGATCAAGATCAATTTCTTTTTTTAGAGGTTCAGATAGGATTGATTCCTCACATGTGGAAGTTTCAGCTACTAGATTGGATTGATCAGATTTCGGGAAGGAAATTGGAGTGGTCTCCATGAAAGTGGTTTCTTGAAAGGTTTCACTAATTGTTGGACCTAAGACTTCATCATAAGAGAAATTTGAAAATGATTCAAGCCAAGGAGATAAACTTCCTTCATATGAACAAAGGAAATCAATCTCATTCTGACTTAAACATTCATCAAATATTCCTTAATGTTCCATGGATTCATTATCAATGCTTCCTATCATGTTTACTTCATGAATATCCTCGTCATCCCCTATTTGTGAGCTTGCATTATAGATGTTCAAGTCTAGACTCATGTTCCCAAAGGTGATGGTCATGTTCCCATTTCGGACTCGGATAACAGAGTTGATTGTTGCAAGGAAAGGACGACCAAGGATGATTGGGGTTTGTTCCTTATTTCCTAAATTTGGATGGTTGTCAAGGACAATGAAATCAGCAGGGTAGATGAAGTTTTCAACCTTTACCAGAACGTCCTTTAAAATCCCCTTGGGAACCCTAATGCTACGATCAGCAAGCTGAAGTGTGACAGATGTGGGTTTGAGCTCTTCTAGGCCTAACTGGCAGTACACAGCATATGGTATGAGATTGACACTAGCACCTAGGTCACACAAGGCATTGACAACTTTGCTTTCTCCTAGTTCAACATTGATGTAAGGGAAACCTGGGTCTTTCAACTTAGGAGGAATGGTCCCTTGAATGGTGGTACTCACATTAGCAGCCAAAAGGACTTGGTTTTTATGTGAAAATTTTCTTTTAAAAGTGCACAAGTCCTTAAGGTACTTTGAGTAGGCAGGTATAGTTTGGATGGCATCGAGAAGGGGTATGTTCAACTTGACTTGTGAAAATATTTCCCTCAACATTTCACTCAGTTCAGGATTGGGTTTCCCCCTCATGCGTTGAGGAAATGGTGCAGGTTGTGGGGTTGTTTGTTGAAGAGTTGTTTCTTTCACATTGTTATCAGTTTCCTCAGTTTGATCTTGTGGTTAATTTAAATTTTCATCCAAGTTTGAATCTTCAGGTGGGTTCTGAATTAGTTGTTCAGGTTTCTCAATTGATTTCCCACTTCTTAAAATAGTCACAGCCTTTAGTTGTTCATGAGTTGTTTGAGCACAACTTGACTCTCCCCTTGAAGTTGAGGATGGCACCGCCTGAGTAGGCATGGGTGCCTTTCCTGTTTTGATGGTTTGAAGTTCTTGTTTTAGGGAAGATACCTCCGAGTTCATCCTCTCCATTTGTTTGCACAGTTGTTCTAGTAGGCTTTGTGGAACAGTTTGGGTGGGTGCTTGAGTAGGTTGGTTTATCCCAGGGGGATATTTTGGAGGTGGGATGGTTTGTTGAAAATGGACCGATTGCTGTTGGTATTGGATAGGTTGGGTTTGGAACTGGTTATGGGTTTGGTAGTTCTGTTGAGGGTAAGGATTTTGCCCTTGTGGTTGGCTATGTTGTTGGTTATCCTTCCATCGGAAGCCTGGGTGGTCATTGTACCTAGGATTGAAGGTGTTTTGGTATTGGGGCTTTTGAAAGTTTAGGGCATTGACTTCCGCTGGAGGTCCTCCTAGAAGAACACCCTTGATGGATGGAATGGTTGGGCAGTTGTCTGTTTTATGGTCATGTTTGTCACAAATTGTGCAAACAAGGTCTACATTTTGGATTTCATGGACTTTCCTAAGGTCTATCTCTTCAACCTTCCTAGAGAGTGCTGCGAGTTTAGCCCTAAGGCTTTCCTCTTCTCTAAGTGTATGAATTCCAGTGGTTCTTTGTGGATTTTCAGAATAAGGTGAAGTTCCCCAAGTTTGGTTTTGTTCAGCCAGACTTTCGAGATACTTGTAAGCATCATTTGGGGCCTTGTTTTTAAAGGTTCCATTACACATCATGTCAATGAACTGTTTGTTCCCCGGACCCAACCCTTCATAGAAAATTATCACTTGTTCAGGTATGGAAAACCCATGGTGTGGAACCATGTTTAGGGTGTCTTTGAACCTCTCCCATGTTTCATAAAATGACTCTCCCTCTTTTTCAAAAAAGTTTTGTATGCTCTTTTTAAGTGCAATTGTTTTGTGATGAGGGAAGTATTTTTTTTAGAATTCTCTTTGCAGTTGGTCCCAAGAGTGGATTGATGCAGGTATCAAGTTGTTTAGCCAATTTTTAGCTCGATCCTTTAGTGAAAAAGGAAATAGCCTCATCTTAGCTGATTCTAGTTGATGTGGGGGACACATGGTTTCAACAATGTCGTTGAACTCTTTGACATGAAGGTATGGCATTTCTGACTCCGTCCCATGAAAGGTTGGAAGGTGGTTTAGGACATGGGGTTTGAATATGTAGTTGGTGTCTCCTATGGAATTGTGTCTAATGCATGAGGGGGCATTGGTCCAAGCTGGAGTGAGGTAGTCGTTCATGGTTTGATCAACTACATTCCCTAAGTCTGGAGCTTCTTGGTTTTGGTTTCCCATTTGATTCCCCCCAGGGTTTACAATTTGATTTTGTGGATGACCCTCCATTGGACTTGTTTCAAGTTCTGACTTTGGGGTTTCAAGAATATTTGAATCTGATTTAAGCAATCCCTTAGGTTCACTTGACTCCCCTATCTTAGGACTTTCCACCCTAACTAGTCTATTTGAGAAATCGCGGGTGTAGGCGGACATGCGCCGAAAAAAAAAGCGAGAAATGGACAAGATAAGAGATCTTGGGTGAGAGTAGAGGAATGGAGGTGAGGAAAGAAGGTTTTTTTTGGATCTAAGGTACTTACTTGGTCCCCGGCAACGACGCCAAAATTTGGTTCACGCCCAAATTTACCCAAGAGAAGAAGGGTAGAACAGTCCTTGTAGTGTAGCTTGGGTTGTCGATTCCACAGAGACCTAAGAAGATACCTAAGATACACAACCTAAGAAATGGATTTTTGGCTATGAAGTGGCCAACTTGGATTGATTTTGGATGGGTTTTAAAGATATCTAATAGATTTAAGTGGATTCAATTTAAAATAATGAGTTGATCCTAGGTTATCGCTCGGGTGGATTGGACGTATTTTCTTTTTAATGATTTCAACTTCTTAAATTTGAGATGGGTTCATTTAAGGAGATAAAACAACATCATCACTTACTGGTTTAATGCCTACACCCTCTAATACTAATCACCTATACACTTGAAGGATCAAAGTTTTTAGCACTTCAAGGTAAAGGATCGTATTAGCACTTGAAGTGTGTGGCTTTAAACTCAACAAGGACGATGGAGTTTAAAAATCATCAACTAAAAATACCAATTAAAGAAGTGATTATACATTAATTAGGTGATAGATAACATCCAATCCAGCCCCTTGCTACTCCCTTGGATCAACCCATAAGTGGTTTAGCCCTCCATTGATCCCATGGTTTCAATGGAAGCGGAAAGTAGACTCATGAGGGAGGAAATGGAGAAGTAAAGAAAACAACAAAAATAAAATGATCACTCCACCGTTGTGTGAATAATTTCACAAGGGTTGGTGTGAATAAATTCACACCTTGATCCAACGGTATCAAAGTGATATTAAGAACAACAGAATAAGAGTAGAAGAAGAACTTTTATTAAGAAACTAAAGTGAATTGAACAACTTACATGTGAAAGACAAAATTGAGGCAACAAAAATGCAGCATAACATTACAATTGGACAAAGCATCCAAGATCCTCAACTCCTTCACCACCACTGCCTTAAATAGGAATTTTGGGAGCCTTGGGTCGAACCACCAACAGTACAAAGCATCTTAATTAATTTTTCTAGGCTATAGGTGGTGGAAAGCTTGTGGAATTTGGACTTTTCCACGTTTGACCCGAGGTGGCATCCAGCTTTACTTCACCGAACATACGCGTCTGGAAGACCTTCTAGAAGGCCGAAGCAGGGTGGGCCATAGAAGAAAAAAATGGAGCTCCGGATGTCTTCTAACCGCCTGTAAAATTTTGCCCCATTTGGAGTTGTGGATTCCGAGATATGATCAAAGTAGTGGACTGTATTTCTGGGCCGCAGAATCTGGCCCAGAATTTTATCTCTAAATTGGGCCGACTAAATGACCAACATGGAGGCCGAATTAGCATTAACTCCTGAAGAGTGATTTGTTAATATACATGTCTTCTAGAATCCCAAGAAATTTGGGATTAATTGGGCCTGTATGTTGGGCCCCACAGTCTCATCAGTGGGCTGATGTCCAATCTTCCTTCTCCAGAATTGCTTCCTTTCATTGCCAAATATCTCCATCATCCTCCATGAATTCTCCACTGATCCCTGAATCAAACATGTTCATATTTAAGTGTAGATAAATTTCCAAAAATATCAAATTAAAATATGTAAAATTCAATTCCTTAAAATCAGATTAATCATTGGGTACTTTAAATGATGTTCAAAAATGTACCACATAATAGTGCATTTTAAGAAGGTATTACAATCATAATGTGAAATGATGTTCAAAGTGTAAAATGCACTAAAATGGTATTTATGAATAACAAAGAACATGAAAATTATGTATATTAACAATGAATATTAGCCTCATTTAGTGGCTAATCAAGTTTCTTGAACTGAAGAAAAAGTATGATGAATCTGTTGGTACCTATGAAGAAAATTTTACAAGACTTGCAAGGTACGCTTCTAGTATTATTATCCAACCTGAGAGTAAGATCGATCAATTATTTAGTGGCTTAAAACCAAGTCTTTGAAGGGCGTTAGCCATAAGGGACTTCAATAGCTACAAGGAAATCATTCGATGTGCTCTCAAAGTCGAGATGGAGATTGGAGTAACCCATTAGTCATATGGGTTTGATAAGAAGAGGAAAATGGAATTCAAAGTAAAATCTAAAGAACACACTGAAAAGAAGATGAGTTTTCCTTTATGCTCAAAGTGTGGAAAGAAACATGGGGGGAGTTGTCTTAAAGGGACAAGTAAATGTTTCAAATGTGGAAAGGGAGGTCATCGGGCATTTGAATGCCGAAATGATGGGAAGAAGATGTCTAATGATGCAAACAAAGGAATGGATACACAGAATGAACCTACTACACTTCAATGTTTCAAGTGCAAGGATATGGGGCATTATGCCAATCAATTCCCAAATTCAAGGGTTGATGATGATGGTCGATGTCAACAAACTCTTAAGGCTAAAGAAAAAGCAAAGTCACATGCAATTTCTATCAGCGATGTGGAGTACGATAACGATGTGGTGAAAGGTACACTTACCATCCACTCTAAATTAGAAAATGTTTTATTTGATTTTGGATCCACCCACTCCTTTATTTCTGAAGAATTTTCTAAGGATATCACCGTATTACTTCAACAATTAGATGTTGAGTTAGCTGTGACAACCCCTAATGGCACAACAGTCGCATAAAAAGTTTATAATTCTTCTCCGATCAAAGTTTGTGGGAAAGTGCTTCCTGTAAATCTTGTGATCCTTACTATTGTGGAATTTGATGTGATTCTTGGCATGGATTGGATTTCTTTATATGGAGATCATATCAATTTCCAAATAAGGGAAGTCACATTTCATATTATAGATCAATCTATGATCGTCTATCAATGCAAGGATGAACATAACCTTCCAGTGGAAATTCCTTCCATCTTATGGGTCTTGATTCCACTAAATGAAGGTTATTTATCTGAAATGGTTGGTGAGAAACTCACGATTAAGAATATTCCCATTTTATGGGAGTTTGATGATGTCTTTCTAGAGGAATTACCGGGTCTTCCACCAAATCGTGAAGTTGAGTTTTCAATAGAACTCGTACCAGGTGATTTGCCTATTTCAAAGACACCTTATAGAATGGCCCCAATTGAGTTGCAGGAATTGAAGAAGAAACTCAAAGAGAATCTTGATAAGGGGTTCATACGCCCTAGTGCGTT
This sequence comes from Viscum album, assembly GCA_963277665.1. Lineage (NCBI taxonomy): Eukaryota > Viridiplantae > Streptophyta > Magnoliopsida > Santalales > Viscaceae > Viscum > Viscum album. The sequence continues at coordinate 1,038,178,538 of OY728150.1, forward strand.
ACCTTGGGGAGCACCTGTTCTGTTTGTTAAGAAGAAAGATGGATCAATGAGACTCTGCATTGATTATCTAGAACTTAACAAGATCACTATCAAGAACAAATATCCTCTCCCATGCATTGATGACTTATTTGACCAACTACGCAGAGCTCAATACTTTTCCAAGATTGATCTTCATTCAGGGTATCATCAATTAAGGGTCAAAAGGGAGGATATACCAAAGACGACTTTCTGTACAAGGTATGGACACTATGAATTTATAGTGATGCCATTTGGTCTTACTAATGCCCCTTCTATCTTCATGGATCTTATGAATAGAGTCTTTAGAGACTATATTGACCAGTTTGTGGTAGTCTTTATAGATGATATTCTTGTCTATTCAAAGAGAAAGGAAGAACATGAAGATCACTTGAGAATTATATTAAAGACCCTGAGAAAGGAGAAGCTTTATTCCAAATTTACCAAGTGTGAATTTTGGCTTCAAAAAGTTTCATTTTTGGGTCACATAATCTCAAAAGAGGGGATATCTGTGGATCCAGCAAAAATAGAGGTTATCGAAAGATGGTCGAGACCAACAACAGTGACTGAGATCCAAAGTTTTCTTGGTTTGGATGGATATTATCGACGTTTCATGAAAGGTTTTTCACGATTATCTAATCCACTCACCAAGTTGACTTGGAATGTAGTTAATTTTGTTTGGATGGAGGAATGTGAAGAGAATTTCAAGGAGTTGAAAAGAAGGTTATCCAGTGCACCTGTGCTCACACTGCCTTGTAGTGGAGAAAGGTTTGTGATCTACAGTGATGCATCCAAGAAGGGTTTGGGGTGTGTTCTTATGTAGAATGATATGGTGATAGCTTATGCCTCACGACAGTTGAAAATACATGAGCAAAATTACCCAACTCATGATTTGGAGTTAGCTGCGGTAATCTTTGCATTAAATATTTGGAGACATTATCTTTATGGAGAAAGGTGTGACATTTATACTGATCATAAAAGTTTAAAGTATATTTTCACACAAAAGGAGCTGAATATGCACCAAAGAAGATGGTTGGAGCTGATTAAGGATTACGACTGCTCAATCCATTACCACCCTGGGAAATCAAACAAGGTGGCAGATGTATTAAGTCAACAAGACCACGCCAGTTTATCCATGATGAGGATCACAGAAGATCCAATATTTATGGATTTACAAAGGATGGATCTTGGAATTATAATGTAAAGGGAAAAATATTATCTTTCTCAAATGAATGTTCAACCATCTATACATATGAAGATTAAAGAGGCGCAGAAAGAAGATGTAGTGTTACAAAAGAAGGTGAGAAATATTCCTGAATTCAACCTTGATTGTGATGGGATAATAAAGTTCAGGAATTGGGTTTGTGTTCCTCCCATCCCGGAATTAAAGAAGGAGCTACTGGATGAGGCTCACAGTTCTTCCTTCTCTATTCATCCTGGAAGCATGAAGATGTATAGGGACCTGAAAGAGTACTTCTGGTGGGATGGCATGAAAAGAGATGTTGCTGAATATGTCTCTCGATGCTTGGTTTGTCAGCAAGTTAAAGATGAGAGACAGAAGTATAAGGGGATGTTACAACCATTACCCATACCCGAATGGAAGTGGGAAAAAATCACTATGGACTTTGTCACAGGACTTCCTAAAACATCCAAAGGAAATAATGCTATCTGGGTCATAGTTTATCGTCTTACAAAGTCGGCACACTTCATCTCTATTAGAGAGGATTTCTCTCTAGACCAGCTTGCCAGGATATATGTAAAAGAAGTGGTAAGATTGAATAGAATACCAATTTCTATTATATCTAATCTGGATCCGAGGTTTACCTCAAAGTTCTGGCGAAATCTTCAGCATACTCTGGATACAAAGTTGAGTTTCAGCACTGCTTATCATCCTCAGACAGACGGTCAGTCTGAGAGAACAATTCAAACTCTAGAAGATATGTTGAGAGCTTTCTCTATGGATTTCAAAGGTGGTTGGGATCAACACCTACCTTTGGTGGAATTTTCTTATAATAATAGCTTTCACTCCAGTATTTAGATGGCTCCTTATGAAGCTCTCTATGGAAAGAAATGCAGGACTCCAACTTGCTGGGATGAAGTTGGGGAAACAAAGCTATTAGGACATGATCTTGTTGATGAGATGGCAGAAAAGGTCTGATCTATTCAACAACACATAAGAGAAGCTCAGAGTCGACAGAAAAGTTATGCCGACAACCGAAGAAAAGACCTAGAGTTTGAAATGGGTGATAAAGTGTTCTTACGAATATCTCCCTGGAAGAGGGTCATGAGATTTGGAAAGAAGGGGAAGTTGAGCCCTAGATATATCGGTCCTTTCGAAATACTGGATCGTGTTGGAAAGGTAGCTTACCGATTGGCGCTTCCACCAAATCTCTCTCAAGTTCACGATGTGTTCCATGTATCTCTCCTGAGAAAGTACATACCTGATCCTTCACATGTACTCAGCTCAGAAGTTGTACCACTGGAGCAAGATCTTTCTTATGAAGAACAGCCGATAGAGATTCTGGATCGTAGCGAAAAAGTTCTACGAAACAAGATCACTCGCTTGGTGAAAGTTTTATGGAGGAACCACTAATTAGAAGAAGCTACATGGGAGCTTGAGGATATGATGAGGGAGAGGTATCCCCATCTGTTTGTTACAAAGTGACGAATTTCGAGGGTGAAATTCATTTTAAGGGGGGTAGAATGTAACAACTGAGACTTTTATGTTATATAAATCATCAAAGGAATCTTTTTCTACACACAACACTTTCTTGGCTTGCTTGACACAAAATCGCGACCTTCCTCGATAGCTTGCGTCGTACGCAATACCAGGTTTCACTAAACAACGATATACTATTAAAATATTATTAAAACTAGCCGTTATGAATAGTAATAACCACTTTTTGAAATTTTATAAATTTTATTTTTCAAAATGGACCTCATTTTTGGATTCGGAATATCGAAATTAGTCTAGGGTGAAATTTTGGTATTTTTCTGAAAACTTTCAATTTTTGATGAATAGTGAAACCACTAAGTGGTAGTTAAAAAACTGAATTTTTCATAAAACATAATTTTACAGCTTCTGTGAGTGGAATCTCAAAAATCCGAGAGACACGGTTGATGTCAGTAAGTAAAATGTGGTTCAATGAGATGAAAATAATTTTTGGTGAATAGTAACTTTTTACTTTTATTTACCACAGTTAAAAGTAAATAGGGTAATTAAGGGTAAAATGATATTATTATTACCCTAACACATGTCATAATTCTATTGGACAAGTGTAATTCGAACAAAAACAAACTTAGGAATAAAATATGACCATTTAGGCCCACTTGGATTAGATTAGGACATTTATTATTAATTTATTTAAAGAAGGGTTAAAATAGTTAAAATCAATGTTTAATAAGTATATCATTTTTAATATAGGGTTATACATAAGATAAATTTGACTATAAATATACATTATAAATCTAAAAATATTTCCTACATAATGATATTTTATTTTTAATTTTTAGACTTTAAATAATTTAATTTATTTATGACACAAAGATGATGCAATAATTATCTTATTAATGAAATATTGACATAATTGATGTCATAAATACCCAAATAAATGTAATTTGAGACTTTTTATGAATTAAAATAATTTTCTAGGTTAATATGACATGTTAGTATTGATTTAATTAACTTTTTTAGAACTAATAATTCTGTTATGATTTTCACAAAAATCAATTACTAAATAGTGTCAAAATTGACATAAAATAGTTTTTAAAACAAATATTATATTATTAATTGTTATTTTATTACTAAAAATCTAAGGTTTGGCCAAATGACTTATATAAGGTTATATATATTAATAATAAACAAATTGGGGTTCGTTTGTCTTGTTATAGTGAGTTTATTAACCTTATAGTATAAGAACACAAGAAGACACTGTAAAAGTAAAATTATTTAACTTAATGATAAATCTAAATTATAAGGTTAAAATAGGAACCTAAACTTGTCTAAATTATATTTGATGAGATTATTTCGACCCATACCCACCTTAGCTTTTAAATAAATCAATTTGGAGCTATTTAAAACCGAACTTGACTTTATAATAAAATAATATTTTTAGTTTTTCCAAAGGAGCCCCTCTCCTCCCTTATAAAAGGGCACCTCCTCCCCCTCTTCCTCACACCACTTTGAGCCTTCAAGCTCGGCCAACCCCTGCCACTTTCTCCTCTCCACTTCCCTAGAGACATCCTAGAGGTCCTGGTCTTCTTCAAAGACCAATTTTAGTTCCCTAAAAGGAGGTCTCAAAGAGGCGTTTCAAAGAAGAGGTAATGTCCGTTACCAATTCTTTCAACTTTATTATTCCACTTCTTCTTATTTAGTTGTTTCATTATGAAGTAATAACATCAGTATAAATAATATACTGATATGTTATTATAGGTATGAAACAACTATATTTAACCATCTATCCATCCTACGGAAAATGAAATCACCGCGCGTGCGTACGTACAGAATATCGTCTCCACGCCATGGTGTAATCTATTTTCCACCACCACCTTACTTGGATGGGTATAATGGTGTAAATAATGAATATATATGAATATTTTAATGTGATATTAATTCTGAAATAGTATACATACACCCCAATACAATTCCACGATCATGGGAATGATATCATCGCTTGTGCGTACGTACGGAATACCGTGTCCACGATGTGATGCGACTCATTCTACATGATTTTCATGGCATAATGATTACATAAATGAATTGAGTGAATAAATATGATATAAATTACACTAATAACATTCTGGAAATGAGGTATTTATAAACTAAAAAGAAAAATAAGAATTTATTCGACAAGACACGCATAAGAACAAAAAGTAATAAACACCCGAATAACAAGTAGTAATGAAATATTACTAATAAGAAGCTAAGAATATGACCATATATGATATCATAAAAATAAGTATGATTCTGGAATAAGTAAATAACATTATTTAAATCATTATACAGGAGGTTCGGACACGTACAAAGCATATCGGACCTAAGGTAAGAGAAATATCACCATCTCATTTTTCTCAGAGATTGATTATTCTTTGGTATTTACTGGGGTGTATTTTATCATCCACATCCATGTTTCATCAATATGTAATATTTATATCCTTATACAATAGTTTATATCAAATTTTACCCTTCGGTGAGTTTTTAGTAAAAGACATGAAAGGAATCTTTTGTCGTTTTTCGTACGAGGTACTTTTTGACTTTTCCGACAAAAGTACGAGAAGAATGTTTTCTTTTAACTTATACGGCATGAATGGATTTTTAAAACATTATTTCCAAGAATATTACCTTACAAGTTTTCAAGTTTATTTTTAATCAACTTCTTTTAGTTTATAATTTTATGACATGTTATGAAAGGAAAAGTGTTTTTGAAGTAGAAAGGATATTTTCCTCAAGAATGGAGTTCAAGTGTTTTATCAAAATTATTTTCCATCTAAGATAATAAAGGGTTCTGTTTCTATCCCTATTATTACATTTATTTGATTATGTTGTGATGGAATTATTCTTATGAATTCCTTTATCTTATATGAATTGTTTTATGATGTCACGATGTTTAAGATTCCCATTTTTATTACATGGGTTATGCTATGATGTATGGTTTATGATTTTGTGGCACACATAAGAATGGTATCATTATGAGATGGGTGGGACCTATATCTCCCTCCAATGCATTGGGTAAAGATTTTATATCTCATGAGATAGACATGGCTGGAACGACAGGTTAAACCGGTTCAGTGAAACAGGACTGAAACGAGGAGTGAACTCGGTTCAGAAATGGACTTTTTCAACTAAGATAGTCTTGGCAATGAGTCTTGACTAATAAGAAATGATTCTCTATGATTATGTGTGTATGCCACAAAGTTTCATGTTTTAAGTTATGATTATTGGGATTACATTTCACTACTATGATTTATCCCATGTTATGAAATTATGATTTCTTTTGCAGGTTAAGATTTCCAAAAGTTATGTTCTTATGTATATGATGTGATTGATATTTCTTTTGTTTACCCTTACTGAGAATTTGAGCTCACCCTTTTGTATGTTTTATTTCCCCAGGTCAGGAAGAAGGTTATTAAGTAGGATATACCAAAAAGGGACTCTAGATATGATGAAATAAATGGGAGGCAAAGTAGACGCTTTATGAACCAATTGTTTATGTTTCCTAGTTTCTAAAGACACTATACCTATACGGTCCTTTTCCATGGTTTTGTTATATGTTGTAATAAGTATGCTTCAATTTTGAAGTATTAACAATTTATGTAAAGTATGGGTCGTTATATTGAAGTAGTTCTGCATTTAACCTCCTTAACTCCTTCATTTCTTCCTCTTGTTGTGCGAACCTTTCCTCTAATGAGAGTGATTGGCCTTCTCTAGAGGTAGGGTTGAATGTAACCTGAATTTTTTTCTTTCCCCTTGTTGGACACCTTTAGGAGAGGGGGAAGTTGGTTATTTGAAGGAATACCTAGATTCTGGGTAAGCCTTTGATTCCAGGTACGCACACCTTCTTCATTTTTTTCGGTACATACAACCTCTTGAACATGAACTTCTTCATCCAATTCCTCTGAGTGAGCCACATGTTCTGGGGGATCGGTGACAACGACATTGATGACATTTATCAATGCATAACACATTGCAGCCTTTCTATCGGTGCTTCTATGATACTGTCTTCTTCCATGTCCTTTATGAGACATTGACTTTTATTTGGTTGATCCCTCAGGAACTTCTTGATGAACCATAATTTGGAGGGAGTCTTCTGAAAATTTGGCTCTGCGTTCCTCCTGTGGATTCTTCTCTAATCGAGAGAAGATTGACTTTCGTTGAAGAAGAGATTGAGGATTTGAAAAATTCCCCAGTCCGGTGGATTGGGGATGTTCCTATTTTTCCTGGTCAACTCCTCGAATCCTGTCTGTTGATTCCAAGGGTTGGGTTAAAAGAGTCTCCAGTCTGGCGAACTGAGGTGGATCTTGAGCTTCTATATCTGATACTTTCTTAAAATCTCTCCTGATTTTGCAGAATATAGTCCAGAAATTGGCTGGATGCATCCTCCTACATCCACTCAAATCACCTGGCTCAGATGACCATTGGATTATTTCTGAAACTTCTGTCACTTGATGATACACCTTCTCTAAACGAGAAGCATGTTCGATATTCTCACTTTCTTGATGCAATAGTAATTCTACAACTTGTTCTTTATATGACTGACTTTGGGAAGAACTAGTTGAGTCCTGTTCTTTAGAAAGCATCTGATTACACACAAAACCAGTTGGATGTGGCCAGACATGGGAAATAACATTGCATGAGACCAATTTTGGTAGGCTTTGTTGGATAGAGATCACAGTAAAATGCAATTCTCCATGAACACCCCATCCCATGATATGAATACCAGATGGGGCATTGGTAATTAACTGGCGCAACATTTTTAATGTGCTAAGGCATGCACACGGAAGGGTTCTCTACTATTTTTCAACCCTTGTATGTCGAGAAACTGAGAGAGATGGAAAGTCAATTTGGCGTTGAAACCCTTCTATTATCCTAACATGATTTTGATATTCATCATAAGGTAATATTTTCTCTTTTAAGTGACAAAGAGTTTTCCATATATTGAGACGAATATCTTGAATACAATCTTCTGTCAACGTTTCTAGAATATCATAGTGAGAGTTATCCAAAGGCCAAAACATGACTGGTATTTCACCTTTCACCAGTTGTTTTCTCATATTTAGCACTTCCTCTTTGTCATTTGGTGAAGATTCTTCTACCTGATTGGACCAAAGCTAGTGCTTCTTTGTTACTTCATCAGATTCAACAATATTTGTAGAGAATTAATTGGTCAAATTAGAAGATGAACGACCCAAGGGTGGTTCAGAGAATGAACTACACCCCGGGCTATCTTATGGTTGATAAAGTATTTCATCTGCAAGCGGTAAGGCATCAGACATGACTGGATTCGCATTTGAAAGTGCCTCATGATAAGAGGGCTTTCTCCTTACTGCATTTTCCATTGAAGAATTTCCTATGCAATGCAAATTACTTTTGCGGAGAGGACTTTCACAGATAAATTCATCATCATGGGGAGGATCACCATGGTGGGTTACAACAAAAGATGAAAACTATTTCTCCTTGGTCTTCTAGCCACGCACAGGGTTATCGTGACTCTCATCTGAAGATGATACTTCGAGATTGAAAGAATTTTCAAGAAGCAATCCATCATGAGGAAGTGTCTGATGAAGACCTTTAGAACTATTGTTGTTAATTATGGAATTTGGAAATGAGAGAGAAGAATCTTAAGCTGTAACTGATAATCGTCTGAGAGCTTCAAGAACTCCAGCATTGAGAAAGGCCTTATTGCAGATTGGATCTTGATTTTTCAACTGTGTTGGATGCGTCTTTTTATTGGATGTCTTTTTACTCACTTTGGAAACCAATTATTGTTGAAAGTGGTTATTATGGGCAGGTGTATGTGCATGATTAGGAGAAATGGTTAGGTTAGTCTGATTATCTCAATTTAAATCGGGTGTATGTGCCCGACTTGATTGTCCGTATGACATGGGGGAGTATGCCCCACGACCCTATTGGATTGGAACAGAGGTGTGTGTCTTCTCCGAAGTGACATGTTTATGAGTAACTCCACTAATAGGGATTGATTTATGTTTCTTTCCATGTGATGTCACTGAAGTTGTTATAATATTCTGACAGGTATCCAGAATATGGGCAGGGATTTGCTTTTGCTCTTTCACCATTGTCAAAATGTTCTTGGTGACTTTAGCTGCTGAAACAGGAATATACATCCATTCTGTGTCTGGAGTAGTTGTATGTGCCTAATCCTTTCCTCCTTTTCCTGTCAATGAATATTGACAGTACTTATGCATAGGGGCAGAGAGTTGAGTCTGCTCCAAATTTGTCATCAGAGCTTTCTGACTGACTTCTCCAGGTGCTACCAAATGAGACTGTTGGCATACTTGATGAACATTGGCAGGTGTATGTGCTTGTTGTGTATTCTCCATCAAGTATGGTTGATGGGTTTTCTTCAATACTGGAAGAAGAGACTGCTGATAGAATTAGTGATTATAAATACGTGTATGTTCCTGCTTACCAGTTGCCACCATATTAGATTGGAAAACTTCTTTGGTTGTAGTTAGATGAGCCTTCTGACTGGCTGATGAATTATAAACAGGTGTATGTGCCTGCCTATAGTACTCTATCGGAATTGCCTAGCGGGATTGGCAGGTTTCTACTAGACGAGTCAGCTGGACAGTGGGATTAGAACAGACAAGTGTGTGTTCTCACCTGTTGGTTTCCTAAAGTTAGGTTGACGGACTTATTCAGAGAGGGACAAGATAATAAACTGCTCCCTGTTGGCCAAATTTCACCTCTGACGATTCTTCTCGCGTGCTTGGGTCTGAGGAACCTAAGCCGAATGCCTAGAGGTGATACCCTCATCATGTTGAGGGTGCACTACCACATGATTCTGGCGGTGATTATTGATAGGAGTCCTCAGAATGGACTCCCTTCTTCTTGAACTGAGGCCTTGAGTGACCTATTCATTCACCTCCCTTTAATATGGGAGGGACTAGTTGTTGCGTTCTAGGGATAACGATCCAAAACGATTAGAGATGGTGGTTATCACTGCCTGCTTCTTGATCACTGGTCGTCGCTGTCCGGACAACCAGGGTGAGTTATTGAATTGAAGGGCTTGTCGGGTGGCCTCTAGAGTCGGGATGGTACGGTGTTGATGGTATTCCTTCACCAATGCATTTGAAACCCATCATTGAAGATGATGAGTAGGTGATGTCCTCCTCAGATTGGACGAGGATCCAGCAGGAGTAGCGACCAAATCATTCACAGGTGTGAACTTTAAAGAAGCCATTCTCTGTTGCAGAGAGATCTTGGAAAAGAGTGCCAATTAGATATATCAGGCATAATCAAGATAAGTCTGGACAAACTACATCTTTTGGATGAGTGCTTGTGTTATTGACTTCTTTGTTGGCCCTCATATTGAGTTTAATAGGGGTGTAACAAATAAGTAAAACATCATTTTAACTTGGTTAAGGATTCACGTCGAGTTCACCATTTTTTTCTTTCTCTTGGAAATAGGGATGGCCTTGTTTGTTTAAGGTTCAAACCTTCCAATTGGTTTCTAACGGGTTTATTCCTAGAACCAGAAACATCCAATGATTCTATATCCATTTGGACCTACTTTCCAAATGTAGGTGCTCATTAGTTTTGGGCCGATGAGGATTAAGAATTTCCATTGGTCAAGAGGATGGGAGGTCAGGCTCATCACACCTTTTTGGTTGGAATTATTTCTTACTCCGAGACTCTCTCATAGATTTAAGTTTTGTTCAGGAATCCTTATTAATTTACCAAGCATGAAAAAGAGTTTTTCCTTTAGATATAGCAATCAATGATTGATAGGTATATGATTTAGAGAATCTTTTATATGTATTTGAGGTTCTTCATCGATATAGAATCATCCATATTTATTAGATATTCTTAGTCAATGGTATCCTTAAACACATTATATAGAAATCCCTTGGTCATTTTGATAACCATACTGGTTTTAAAGCCACTCAGTGGGGCACTTGAAGTTTATTGTCGTTTAGAAAGATAGGGATTATTTCGGAGTTTGGATCATACCTGCAGATGGGATATCTATGTATCCTTGTTAAAAAGGAATCAGAACCCACATAGTTCGATAAAATAATATGGGGTTTATGCATGGTTAATGGCCCAGAAAGAGATTTCATGATTACTTTCACACTCTAAGCTCACATGAGTCATGCTCGGTGTGAGAAACAAGAGGTATCAGTAAACTTGACGATGGTGACATAAAATATGTAGTTATGAGAAATGATGTGGTTCTTATGTATGTATGACTGCCCAGATAAATGAAGACCAAGACTTAGGAAAGAATCCCAGGAGCAGGGTCCATAAAGTTATTTGTACTTTACGGAGATTTGAGGTTTTAACGAAGGGCTTACACCTGAAAAGGAGGCCCAAATTAAGAGGGACTTATGAATGGGGAATATTATTGATAAGGAAGCCCAAATCAAAAGAAATTAATACTGGGGATTAATATTGAGAAGGAGACCCAGATTAAAGAGATTAATACTGGGGCTTACTCCTGAGAAGGAGGCCCAAGTTAAAATAAATTATTACTGGGGATTACTCCTAAGAAGGAGGCCCAGATTAAAGGGAACTTATAACCTAGGGATTAATACTGAGAAGGAGGCCCAAAGTTAAAGGAAATTATGATTGGGACTTACTCTTGAGAAGGAGGCCCAAGTTAAAAGATCTTCCCATCTCAGAGGATGAGGTTATATAAGAAACCCCTAAACATGGTGATGTAAAGCTTGTACATCACGTGGTTTTGGTAGAGGTTCTTAAAGAACTCCTTTCAAACAAGGAGTCCAACAAAGGAACCATGCCATAAATGGCTTTGAAGAGGGTTTTGAAGGTTGTATCTTGAAGAGGAGTGGTGGATTTGAAGAAATGAGGTGACTAGGAAGGAGGCACGCAAGTATTGTTCTGGTGCACAAGTCCTGGTCGCGCAAGTATACTTGTGCGACAGGAGTCACCTTGGGAGACAAATAAACTATAGGGTAATACTTGGGCGACTTTGAACTCGAGCCTTTAGTATCATCCCTAGAGGCTTTCAAAAGAGTGGCACACAAGTTCCCTTGAGAGGAAAAGGTAGCGCTCAAGTTTCTTCACTTCCCTTAATGGATGGACCCTTAGGTACACAAGTTTTGAGGAATTCTAACACTTAGGCCTTATTATTCCTATTTTTCTCTTCCATTCTAGGTAAAGAATTACCTTATAAGTGTTCAAAAGACGTCAGAAAAAGACTTGGGCAACCAGAGCTTGACTCTGAGTTTTGGAAAATTTGTCCCTTAAATGGGGGCCCACAGGGGGTATTTATAGGCCACTGGGAACCTTGGGCGAGGAAAAGAAATAGGGCGTGCAAGTGAGTTGCGCGACCTATATGTGGCATGTAAGTGACTTGCGCGACCAGAAGAAAACTTTCACGACCCCTGTTTAAAGGGTTCCTTGTTCATGCCTTTGTCAATTTTTGATGTTCTTCAAAGGATGACTCTCTTTGTGCTTAAGGTATTCCCCTTTTCCATTCATTAGACTCTGTGAAGGAAAGGAGCATCAACAACTATCTATAAGGTTGTGGTGTAACTAACTCATAATGGTAAACTATGATATCTTTAGGCATAGATTTAAACTTTTACAAACATGGAATTTATTTACATGGTAAAATGATCGAAGTAGTTTAGATGACTTCATGATGTTTCAGAAGCTTATAGTTTGAAATCAACTCTTCTAAAACATGTGATTTGAATGTTAAAATGAAAAAAACTTTAGGTAAGTATAAGAAATTTTTTTTGTCATTAATTAAAATAAAATATCTATAAGAAGTGATTTGAGGAAACTAACTTAACATGGGGGACCCACACCCCATCATTAATGTGAATATAGGGGAGTAAAAAACCCAAGGGAATGTACTGCTCATCACACCCAAATCCTGATTATATCTCTAAAGTGATAAATTCTAATTTTTCTATCTCACAGTGAAAATGAACATAGATGAAAAAACCAACCATAACGTTGTGATCTATAAGAAAAAACTCTTAGTATAGGATATTAATTTTCTAAAAACCGGAATGAAGTGAAATTATCATGAAAAACACACCATAAAGATGTAAGTGGGCCACATAGAGGCCTTCGGGCATGCCTCACTAGGCATGTGGTTCCCATGTACACCCCTCTCCCTTGGTTAGGTCGTGTGAACCCAACTTGGGATTTGGAACCCGCTAAAATGCATGGTCAGGTTTACTGGTTGGTTGGTATGGTTTATCAGGGTTAATGTGTAGGCCCACATGGTTAGGTCCACCCATTAGCTGTGCACATCAGGAAGATCCAGCTATCCATGCATACACTCCGCCCAACATAATGTGGTCAGGCCTTGCTCAACTGTCTATGTGATATTCTCCTTGGACCACTGCACCTTCGCCACCCACATGGCGGGTAGAACACCATATGATCCATGGATATTAGATAGTCAGGTGTGGAAACCTTACCAACCCAATTTTGACTCCTCACATCATAGTGATTTGAGTGACCACTACATTCCATGCCACTAACTGCCATTTTTACCACTCGATACCCCACCTATATTTTCACTCCATGTCATTATGTTATTTTCATTTTTCTATTGGTCTTCTATGCCACCATCTTTAACCTCCCACCTTTTGCCACACCTCCCCTTCTCATCCAATCGAACTATGCCACCCTTGTATCATTGGATTGCTATTGTTGTGAAACCACTATCAACCATTACCTTGACTAGTGATCATCTCCATCTATGCAAGATGAGGGAGAGGGAAGATGACCAGATCTCCTACTACCCATATTTGAATCACACCAAGGGAATGCATGATCCATAGATTAGAAAAAGGGTTCATCCTCATCATTCATCGATATACTATCAAGAACACATGAACACATGGAATTAAAATCATGTAAAATTAATTATACCCTAAAATCATCATAGAGAGATCATAAATTCATGAATCGGGATCCACAAATCAATTTTCCATCAAGAACGCACACACATGGAGAAATTTTAGGAATACAATATCCAACTTAGGAATTTTATGGCATGTAATTCAGGAAATTAAGAATAGGTATTATAATTCAAAAATTTGAGTTCAACAAATTAAATATGACAAGCAATAAAAACGAATAAATAAATTCAAAAAATAAGAAATTCATACCTTACTTTTGGACTGATTATTGGTGAATACCATTTCTAGATTGGATTCTAGTGTCGATTCCTCAAGGAACATTGTCCATTGGATCCCAAATCTCTAAATCTCCCAATATATATTCTTATTCTAATTAGGTTTTATGCAAAAACCATAATTAGAGGCTATAAATAGCTATAAATTGAGGGTAAATATGGTTTTGTAAACAAAATCACATGAATTATTTTTTATTTAAAAAAGTGACACCCATGATGACCTATCCCAAAATCCTAGGGTGAGAACTAAAATTATATCACCCTTAGGGTAAAATGACCATACTAGATTAACTGATGATCGCAAAGTACCTATTTGATGCTCCATTTAGGATATATCACCCTCCGTTGTAGTGAGATAAATAACTATTTAGTTAATAAATATTAAAAATACCTTTAAAATTTAATGTGTTTGAAAATTCACCAAAACTGAAACTAGGAACACTGCACCCTGATATCAACAGAACCATCAAAAAAATTTATGAGGTTGTTTACTTGGGTAAATTTACAATTTTACCATTAGAGATGTCATAGGACTCTGAAGCTTAAAATTGATCAAAGCTTGATCGAGAAAAATTCTGGTCACAACATTCTACCAACTTTTAAAAAATTTCATATCTGAAGAGGAAAAAACTAGATCTATTAAATTAGGAAAACATAAATCAATATCATATAGAAATCCAGTCCATCCTCACACACACTTCCTTTACCTATAGTGGTTCAATCCCTAAGAAAAATTGGTACAAAATTACCTAGGAATGATAATACTTTCTCATCACCAAAGCTATCAGCTCTAAATAATTTCAAAAAAATACCTTAATAAATATACAAGACCACTTTATTTGAGTATTTTCAAGACTCCATACTGAAAGTTCATGTAACTATACATGACAAAATAAAACCATGAACCACTAACATACACCTCAAAAAGATTCATTTCCAAGGATACCTCTCATGGGAGTGATTTTCATCCCACCATTAAAGAGAGTTCCATATGATTTACATATGAGAAAAACCCATCTACGCCACACTCCAACATTGAGAGATTTATAAATATTCCACACTAACATCAAAAGAGTAGAAAGGTATCACACTTCTTAGGATCTATGTTACCTTATCTATCACATCCTTCCAACCATATATAGGGGCTATATCATGGTTTAAAAGAAACTCATGCTTTATTAACCAAACTCATTGTAAATATATACAAGAAATTTCCATCCATATCCTAATATCTAATGGGATTATATACACTATAAGAAATAATCTAGTTGTGCTGTCATAAAATTTTCATGAAATCTACCAGCGATCACATTTAAAAAAGAAAAACCAACCTCATTAAACTAATCATCATCACACCACTTATCCTTAGGTGGACCATTATACCACAATATAGAGTAGTTGGTCCTGATAATTTGGATATCACTACTATGTTGGATCTGTTCCCCAGGATAATGTCTTACAAAACTCATGTAACTAAGAAACAAAACCTCATGAGAAAAAATCTTACACCACTATATAATAAGAGTTGATATGTGATGGTGATGTCCATAAGGACCAACCATAAATACCACATTAAGGTCCCTTATCCATTGAGGTAGTCCTTGCTCAGGATTCCCATCAAACTATTCAACAAGAACACTATGGAAAAATACATATCCACCCATGGTAGTGGATGACATGGTCCCCACCATTAGAAAAACCCTTCAGTTCTATTACCTAAGAACACATGGTTATGAAAGACTCTAAATCAAGATTAAATAAGGAGAATTGTAAGGCCACCAACATCGATCAATGGTTAGAAATTTATCACTCTCCAAAAAATAATCAACCAGTTAAGGGATAGTCATTCAATCACCTAATCTATCAAACACACACAAAGCTCCCACCAAGGGTATCAACCACTAAGAAACCACTATACCACTCTTATATCATCAATCACTGTATTTTGAACTTCATGAGGGCTAAAAAATACTCTATGAATCCATAAATCACACTATTAGGGTTTAATGCATATCCATTACTCTCATGGTAATAAAAGTGTAATTCTTAGAAAGCTTAGTAGGATTCACCATGAACCGATGTAAGGAAATGTTCGGTCTATACGATCCATAAATGTGGTAAGGGTTTCTGTCACACCTACTGTGTTATTTTGAGGTATTTTCTATTTTATTTTTGTTATTACATGTGATCCATAGATTTATTAGGTTTTTTCCAATAAAAATGGAAATTTGTTTAGGTGAACAGAAGGAGGCATATGACTGGTGCACAATTAGGGAAAATCATGCTCTAGCCCAGTGCAAACCGTGCAGCCCAGACACTGGAATTGTTCAGAACACATAGCTAGGTTCATGGCCATGCACCCTTCCCAAGAAACTATGTGGATCCCACTCCTATTTGATAGATGTTCCACATGGTTGGTGCATGGTCTAGAAGACCATGCAGCCAAACCATGAATCCATACATATACTTTTTTTTGGAAATTACAACCTTAACCCTCCTTGATTTTAACCCTCTTACCCTATTATTTAAACCCAAATGGAAAAATCCATCCCTAGGGGAACCTCTCCCTCACCTCCACTTCTCATGGGACTAATTTTTGGATGGTTTTGGCTTGATTTCTCCAAGATTCTTCCAAGTAAGTCTCACCTCTTTTCTCCTCTTCCTTTCTCTTGATCTCTTCTCTCTTTATTTTCAGGTTCTCTCTTCTAAAAAGGTTTTTTGACTTAAAAGGGGTTCAATATTATTTATTTGGGTTGTATATTTATGTTTATGGTGTCTTATTTCCTTCTTAGGATATTCTATTGATTCGACATGCAATTTATAACCATATTTGGGTGGTTTCAAGGAAGAAGGTAGGCGGTACCATTCCTAGACACTATTTTATGATTTAAATATACTATACCTATTTTCTAAATTCTTTAAAAAATTTATTGTGTGTGTGAAAGTGGGTTATTTTACATGTGATGATGTGTGTAAGGATTTGAAGTAGCTAAACCCCCATTGTAATTGGTATTTTTTCTCATGTGAAGGATTGGTTTGTGAAATATAGGTGGTTCATGCTTTAATAAATGGAAAATAACATAGGAATTTTAGTTATATAGGTGGGTAGACTAGGAAGAGTATGTTAGGAATTATACAAACTACCTTGTAGGATTACGATACAATACTAAAAAAACATTGATGATGAGGATTGATTGGATTGGGCGGGTGATTAACCTTCACATATAGGATTGATCACTGAGAGCACAAGGATCTTAGGTCCCCACTAAATGTAGCTACTTAGGTATTTCTCATGGTTCTATTCTATGGATTTTTCTTATTTTCCTTGATTTTCAAACCTTTAATTTCTAATTCATAGGAACATGTTTTACAAAATAAATTATTTTCCTCTTATTTCTAAAAAAATCACATTTTCAATTAAGATTATTCTATCATTTAAGAATAATAATGTCTATTTATATTGTAATTCCTATGCATGGAACATATGGTGAGATCCTATTAACCATATGATCTCACACCCTATATAAACCCTTAGGTGTATGTAGATCTTATTTTTTATGATCCAGGTAAGAGTAAGGCTCCATTTGTAAGAGGTGGTGGTTACTCAGGTTAGTATATACTTGAGAATGTATTGATGGTGGTGGAATGGTGGGTGCCTACCCACTGTCACGAGGAGGTTTTGTTCATCTAGTTGATCCCTCCACCCATTTTGGTTATCTTGGTTCTTGGTATTAATGTAAAATGTTAAAATTATTCTTGTATTGGTTTTTTTTGTAAAACTAGGATGGATAATGGTTATGATGTTATATGTATTTTTTGTCGATGTTAGTTATTTTTCTCATGGTAAAAAATGTTCCCAAAGGAGTTCCACAATGCCTAGGATTTAGTTTCTAGCCTATGGGGATCAAGAACACCCTTTAGGCCATTCCACAGGCTGAGTCAGGTGTTAGGTTACAAGTAATCTTGAGTTGGTTTATGAAAAAATGGCATGAGAGTAGATTTTTCCCTTCTTTAGGGTCATGTTATTTGGGATGTCTAGATAGAAGGGAGCCATGACTTCCATGGCTTAAGGATATGGTTGTGAGTGGGGTGTTTGTCCAAAACGCTTCATGATAGGCCTTATTTCACCATGGGATGTTTGGGATTTGGTAGACTCCCTATTTAGGTGTAATTCATAGGCTGTAGATTATGCATGGACACCGAGGTTGGGTGGTGTGGTTCAAATTGTTTTTTATGATTGTCATGATTTTACCTTTCATTCTTGAGAGTGTTTAAATTATATGAATTTTTAGTTTCCTATGGAATGATTTATTAATAGTTTACTTTATGTTTTTTGATTTTTTAGTTTCATTCCTCCTTAGAGACCTCCAGTATAGCCGTGATAGGAGTTTTAAGATATTTATCCCTCACTAGTTGATAATAAATTAGTTAAGGCATTGGTTTGGGATGTCGAATATTTAGATCACGGAGTTATACCTAGTATTAATCAGGATAAGAAAACCAAAAAAAGTTTATAAAGGGATAGAGATCAAGATTTACCCAAGAATAGACCCCTTACTTTCAGGGAAGTATGGATCCCTTGGAAGCGTAAGATTGGGTTAAAAATATTGAGATAATATTTGGGTTCCTCAAGAGTCTTGAAGTTGTCAAAGTGCAGTGCTATGTGATTATGTTGGAAGGGAATAGATACAAGTTTTGGGACTTAGTTGTTCAATCTAGGAAGAATGAGTAGATGGGTTAGATGTATTTCAGGGTTGTATTCAAAGAGAAGCACTTCCCTAAGACTTTCCCCCTTACTAAGACCTATGAGTTTCTAGATCTTCATTAGGGAGAGCGTTGGGTGTTGGAATATGGAAACCATTTTGAAGATCTAGTCTATTTCACCCCTAATGTGGTATCCAATGAATAAATTAAGGCCCAACGGTTTGATATGGGGTTGAGATTATACATTCGATCTCAGGAATACCTTTTCAAGTTAAAAACATATGTAAAGGTGGTTGATCAGTCCCTAATGATGGATATCAACCGAGCAGGTAAGTCTAGTTTCTATGGAATTGTTCTAGATATGGTCTATGGTGAAAAAATGGAACATCTTAAAAGAAGATGAAGTGTGGGGATAAAGGAAGGAAGAGTAGTGGAAGCTTTGGATACCCATCCCAACCACCTCTGTCAGTAGCTTTAGGTGGTGGGTCTATCATGTTCCATCAATGTGGGAGGTCTAGACACATTAAATCCATGTTCATAGTTCCAACTAAACTATAATATCATTTTGGATATACAGATAACTTGAAAAGATTCTCCAAGATCATCCCCCTTTATCAGAGTGGTGTAGGCTCCATAGTGGATAAGGAACTGGTAGCTCAATTTGGAGCATCAAGGGTTATGGGTTCTCGATCTAGTAGGTTTAGTGGTAAGGTTGAATCTTCCAATAGAGATATTTAGATCAAGGTAGAAGTAAAATTCAGTATTCAATTTCAATAATTATAAAATATGAATCACCTTCATGCTATGGATCAGACACCAGTAGTGTCAGATGTAGGTCCTACAATAGTTCAAGGTACTGTTCCTATTGCATTGTCTATAGTAGTTACTTTATTTGATAAAGGTTCTTATAATTCATTAATATCTACTTTCCTCATGGACTAATTGAAACCCTTTATTAATCTTATTCTCTATTCCATAGAGTTAGTTATGCTTCTTGGTAGGAATAAAGAATAAGGCTTTAGATATCCATCTTATGTTATCACCCTATCAGAGGTTGAGATGAAATGATATTTTCTTGTCCTAGAAATAGAACTATTTGTTGTGATCCTAGGTATGGATTTTATGAAATGTTTTAAAGATCATGTTAGTTTCTATTAATGATAGGTAAATTTCATAGCACTTGAAGGGAGTACTCGGGTCTTCCAAGGTGAATGGGATCTATGGTCAGGATGAGTTGGACCTTCACTTTCAGAGTTGGGTAGAATTTATTACTAGGTACATTATCTCATACTGAAAGATAATGGGAATGGTTCTGATAATGGATTTCCATCCATAGTGTATGAATTCTCAGAGGTATTTCTAGGTTACTATTCAAGTTTACCTCTAGAATGCGATGTGGATTTCAAAATCGATTTAGTGTCGAGAACACATCCAATACCTATTCCTTCATATAATATTCCCCCTCATTTAATTGATGGAATTAAAGTTACAACTATATGATTTATAATCCAAAGGGTTCCTTCAGATGAATGTCTCACCTTGGGCCTCTCTAGTGCTCTTTGGTAAAATGAACGATGGATTTATCTAGTTATGTATCGATTACCGAAAGTTGAACAAGATCACCATAAAAAATAAATACCAATTTCCCTTCATTGAAGATCTCTTTGATCATCTTAAGGGGGTGAGGTGGTTTTTCAACATTGACCTTCACTATGGGTATCATCAATTTAGGGTGAGAGAATTCTATGTTCCTAAGATAGATTTCCTAAGATGGTCTGTAAACCATATATATTTGATTATACCATTCAGACTAATAAATGATCTTATAGTTTTTATGACCATTATGAACTAGGTATTTCATAAATACATTGAATCTTTTTTTTGTGGTGTTTGTAGACAACATCCTGATTTACTCTAGAATAGAAGAGGAGTTTAATCAGCATCTATGTACTATTTCAGGTAGGCTTTATGACCACTATCATCATGCCAAAGTCTCAAAATGCAGTTTTTGTATCTAAGAGGTTAAATATTTAGGACATGTAATATATTAACAAGGGGTTTTGATTGAACTAGAAAAAATTAAAGTAGTAATCTCATAGGAGGAGTCTAGGAATGTCTTTAAGATCATATGCTTCTTGGGTCTGGTAGGATATTATAGACCATTTTTCAAGTATTTCTCTAAGCATGCATCTCTAATGATGGATATCACCCCAAAAATGAAAAAGTTCATTTGGAGTCTAATGCACCAGTCTCCCTTTGAGGATCTTAAGCGGTGGTTGACCACTACCCCTATATTGATTTTACCTAAGGCTGGAAAGGGGTATTTTTTTGTGATGCATTAGGTATGGGTCTGGGATGCTTTTTTATGAAGGGTGACCATGTGGCGGTGTATGAATCTTTCTAAATTTGACCAAAAGAAAGAATTACCCCACCCATGACGTAAAGATGGCAGTGGTGATTCATGATTTGAAATCATGGAATCAAAACCTTTTAGGGATAAATTCATTGTTCAATTGGATCATAAAAATAATGGCCTATATTTTCTCTTAAAAGGATTTGAACCTAAGGTAGCGGTGATGGATTTAATACCTCTAGGGGTTTGAATTTGATATCATCTATAACCCAGGTAAAGAAAATGTGGTTTCTGATTATTTAATTAGGAAAATTAAAACCCAAGCTTTGAATGAGTCCATTAATGAGGGTCATTTGATAGGAATTCTTTCTCAAATGTATTTGGAATCCAGGGATCAAAGAGGAGGTATGTTATTAGAAAGCATTCAGTTGATTTCCTCCCTTCTCAAACCGATCTGGGAAGGTAAGCCTAAATATGATTATTCTAGTTCTCTATTCATATTTTAAATGGTGGGGATGTTCTCAATGAATGGTCAATGTATTTTGAAAGAATTATTTTCTTCAATTTTTTATCATTGTTTCATTGTACTTAAAGAAGGTGGTGATGTAGGATAGTCACCAGTCCTAGTGGACCATTCATCCTTGAGCCACTAAGATATTCTAGGATGAGAATCTTCAGTTCTAGTGTCTAGGTATGAGACATGATATAACTGATTTTGTGTCTCAATGTTTTGTTTTTCAACAGATTAAAGATGAGCACCAGAATCCCTCAAGTATTCTCCAACCACCCCTCATTCCTACCTATAATTCTTCAGTTCTAGTGTCTAGGTATGAGACATGATATAACTAATTTTTTTTCTCAATGTTATGTTTTTTAATATATTAAATATTAGAACCATAATCCCTCAAGTATGATCCAACCACCCCTCATTCCTAACTAGAAGTGGGATGAGGTCTCCATGAATTTTATTATTGGGTTACCTCATACACCCTAGGAAAGGAATTATATATGTGTGGTTATTGACCACCTGAAAAAATATGCCCATTTCATTATGATAAAGGATTCAACTAAAGTGGAAGAATTAGGTAGGTTTTACATCCAAGATATCATATGGATTAATGGAATGATATCTGCTATCATGAAAAATAGGGACCCCCATTTTACCTCTCATTTTTGGGAAGGCCTTTAAAAGGAAATGGGGTCACAAGTCAAGCTTAGTACCAGATACCATCCTCAAATAGATGGTCAAACAAAATGGGTGAACCATATTCTAGATTAAATTCTCTTTGTATGTGTGTTCGACTTTAGAGGATCTTGGGATAACCAAATTGGATTGGTTAAATTTACTTACAATAATTGTTACTAATCATAAATCAAGATATATCCCTTAAAAGTATTATATGGTTGACCAAGAATGGGTCTTAAGCTTAATTTTGATGGCTCATGCATTAGAGGAATTATTCAAGGTGGTGGTGTTGTGCATGACGAGTATGGAAGTATAATTCTTGCGTTTACTACTTTTTATGGGAGGGGAAGCTCCATCCAGGTTGAAGCCGAGGTGATTTATACAAGGATCAATCTATGTGATCAAAGGAATTTATACCTCCATCAAATTTAAACTAACTCAAAGATCATCCATGACTTGATGAGTGACAAGATTTTTCCTCCTTGATTTGTTGATTATATTATCAGGAAATGTAGAGGCATCCTTGGCATCAACAAAACACAATTTTCCCATACATGGCATGAAGGTAAAAAAGTAGGAGACTACTTAGCATCCTTGACGGTGGTGGATCAAGGTACAAATACTTTTTGTTTTTCTAGTTCCCTTCAAATTGAACCAGAAGGGGTGGACTTAATTAGGGGATACCAGCTGGGTATCCACTATTTTAGACCGCCATAAACTATTTGAATTCTCCCTATGGACCTGTTTGATGTGGGTCTTTATATTTTATAATAAAAAATGCAATGTTGCGTGTTGTATGGTTGACCATGTCAGTCACCTCTGTGCTACAAAAGGTGGGAGAGACTTCCTTTATAGGGAAGATTCTGGTTCAGGTGAAATCTAGTAATGTTTAGTTGATTATGAAGTGGTTTTTGAAAAATTAGAGCCGATATAAGTCCTATGATGATTGGTTATGTTTATCTTTGTAATTTTAGATGGGTGACTAGGTGTTTTTGAAGGTGACACAACATTTAGGTCACCATCATCTTAGTAAGAAGGGGAATCCCTCACTAAGTCATGTTATACATTTCAATATTACCAAGAAGATTAGAATGGTGGCATACCACTCAGGAATTTCCTTTCCATTTATTATCAATTCGCATCATGTTCCATGTCTTGTAACTTAAGAAGTAAAATTTAGAACTGTCTCATATACAAAATTGGGAAGAGTTGGAGCTGGAACTTGATCTCTTAGTGACCAATAAACCAGTGGGGATTATATATTTATAGGTGAAAGTGATTTAGGAGAAGTCTATATCATTATTTTATATCCTTTGACAACATGGAAATGATGAGCATGAGACATGAGAGAAGAAGTCTTGGGTGGAGGAGAATTACACTAAATTATTATGTAGTTAGACTAAAACTTGAATTTCTAAGGGAGGAATGTTTTCATGTTAAAGAAAATTGTCACACCCATTGTATTATTTTGAGGTATTTTATCTTTTATTTTTTCTCTTACTTGTGCTCCATAGCTTTCCCAGGCATTTTCTAAAAAAATAGCGATTTTTAGGGTGGACAGAAGGAGTCGCATGACTGGGGTATGGTTAGGGAAAACCATTCACTAAACTAGTGAAAATAAAGTGGCCTAGATAGTGGAATTTTTGAGGATTCATGTCTAGGTTTATGGCTATACACCCCTCCTAGGAAACTATGTGACTCCCCCCCTCTTTGAAAGAGGTGGCATACAGTTAGAATACGGTCTAGAAGACTGGTTGGCCAAATCATGTGGCATACTAGATACTTAATTTTTTTGAAATTAAAATTTTATCCCTCTCTAACTTTAACCCTCAAAACCCCTTATTTCACCTCCTTCAACACACTTTATACTAATTACACCTTTCCCTCTCCTCTACTTCTCTCATGCCTAATTTTTGGATGGTTTTATATTGATTTCTCTAAGTAAGTCCCTCCTATTTTATCTTCTTCCTTCTTCTTGATATCTCCTCTATTTTCTTTTGGGTTATCTCTTCTTTATAAGTTATGATGACTAAAATGGTTTCAATATTATTTATTTGGGTTAATTATTGATGGTTATGTTGTGTTCTAGATTTTTTATGATATTCTCTTTATTTGACTTGCAGTTTCCAACTGGATTTGGGTGGTTTCAATGAAGGAGGTAGGTGGTTCCATGAATATAAATTATTTAATGATTTAAATATGATATTATTATTTTATAAATAATTTCTAAATTGTGTTGTGTGTGTCTAAGTGGGTGATTTTCAAAGTTATGGTGAGTGTAAGGCCTTGATGTAGGTAAAACCCATTGGAATATTTATGTTTTGCTATGTGAAGGCTTGGTTTTTAAAATATGGGTGTTTAATGATTTAATAAATGGAAAATAAAATGTAAATCCTAGGTATCTAGGTGAGAAGACTAGGAAAAGTTTACTAGGAATGACCCTCCCTTCCTAGCTGGATTACGATACAACATTAACAAAACATTGATGATGGGGATTGGTTGGCTTGAGAAAGTGATGGAACTTTTTATCTAGGATTGATTAATGAGAGTATGAGGATGATAGGTTCCCACTGACTCTAGTTACTTAGGTATTTCTCATGGTTCTATGTAATGGAGTTTTCTTGTTTTCCTGGATTTATGCACCTTTAATTTACAATGATTAAGAACATGTTTTATAAAATAAAACGTTTTCCTCTTCTTTCTAAACAATGACTGTTTTCAATTTCAATTATTCCATATAATAAGAATATTTATTTATATTTTAATGAATATTCATGGAACATCTGGTGGGATCCTACTGGTAAAGTGATCTCACACACTACATACAACCTCAGGTGTATATCAATCTTCTTTTGTCTGATCTAGGTAAGAGAAAAGCCCCATTTGGAGGTGGTGATGGTTAATCAGGTTAGTGGATCCCTTGTAGGTGTTTATGGTGGTGTCATAGTGGGTTCCAAATGATGTTTCATGAGGAGGTTTTGTGAATCTATTTTAGTCCTTCCCCCTTTCTGGTTATTTTGGTTCCCAGTGTTAATGTAAAATGTTTAACTTATAATTGCATTGGATTTTTCTCTTTGTAAAAATAGTTTGGATAATGGTTATGATGTTATATAGATTATTTATTAATTTTAGTTAATTTTATAATTGTAGAAACCATTAAAAATATATTTCTACAATGCCCAATCACTAGTTATCAGCCCGTGGGGATCAGGATTACCCTTCGGGAAATTCCATAGGCCGGGCCGAGTGTTGGGTTGCATGGAAACCCATGACAGGTCATGAAAGGGCCCATTATTCTATCCAAAAATACTTTAACACCATCATTTGAATGAAATTTTACACAAATTACTATATCCCATAAAGGAATAATCATGATTTTCCATTCAAAATAATTTATGAATCCCTTTTACATTCACATGAAGTAAATTCTCAACCATACACGTAGTGTATAAATTTATGCTTACCACCTGATGGGTAGATGGATACAAATTTTTTAGGGTTGGCTCTACTTTCCAAACCTTATTGTATATCCCTCTCCACTCAAGGTGGACCTCACCACATTTACTCAAGATCCCAATACCTTTCAATACTAGAAATGGGTACCCAATCCATACCAAGGATGGTACCATTGAGTTTTGGATTTTCGATGTTTGAATCACCTGAAATAATTATTTCATTGATATGGTTCAATTAATTTCACCAAAAAGTGTGTGAGAAAGACAGTCACCGTGAGTGGAAAATATCTAGATGATAGAGGTCTAACTAGGGGCAATACTAGAATTTACAATTCCAAAATATAACATATATGTAGAATAACTCACACCCACGTTATCTATTATGAGGGTACATAAATAAATGACATGTTTTATTCATTGAGATACAATTA
This sequence comes from Viscum album, assembly GCA_963277665.1. NCBI lineage: Eukaryota > Viridiplantae > Streptophyta > Magnoliopsida > Santalales > Viscaceae > Viscum > Viscum album. The sequence goes on from OY728150.1 coordinate 1,038,204,544, forward strand.
ATTTCATCTAACCAAATCCATCCAATGACCACTTCAATTTGTATCCCTAACTGTGATCACTTTTTACTTTAAAATAATTAATTTAAGGTGGTGATTATGGGTATGGATTGATGATTCAGCTATATATAACTTCTCTTATACCACCATCTCCTATAAATAATATATTTCTAGAAGGAAAATATTAATACAACATGGATAACCCTAATCTCAAGGTTATCTTTAACGTGGAGGTCCATTTATGACACCACTCTAGTTGTCCCTAAGAAAAACACTAACATGATCTCATAGCTAGAGTACAACTCAACCAAGAATACATAACTACCAATTTCCACTCGGGGAATCCAACATAGGTTGTGTCTCATATAAGTGAAATCCTATCCTAAGATCTATCATTGGAGGGTTTTACTATACTATTATTCTCAAATAAATTTCTTTCACAAATAATTTTCATAGAATACCTCATGAGGTCTGAGATCCTCAATATCAGGTTAAAAAAATCTCCATCCACCTTGAAGTAATATTTCAAGAACTTAAACATTGTAAACAAATAACTAGAATAAACCTGCACTAATGATGTATTTAAAGTTAGATAAAAAGACACATATAAGACACTAAACAATAATTAACACTTTTATATAGCCTAGATAACAACTTCTTTAATAAAATGATTTAAAGAAATAAAGGAAAATAACAACATAATTATTTTACATGGTTCAAATTAGTCCCATTCTATAGGGGGAATGATATTACACTTTTATCAAAGGAATGAAAGATTATTATAATGGAAAAAAATTAATCACCTAGAAAAAATGTTCCCACCATACTACTTAAAATTTATCCCAATTGGTGAAACCATTGCCATAGTTTTTCGACATCATTGGAGAGAATTTCCAAATAGATCCAATATTCATAGGAATTTCTCTACTTGGTCAAAGGAATCCACTAACTTAATAAATCCTTCTTGTAAATAGTGAAAAATTATGAAAACTCCATGATTTTACTCTTATGTATCATTCTAAATATCCTCATGCAATTCCTTTCAAAAAAAAAACCACGAGGAAAAACCTTGAGTAATTAAAAACATTACACAAATACTTTGTATCTCAATGATTTTTCCTTCCTTCTATAGTTTGGTTTTGGTTTCCTTCTTCTATTTTTTTCTTCTATTACTATTCATTCTATTTAATCCACTTATATTCTTTTAGACTTCATCACTACTACTCTACCATCTCCCTTATATGTTTCGAAATTATACTTTTAAAATCACTCCTTCCATAAGTTATAATTACTAACTTAGAAAAATGGGTTTCACATGGATGAAGATAATAATATCTCACTTGAGAAACATTTTCTGGCTTCACCATTGAATCCTCCATCTTTATCTATAAAACAATTCATCTCTCAAACTTCCTTTATAGCTTCATAGTTCCCCTAACATACTTTGAGCCATCCCAACCCAATTTCAGAGTACCAACACCCTATTATATCATAGAATACAACCATGGTTAGTATATAGTCCATATTTAAAACTCCATACACCTTCCATAGATCCTACACTTTGTCCTCCAATAACTTTTGAATGAAGTGATACTTCAAATAAACAATATTTTATCTAGAGTGAAATAGCTTATTGTTGTCTAGGTGAATCTACCTTTATTAAGCAAAAAAACCTTCATTATCCTAACTTCTTATGAGATTATCCAATAGTGACTTTAACCAAATCAACTCCTTCCCTGCTTCCATTAGTGAAACTCAGTCTACTTATATTATTGAAAATGAAACTAACGGTTGAATCTTTGATATTGAACTCATATTTGTGCCTTAATAAGTGAAAATGTATTAAGTGGAACTACTAAAATTGTTATAATGTTGTACAAATTACAAATCTACAAACCCTTGCTATTTTTCATCCATTACAAAATAAAGAGAAAAACTTTTAGAACATTTTAGATATCGGAGAATACACTATACTCATTCTCATTTTTCTATTCCAAGATTATCCATGGACCTAATAAATACTACCACTACATGCATAATTCTTAGATACATGTAAACCATGACATAAATTAAGATTCCTAATGACAATTAAAAAGAAACAATTTCTACGTACTTAGCCTTTGATTCAATTTCAGGTGCCTTATCATTTCTCAACATGAAGTATCTATCTAGGGGAGTGGTAACAGACTTCACCTCACTCATTCTAAAATGTCTCACCACCATATGAATTTAGTTAGAATGGGTAAGGAACAAATATACAAACTTTAAGTCCCTTACAACTTTCATCCTCAATTTTCATTTTTTTAGACAAAGATCCTTCATCTTGAAACTTCTAGTCAATATAACTTCCATGTAATCAATAATTTTCCATTATTGGTCTAAAAATAAGAATATCATAAATATAGAGAAGTAGGAAGTTGAATTCCTATCATTATACACCTTCTAGAAACAGAAATTATAAACATTACTTTGAAATAAATTCTATTTCACCATAAATTCATTGGACTTTTGGTTCCATTACCTTGGTTATTAATTTAATCCATAAAGGTTTCTCCTTATATTTCACAAAAGATTCTAATTCTATTTATCCATGAAACCTTCAAGCTTCTCTATATAAATCTCATCATATAAGTCTCCATTGAAAAATATGATTTGCACATCTAACTTTTCTAGATGTAACCTTTAGATGGAAACCATAATAAGAACCATCCAAATTCTAATGTGTTTAACAAACATAAAAAATATATTAGAAAAATATATACCTTATGCTTTTTCAAAAACCTTCATGAAAATCCTGTCCTTATACCACCTTCTGTCAAACACTTTTTCTATTAGCTGATAATATCATTTTTTCTAAATAACTATCCTCCAAGAAGGTCATTTTATTTTTTCCCATATCCAAAAAACATGTAAGGAATCCATATAACACCCCATAGATTAATCTCAATGACTTTAGTATTTAAAACTTTCAACCACTTACAAGATTTTAGTTTCTCTATCACAAGTGAGAAAAAATATTGCAAGTCACTTCCTTATCTATACACTTAGAAATGAATCTTAGTATACCTCTGCAGCTCACATTGTGAAAGATCTCCTTTTGAAAACACTTCTTCTAAAACTCCACCTTCGGGATGTCTTCCACAATCTTCCTCAATACCCAAGATTTTCTTTACATCTGGTCTTGGAAATATCATCTAAAATTTATTATCATCTAAAAATCCTTCTGAATAGTCCAATGTTTCTAGAACTATCATACTCCCTAAATCTTTTGAGACATCTATAAATTTTATAAATACATTAAGTTAGAACTTATATTATAATGAATTTTTAATCTCATCTACAAATTCCACATTTTTCTAATATTTCCACAAAATGTCTTTATTGAAGATAAAATTATATCTTCTGAAAAGCATCCAAAATTTGTTATCCTAGAGTGAAAATCCATAGTATTTATTTCCACACCCTATATGGAAACATTATTGAGTATTAACTACCATATTTTTTGATGTATATTAAAATTTATTGAAGGATTTTTATAGATGAAGCTTTCCAAAAGGAGTGTTTTTGAAAATTAGGTTTCCAGTACCAATCACAGACCTTGAATTTTGTGAAATAATTCTGAATGATGCATGTTGTTATGATATTCTATTAGAGGAATAGGAAGGAAAGTTTTCAATACTTTGTTAGTAAACATGTTCATTGGTTTTTAGTGGTCAATTTTAAGGTTTAATGGTGTATTAAAGGTTTCCTTAATCAATGAAAGGACATCCATGAATCTCATAGGGTGGTGAAACCATTTTTATTAGAAAAATACCTTTATAAATATAAGGTGAGACCAGCCATAGATATACAATAATATTTTTTTTTAAATATATGATTAAAAGTAATTAGAAGGTTAATTTTTCTAAGTGAGAGTAGTGATATTGAGAGTGTTTATTGTGTACTCTTTTACTTTCATTTATCATTGTGATTTTAGTATTCTCCCATGGACATGAGACTCTTATCTGAACAACATAATTACTATACGTGTTTTAATTTTCTTTTCATATTTCAATTTGTGTGTGTATGGTTGATTTCATGTGGTGATTAGGTTGTATACATCCTAGTTTCGAAATACTAAGTTAGGAGCCTGTAAATACTTTAGGAAGGTTGGCATCCAGAAGGATGTTCTTTTGAATTATTACTATAAGGGTTATTTTAGTTAAAATCCCAACAATTATTATCAAAGTTGGATTTAGTTTATATGTACTCATATGAAAATAAGAATAATAGAATCGGATGAAGGAAAGATCCTAATTGAAAAGTTTTATGGGACAGACTTTGGATTTCGGCTAATGAAGATGAAATATCTTATGATACAGAAAGATATTTATGCTCTATTATCTGGAGAGTTTATAAATAATTTTAAAAAATTAAAATAGGGGTAGTTAGATAGTAATGATATAGCCTTGGTAATAATGTCTCTTACATAGAATATGGTTTCAACATTTTTAAGAAGAAAATAACTACATGAATTATGAAAGTGTTGGATGAAATTTATGAGAAACCAGTGAAACTCAAAAAAATATTTATAATGAGATGATTATTCAATTTAATACTATCATAATTAATACCAAATTTAGACTATGTGAATGATTGAGAAATTATCTATGAAAATCTTAGATCATTGGAGGTTAAATTCACAAATGATTTATGGGAATTTTTTCTTTTATCTTCACTTCTGGAAGGATGGGGTGATATGGTGACACCAAAGAGTAATTTGTGTAACAATATAGTCATTTTATTTGATGAAATTTGAAATCTAAATCTTAATGAGGATTTGAGGTTATAAGAAGTCCAAGTACCCTCCAAAAGTTCTCTTAAGACTGTAAGATAATAATAATCACCTCAATAGAAGGACCCAAAAAAGACATAATTAGAGGATAAGTCCTAATGAAGAATTTGGAGTAAATCAGCAAGTCAAGGCCCTACTTATTAGCATTATGTAATGAAGGTATATATCAAGAAGTAATGTAGATATTATAAGGATTATACTGGAAAAGATTCAAATTTTAGAATCACTAATTCTATAAGTATGATAGAAGGTGGTGAAAATTTATTACTGAGTGTGAACATCCAAAAGAATCATGGATTATTGAATCAGGTGAATCTTTCTATTAAAATATTAAGTAGGGGTTAATGGTGGAATATATATCCAAAAACATGGGTAGAGTTCATCTAGTGGATGATGAATATTTGGAGATAGTTTTAAAAGTAAATTTTAATATTTTGATAAAATAATAAAGGTTTCTTAAAGCTAGAAGATGTTAAACACACTCCAGGTCTCTGAAATAACAACATATCAATTAGAAAACATGATGAAGTATGTTTTATAACTAATTTCTTGAATGGGTTTTGTAAAATAAAAAAAATATCCATGGTGATTGCTTGTGGGATGATGAATAAAACCCTATAATTAACTATAATCAATTTTGAAATTACAATGGTTGAAATCATTTCATTGGAGGATCTAGAAGTTTGAAACTATGGATTTGGTAACCATAGTGAGAATAATATTAATTCTTTGGTGATAAAGATAATACATAAAATCCAGAATATATGAAACTTTTATGTTGGGGTAAACAAAATAAGGTTTCTTCTATTTGGATGGATGAAAACCTAGGAATCAAATGTAAGAACTTGTTCTTTATGATGTTTGGGGAATTACCCCTATAAATTCTAATGGTTTTTTTTAATTTTTTACTTTTATTGATGATTCAACTTGAAATTTATGGGACCACTTTATAAATAATAAATATGATGTTTTCAGTCATTTATTTAGAATAAATATTTGGTTGAAATGGAGAGTAATCGAAATATGGAGTTCCTATGAAAATACAATGGTGGAGAATGCACTAGACACAACTTCAGATTTTGTAGAAGAAGTGATTAAGGCATGAGAATAGATTTCCTGAAACTCCATAAAAAAATAAGTAGATGAAATAATTAAATGACTCTATAAGAGAAATATTTATATATGAGGTTTCATTCTAAAACGCTTAAGGGAATTTGGGTATAATCTATAATCATAGTGTCATACTTAGTTAGATAATGTCTATATTTTGCAATGGGATGAGAACTTTTAAAAGAGTTTTTTTCTAGTAAAAGAATGATAGTTATCCATCTCAAAACATTTAGAAGTGTTGAATACTTTCATGTTGACATAAAGGAAATAGACAAGTTGGAGGCTAAATGAAAGTGAATTTTATTTTTAGATATGATGATGAGAAATTTTGATATTATTTTTTGTATGTTGAGAATAATCAAGCCAACTAGAGAAGAAATGTTGTCTTTAATAAAAAACTTCTGTTGAAAGAAAGTAACTTGATAAAAAAAGAAGTTGATGGGACATAGACTATTAAAGTTAAAGTTGATTGAAATGAGATTACTAGAAGAACCCAACTTATAGAGAACTTGTAAGATAGATTAATTTTTTTTGAAGCTAATAAGACTCATGAGTGTATAATAGAAGAAAAAAATTCAGAATATATATTAGAACCATGTTATGTAGAATATCCAACTCAATTATGTAGATAAACTAGAATAAAAAAATTGGTTCAAGGGTTTGGGGATGATATTGATGTTCTCTTTTTAATAGATTCTAGTGAACCAAATATTTCAGAAGAAGTAGCTAACCTCAATGATTCATAATAGTGGTAGTTTACCATGAAGTAGAAAATGAATTTCTTGAAGCACAATGGAATGTGGGAGATGGATAAACTTCTGGAAGGAAAGTGAGCTGTATAAAAAAATGGGATTTCTATCTATAAGGAAGAATCAAATGGAAGTAGTAAGTATAAATAATTAATATGGTGGTGAAAATTTTCCAAGAAAAGGAAGGAATTTAATTTTTAGATATTTTCTCATTAGTCATCAAACACACCAATATCTAGATGGTTCTGAGCATTGTTGCCTATGATAATTAGAACATGGAGCAGATAAATGTCAAGATAACCTTTCTTAATGGTGATTTTGAGGAGGATATATATACGGTTCATCATAAGTTTTATGAATATTATCAGTAGGAGAAACTTGTTTATATGTTTAATAGAAGTATCTATGGCTTGAAGCAATCCCCTTGAAAGTGGAATCATAATTTTCAAACATTCATGCTTGAAGAAAGTTTAACTTGGTGTAATTTCAATCACTATTTCTATCAAAATTAATGGAATGTTGGATCATTCATTATCTTTCTTTTTTATGTGGATGATATGCCTCTTGTGGGACCATAAATTCAATGAATTGAGGGGATGAATAGAAAATTATCCAGAAAGTTTGAAAGAAAGGATATTGGACATGATAAGAAAATATCGGGGATAAAAAATGATAGGGATAGGAAAGCTATAACTTTGGTACTATCCTAGAAGGAATAAATTTAGAAGGTTATTGAAATATTTAGAATGAGTGTATGTAAAATTTTCTCAAATCCCCTTTCTAGACATGTTAAAATTTCAAAGGCATAGAGATTATCTTTGAAATTTAAAGTCTAGAACATGGAAAATATTTTTCTATGCTTTTTTTGTTGGAAGTTTGATGTATAAAATTATTTTCACGTGGATTAACATTTCTTTTTTAGTGGGAGTTGTGAGTCATTTCATGTAAAATAATAAATTGATGCATTGAGAGGATATACAATGGATCATCCAATATATTAATGGTTCAAAATATACAACATTATTCTTTGGTGATAATGATCCACTAGAGGGTTTTGTGGATGCATATTTTCTAGATATATGGATTATTTAAAGAGAACATCAGGTTTTTTGTTCAATTTCTGAGGTACAATGGTTAGTTGGATTTATCGACTACATCCTGTGATTTCACTATCAACCACATAATCAAAATATATTGTTATTACAGAATCTTGAAAGGTGTTTGTATGGTTCATATGATTTCTAAAGGAGCTCAAGAAGTAATTAGAAGGAGGAATGTTGATCTATAATAGTTAGAGTGCCATTCACCTTACTAAGAATCATGTTTTTCATGTAAGAAAAAAACACATTGGATTAAAATTACTTTTCATCTATAATTTACTAGGAGACTGAGTTTTGGAACTTTGGGAGGTGTTTAAATAGAATAATATGATGCAAATCATAACAAGGGTGTTTTTCAAAGAAATACTAAGGTTGTACTGTGCCTCAGTTGGACTTGTGTGAATGAAAGGAGATAGAAAACACTACATTCACTAGAAGGAGGTGAAAATTGAGGAATGAAGAATGATGCTAGGATCCATGAAGTAGTATTTAATTAGGTTATTGTTGGATTTTGTGAAGTCTGTTTATTTTTCCAAGAGTTTTCTAGAAAGATATTTCTAGAAGGAGTGCTTTTCTGAATGTGGTTTCTAATAGTGGATATAGACATCAAATTTTTAAGAAGAATACCGATTGATACATGTTGTTATGATATTATGTTGGAAGTATAATAAGGAAAAAATTAGATACTTGAGAAACACACATTTTCACTAGTTTTCAATAGTAAATCTAAAGGTGGAATAATGTACCAGATTTTTCTTTGGTCAATATAAGTACAACCATGAGTCTTAGAGTGTTTTGGAACTAGTTTACCAAGATAAAACCTTTATAAAAATGATGCGGGACCATTTTCTGAGATACACTAATATTTTTTTCAACAGATGATCAAAATTCATCATAAAGAGACTTTAGATGAGTGGGAGTATTGAGAGTGATAGTGTTTATTATAATCTATTATATTTTCATTCATCATTGTTATTTGATTATTCTCCCATGGATGTAAGACATTTGTCTAAAGTTCATAATTTCCTTTTATAATTCCATTTTTATTTTCCATCTATAATTTTTGTATGTATGGTTGATTTGATGTGGTGATTAGGTTGTATACTTACTACTTTTGAAATAAAGAGTCAAGGGGATGTGAATACTTTTGGAAGGTTGGTATTCAGAATGATTTTTATTCTAATTATTACTATGTGGGTTCTTATACTTTGTATCTCAACATTAGGTTATAAATTTTTAACTTCCTTGGAATCAATGTGGATGTTGTAGAGTGAATCAACGAATTTGAAATGATAAATTTTAGTTTTTCTTCCTAGCCAACATGATACCATATTTTTCTATACCAACATAGAATCAATCCTTCAATTCATCAAAGAGGTAGCCCAATTCACACATTCCACCCAAAAATCCTTTATAAAACTAACATAATTACCACTATTATTACATTCCCAACTAATTTTAGATTCATACTATCTATGAATTGATTTTCTTTGAACTACTTGGTATGGTCTTCATAAACTGTCTGCCTTTCCACCAGTATAATCTCCAGAACTCCAAGATTCCATATTCTCAATTGTTGTCAAACCTCAAACATTTCATTTTGATTTTAGTCTCATTTTACACACTATATCTAAATCAAATAAATATTCCAAATGAAAAGATATGACCTTAGTTTCTCGGAGCTGATGCCTTATTACATTACATTGGCATGATTACAAGAAAGTCGTATCCTTAAGGAATGAATATTTTCGTAGATTTGGAATTCTATATACATAAATAAGTTCAACATTACAACTTAAAATTAAAAACAACAAAAAATATCCATTGGGAATATCCACCACTCAAAGACTATCCTTGCAAGTCAATAATAATACACCTTTTCATGTCCTGGAAAAAATGAAACATAAGAAAGGGTGAGCTCATATGCTCAGTAAGGGTAAGCAATACGGTGGAAGATATAATAAACATAAACATGAGGCATGGTGAATACTTGAAAACACATGAATTTAATAATAAACTTGAACACATTATGGTAGGAATATGAGATGAGTAATTATTTCCATAATAAAACCTAATCATGGATATTCTACTAGTCAAATAACCACATGAACTATGAATTTATAGCTTCCTAATGAGGGGAATTAATATACCATACATTCTGAAACATACCATCAAGGCCTCGACCAAGAAATCTAAAAATGATTAAGGACCAGGCCAAAACCATATCTAAAAATGGGCAAGGCCTCGACCAAGTCTATATCTATTTTTCTCATGAGACCTATTGATGCATCGAGGGGCTATACGTTGTTTATGTTTATCCAAATTCTTATGAGGAATGAGACCTACTGATGCATAGAGGGGATATAGTGGGCCCCAACCATCACATAATAATTCCAATTAATTCATCATAAGAATTGATATAAAAATAAACAACATATACATTCATATTTAAACTAACATATGAAAATTAAATAACCTTCCCCAAATATTAAGTATAAACAGAAACCATTCGGAGTAAATTAGTGAATGGTTTTAAGATAGCACATCCAAAGTCAAACTAATCACAAACCATTCAATTAAACATGGTATATGATATCATAAATATTAATCCCAATAATACATAATAATCAATAGGAGTGTTGAAACAGATGAAGATACTCTTATAAAATCATCAAGTAATTCTTGAAATAAATACTCTTTTACTCTGAAAAGAAGAGTTATTTTGAAAAAGTGTTTGTATAAAACCATATATTAATTAAGATAGTATTTTAATAATAAAATTAGTGATTTTAATAAAATAATGGTTTCTAAAAATAGATTATAGAGTGCCCTTGAAAATAGGTAATAATTTGAGAAATTCCCTTGAGACAGGCTTGTATTTTGGGAAGAATTTTTGAAAGATCCTTTTAAAACATATAATTATCCATAAATTAAGGTAGGATTCTGGTTAGTACACATATATAGAACATTCAAACAGAATTCATGATTTGTATATATTAATTAATAAGAATTTTATTTAGGTAAGTAGATAATAAAAGTAACCCGAATGAAAATGGAGATTCTGGTGGAAAACCCTTACCTTAAGTCCGAAGGTGTTCCTAAATTTATCTTAATTAACTAAATAATCAAATTTATGTTCTTAAATTAATAATTAAGGAACATAAAATACATTAAATTGATTTATTATAACCTTATTAGGTTCATTAATATACTTTTGATGGGTTAAGAAATTCAATTTCATTGTTTGGGAATGTTTTCTTCCTTGGTTATCATGATCAGATTACTTATACTCATGTATGGATAAAAATGTCTAAAGAGAATGGTTTTCCAGAATATAATTTTTATGTTATTAGTGAAAAAAAATAATATTACATGGTTATAATTTTTTTTGGTTATTAGGAGTGAATATGAATCATCATATAAAACTTTAATGACAATTGTTTGGGTTAATTGGTGGTTTTCGATCACAACAAACTCATTTTGATTTATAAATTAATATCACATGTAAAAAATGCTTATAGAACCTTAAATAATTTATAATACATATATTATAGTATATTTGAACCATAAAGAGGGTTTCATGACCAGAATTGAAGATGGTAATAGAAATGAAAATCCCTTCGTCCTTGAATGTGATAAATTAACACATCTCGAATGATGTTCTCATTTATAGAATAAAAGAAGGGTAAAGGTGAGATGATGCATAATTATTCCTTTATCATAAAAAAATTAAAGTAAATTTAATCTAATGGAGTCATTATAAAATTTGTATGAAATGTGGTAAGGAAAGAAAAAGAAAAAAATTGAACTTGAAATAAAGGAAATGAAAAGAGGAATTTACCTCTGGAAGTAATCTTTCTTGAGAGCCTCTTTAGAGGAGAGGTTTTGGTCTTTTTATCAGAAAAAGGGCTTATAGAAATGGGGGATGATCTTGTAAAGATATTTTGGTAGAATTTATAGAAGTCACAAGTCTTTAGAGGAGTGAAGAGGAGAGGGAGTGAGGGGGGGGGGGGGGTTATAGTGGGGGAGAGGAGGGCTTTCCCATTATTTTACTCATTATTTTATTATTATTCCAAATAAAACCAATAGTGTTGATTCTTGTGACGAAAAACAGTAATAAGGGCATGTGAGTTCCAAAAAATGGTCATTTACAGCATCCATGACTCAATCATGATGCATAAATTCACTTATTTAGCCTATTTTGTAAATTATCAAATTTCACTATTCACAAAACTTCAAGTATTTTAGAAAAATCCCAAAAATTTACCATAACCATTTTTTGATGTGTAGAATTCAAAAAAGAAATACATTTTTTGAAAATAATTTTCTAAATATTATTAATTCAATTTTTAAATAAAATCATAATTTATTTGAAAAATAACAATTATAAAACTATAATTCATTTTATATCACCTCGAAAATTAATAAATATATCATTATCTTATAACCATAAGACAATAAAATAATAATATTATTTACTATTCATAAGGGTCACATTAATATTCATATTATTATCCATAATGGTATGTTACTATTCACCAAAAAATAAGTTTGTCTTATCAGACTCTAAATATCTTACTGAACGGAACTGTGTATGTTAGTTTTTCGAAATTCAAATCACAGAGGTGGAAAAATTATGTTTACTAGATAAATTATAATAAAGTGGTGTTTTTTAGAGGCTTGGTGTTTCATGAATTTAATATTAAATTTATATGCATAATCTTGGGGTGTTACATTATCCCCTCCTTATAAAAATTTCATCCTTGAAATTACCAAAGTGTTACCTCACAAAAAATATTTGGGTAGTTCTTAATCATAAGCTCCTCAGGCTCCCATTTTGCCTCTTAAATTTTATGATTTTTTTAAAGTATATTTACTATTTGAGTCATCTGATTCCTCAACACTTGTTCTTTAGTGTCTAGAATCCAGATAGACTCTTCACAGTAAGATTGGTTAGGTTCCAATTCTATACCTTCAGAAGTGAGGACATGCATTGGGTCTGGCATGTAATTTCTCAACAATGAGACATGAAACACATTGTGTACTTTATACAGGCTATGTGTCATATCCAAACAATATGAAATAACTCCAATTCTCTCTAGAATTTCAAAAGTGATTATTTATATAGGTATGAGTTTCCCTTTCTTCCCAAATATTATGACACCCTTCCATAAAGATAATTTTAAGAAAACATGATGTCCTACTTGAAACTACAAATACTTCCTTCAATTATCAACATAGATTTTTTGTATTCTTTGAGCTTCTTTGATATGTCCTTGAACAATATTTACCTTCACTGTTTTTTCCTCCACAAGCTTTGGGCCCACAAGCTTCTATTCTCCAACTTCATCCCAGCAAGTTAGTGTATGAAATATCTTTTCGTACAATGCTTCATATGGTGCCATTTGAATACTAGAATGAAAACAATTATTGTAGGAAAAATATACCAAGGGAAAATAATGACCCCACATACCTTGAAAATCGAGCATGCATGATCTCAACATGTCTTATAAAGTTTGGATCATCCTTTCTGATTTCCCATCAGTTTGAGGATGATAAGAAATACTCAAGAAAATCTTAGGATCCAAATATTTCTGAATAATTTTCTAGAATTACTATGTAAACTGAGGATCACAATCATACACTATTGAAATAGGTGGTCCATGAAGTCTTATAACTTCATTGACATGGAGTCTTGCAAGCCGCTCTAGTGGAAAATAATCCCTTATTGAGAAAAAATGTGCACATTTCATAATTCGATCAATAATTACCCATATTGCATCATTATTTCTCAGAGTTTTGGGTAATCCAATGACAAAATCCATGGTGATGTCATACCATTTCCATGCAGGAATAGGTAGAGGTTGCATGACTCATCTAGGATGTTGTTGTTCAACCTTTACTTGTTGATAGACTAAACATCTTGATACATAATCAATAATTTCCCTCTTCATGTTATCCCACTAGAAATGTTTTTTCAAATCACTATACATTTTAGGGCTACCAGGGTGTATAGAGAAATTTGATCTATGAGCATCATCCAATGACTCACATTTCAGCTCAGGTATAGAGGTAACACATAGACTCTTCCCAGATTTCAGATTGTTGTCTTCACACATGAAGTCAACCAACTTCCCATCTTTCACAGCATTAATTTTATTTTGAATATTCTCATCATAAAATATTGAAGCTTTAATTATTTCCAATAAATATGGTTAGGAAATCATTTTAAAAATTAGCGATGTTTCACCTTATTTGACAATTCCCATATCCATCCTTACTATATCCATGTATAGAGGATCATTATCAATCCTCATTTTGTTGAGAACTCCATGATCCCTCTTGCTCAATGCATCAACTACCTTATTTTCCTTTCTTGGGTGGTATTGTATGGAAAAATCATAATCCTTGAGTAGTTAGAGCCATCACCTTTTCCTCATGTTGAGTTCTTTATGTGATTAGATATATTTCATACTCTTATAATCAGTATATATATCACATTTTTCGCCATAGAGGTATTGTATTCATATCTTCAAAGAAAATATCACATCAGCTAATTTTATATCATGAGTAGGATAGTTTTGTTAATGAAAATTTTAAATTCATTGATGCATAGTAAATAACTCTATCATTCTTTATAAGGACAGAACCAAGTCCTTTCTTTGATGCATCACTATAGATCACAAACCCATCATTCCCCGATGGTAGAGTTAGGATCAGTGAATTCACTAATATCCTCTTTAATTCTTCAAAAAGTCCTCAAATTCCTTTTCCATACAAACCTAACCCCTTTACATGTATTCTTGGTCATTGGGTAGGTTAAATGGGTGAATTTATGAACAAATCGCTGATAATAACCAGCTAAACAAATAAAACTATATACCCTAGTTATGTTCATTAGAGTATGCCATTCTTCCATAGACTTTGTCTTCACAGGATCAATAGATATTCCATCCTTAGAGACAATGTGGCCAAGAAATGATACATATTGAAGATAAAATTCACACTTTCTAAACTTCATATATAATTCATTTCTTCTAAGAGTCTTCAGAATAGCGCACCAGTGATTTTCATGATCTACATAGCTTTTGAAGTATACCAAGATATCATCAATAAATACCACCACAAAGTCATCAATATATTCCATGAAAACTCTATTCACTAGATCCATGAAAATAGAAGGTTCATTAGTCAATCCAAAAGGCATTATTGTAAACTTGTAATTCCCATACTTAGTTCTAAATGATTTCTTTAGAATATATTCTTTCCTCACATGCAACTGATGATATCTAGATCGAAGATTAATCTTTGAAAAATATTGGGCTCCAAGAAGTTGATCAAATAATTCATCAATGTGAGGTAGGGGATACTTGTTCTTTATTATTATAGCATTGATCTCCCTATAGTAAATGCATAACCTCATAGATCCATCTTTCTTCTCAATGAAAAGAAAAGGGGATCCCCATGGAGAAACCCTAGGTTAAATAAATCCTTTATCACTCAATTCATCTAGTTGTTTCTTTAGTTCCACTAATTCCATAGAGGATATTCTATAAGGGGTCTTTGATATGGGTTGTGAATTAGAAATTAAGTCAATGAAAAACTCAATTTCCTACTCTAGAGGATATCCATGTAAATCCTCTGGAAACAGACCAATATATTCTTTCAAAATAGCTACGTCCCCTATTTGAACATTTTGTCCTCACCCATAGTTATTTCATTCCCTTACTCACCAATAATTAAATTCTATAGAGCTACTAGGGGTGGATCAAGATGAGAATCACATGGTGATATTTTTTCTTTAAATATATGGGATTCCACATCGTTCTAAAAAATTGTAACCGCCTTATTATTGTAATAAATTTTCAAGTCATGGTTTGAAAGACAATCCATACCGAGGATTATATCAAATTCAATCATGGTTATCATAATAAATTCAGAAGATAAAGCACATTTATATGCCATAATGGAGACTTCCTAACACAAATTTGTTGCAATGATACTTTCCTTAAGAGTTTTGACTGACAACTCCCTTATTAAATAAAAATGGAAATATCTATTTTTTTTGGAAAACTAGAAAGATATGAAAGAATGAGATGATCCAAAATCAAATAAAGAATTGGCTAAGTTTTAGGAAATGAATAAAGTACCTGAAACCACATCATTAGGAACTTCAATATTAGCAGTTGTGATCACATAAACTTGTCCTTGCTCTCTTGGACTTTTCTGAGGCATGTTTTTTTGACACTTTGGATAATCATTAGTATAGTGTCCCATATCCATACAATTATAGAAATTAATGTTAATAGATTATTTATTACCCTTGAAAACACCAACATGATGGCCTTTCTATCCACACTTGTAGCATAACCCTTTTCCTTTTAAGTAGGCACTATGGTGTTTTTTTCCACAATTATCATAGGGAGGAAAGTCAACTCTTCCATTATTACCCATTTAATTATGTACTTTTCCAGAGTTTTTAACAACCATATTATTCTCTTTCTTTTCATTAGTGTCATAAGACATAGAGAACTCCTTTTCCATCTTGATACCACGTAAGAATATATCATCGTATGATGAGAAATTTTGATATACCAACACCCACAAAAGGAATAGATTTAGGCCATCAAATAATAGATCGATATTTCTCCTTGGATTAACTATATAGTCCATAGCATGCCTTGATAACCTTGTGAAGTTAGCTTCATACTTTGCAACATTCTCATCTTTCTTTTGCCTTAAATTCAGAAACTGCCTTTCCATATCTACTAGTTGTTAACGAGGAAAGTATTTCTCTAATAAAAGATATTTAAATTCACTCCATTCCATGTTTTATATATATTCCCCCTCCTTTGTGTTTTTAATTAGTGACCACCATTGATCAACATCTCTCGACAGATGATAAACTACCATGACAACCTTGTCCCTTTCGTTACTTCCCAAGGAGATAAATATCTTCTCTAAGGAACTTATCCACTACTCCACTATAAATGGGTTTGTGGTCCCATTAAATTATAGAGGCTATTGTAACATAAATCAATCTAACATAGCTACTACATGTTTTGGATCCAGATGCTCCATATAGGTAAGGTTATTGTTCATAACCTGAGTCAGTTTTCCCATTATAGTTATAATTTTCTCTGTACTAGTCGTAGCTCCAAAGATAACATCATTATCTTACACAGGAGGGAAATCCTAAACTGGGATATGTGCATTCATACAGTTTCTATTACTTCTACTAGGCTCCATTTCTAAATAATGGAATACACTATATTATGTTATGAATCATAATGTATAATCTGCACTTAGAAGAAGTCTTAGCGTAAATTTAAATCCTATGCACAACTAATTATATAATCATAAACATGGTTTCTTTGAGGAAAGAATTACATTTAAATCCTTCATAATGGATTGTAAATAAAATGTGAATTATCCTAAGAATATCCCCAAAGAGTGTCAAACTAGATGTGCAATAAGGCCCATTTTTGGGTACTAGGATACCCTGGGTCAAGCCCAAAACTCCTTGTCATAGTTTTCACTCCTAGGTACATCTCTACCAGAACCACATCCACTTGTAGTATCTAGACAAGGATGTATTTTCTAGAAATATCCACACAATATATTCCTTATCAAAATACTAGTATGTTCTTGTATTTTTATCCTCAAATACTATCTTATGGGTTTTTCCCTAATATAAGTTTTCTAAACTTAGTTTCCATGTTTTATACTAGACTTCCTATGATACTAACTGTAACGACTCGACCCCAATTTTCCAGAGCTGATTCCTTATTACATTACATTGGCATGATTACAATAAAGTAATATCCCAAAGGAATGAAAAATTTAGTTGATTTGGAAAGATAGATACATAAATAAGTTCAAAATTACAACTCGAAATGAAAAACAACAAAAAATATCCATTGGGAATATCCATCACTCTAAGATTATCTCAGTAAGTAAATCATAATACACCTCTTCATGTCCTGGAAAAAATGAAACATAAGAAGGGGTGAGCTCAGATGCTTAGTAAGGGTAAGAAATACAGTGGAAGATAACATAAAAAAAATAAACATTATACATGGAGAATAATTGAAAACACATTCCTTTAATAAAAAACTTGGACACATTATAGTAGTAATATGATTTGAGTAATTACTGCCATAATAAAACATAATCATGAGTATTCTACTAGTTGAATAACCACATGAACTATGAATTTATCAATTCATAATGAGGGAAATAAATATACCAGACATTATAAAACATACCATTAAGGCCTCGACTAAGACATATAAAAATTATTAAGGGCTCAGTGAGAGAGCACTGTCGTGGGCACCCTCAAATGATTAGTGTGATTTTTGGGTACTTAGGTGCAGCAGAGTGGTTGACCAAGGTCGTCTCTCAAAGTAGGAAGTGAATTAAAACAACTTTCCAAAGGTATTCTAAAAATAAAAGAAAATAAAATTTAAACAATACTTAAAAGGGTGGGGGTTGTTTATAGTTTATAAAGCTAGAATAAGTTTGCTGGAAGAAGATTGCATTTTTTTGGTTTTTAGTTTTAAAATGAATTTTGATTAAAAAGACACAACAAGAAGATATTTTTTTAGAAAATATTTTAAAATGAGTAATCGATATAACTATACCTCTTCACTCTATTATTAATAATTATAATTTAAATTAACATTCACTTAATTATGATTCCTTAATTCGTTAAATCCTGAACCCTACGAGAATTAACTCTACCATGAAGATGAAGTGAATTTAACCCTAGGATAACTTCGGAACATGAAATCGCAGCACCCTACTTTGATTGATGTTCTATGATTAGCTTATGGTCAGTGGTAAATTAAGGCACATATAAATTCTGGAAATGAGTTTGAATTGTGTTTAGGGATTATATTTTAACTCTAAAAATTTATCCCATATGGTCTTGTATTACCGATTAAGATCGCGCTCTCACAATTTACACAAAATCCCGACCTCGCATGTTTTTGGGTTAATTGTTCAATTTATTGCTTAGTTTCTTACAATTTAAAAACACAATTCATGGATCATATTAAGTGAATTATAGTATCTCAATGATTCAAAATAATTAAATTAAGAGGGTAGAAGATAGATCGATTACTAAAAGACTACTCTTCCATGGGTGGCGTAATCATCGTAGAAGCGTTTTGCATGTGCAAAGGTTTCTAATGGGTATAACCCAATAAAACTTCTACACAATAATTAAAACCCAATTAGGAAGATTAAAATAAGAAGAAATTTAAAAAAACATAAGAAAAGATGAGGAATAAAAGAAGATAAAAGAAGTTTATTACACAAATGAAAATATTACAAAATGAAGAAGAGAAGGAGGCTTCGATGAGGGGATCCTTGCTTCAAGAGTTACCCCTCTTAAATTTGTTGGAGAATTTGGGTGAAACCAATTATACTCTTCCTCCAATCTCTTAATTCACGTCCCAACCCCACCAAATGAGAAAAACACCAATTTATTGAGTGGTGGGGAGGCTAGGTTCAAAGTGGTTTCAAGTGTGAATGGGAAATGTCGGCCAAATATTTTATGCCAACTTAAACCGCCCATTTGACCACCAAAACGCGTGAATTGGTCATCCTTCCAGAAGGATACTATGTGAGGATATGGTTCCTATATCTCCTATAAAAATTTGGGCTCAATAAAATCCCATATGAAGGAGTTATGGCTGAAATACAAAATCTTCTCCATTCTGGCGTGTCCAGACCACCTTTGACTTTATGGACCAATTACTCCATCCAAATGCATTCTTTTGATCTAGTGTCCTGAATAAAAGTTGTATCCCATGAAGTAAGAAACATATTAACAAAATATTATGTTCAAATAATTCAAATAAAAATATTTATGATTGAAATACTACAGTGCACTATAAAGGGTAAAAATAGAATTTTCACCAAATTTTCAAATGAATGATCAAATCCCAAATATTTTATAAATAAACATATTTAACAAATTGTGATGAAATTATATCATTTATTATCAATCAAATATTCAAAAAAATAGTGTTTTATCACTCAACCAAAACCATATCTAAAAATGGGCAAGGCCTCGACCAAGTATATATCTATTTGTCTGATGAGACCTACCGATGAATAGAGAGGCTATAGTGGGACCCATACCTCAAATAATAAGTCCAATTAATTACTCATATGAATGGGGTTAAGCATAAAAAATATATACATTCATATTTAATCTAACATACGAAACACAAAAAACCTTCCCCGAACATTAAGCATAAACACTAACCATTTAGAGTAAATTTTTGAATGGTTTTAAGATAGCACATCCATGGTCAAAATAATAATAAATCATTAAATTAAATATGGTAGATAATATCATAAATATTAATCTCAATAATACATAATAATCAATAGGAGTGTTGAAATAGATGAAGATACTCTTATAAAATCATTGAGTAATTCTTTAGATAAATAATCTTTTACTTTGAAAAGAAGAGTTCTTTTAGAAATGTGTTTATATAAAACCTTAAATTAAGTAATATAGTATTTTAAAAATAAAATTAGTTATTTTTTAAAGATAATGGTTTTGAAAAATATATTATAAAGTTCCCTTGAAAATAGGTTAGAATTTGAGAAATTCCCTTAAGACGGTCTTGTATTTTGAAGATATTTTTGAAAGATCCTTTTAAAATATATAATTATCCATAAATTAATGTAGGATTATGGTTGGTACACATATATATAAAATTAAAACATAATTTATGAGGTGTAAATATTAATTAATAAGAAGTTTATCTATGTTAGTATATTATAAAAGTAACCTGAATGAAAATGGAGGTTCGGGTGGAAAACCCCTACCTTAAGTTCGAAGGTGTTCCTCACTTGATCTTAATGACCTTAATAATAAAATTTAGGTTCATAAATTAATAATTATAGAACCTAATATTCATTTAATTTATTTATTATAAACTTATTAAGTTAATTCATGGAATTTTCAAGGGTTACGAGATTCAATTTCTTTGTTTGGGAGCATTTTCTTCCTTGGTTATCATGATCAGATTACTTAAATTAATTTATGGATAAACATGTAGAATGAGAATGGTTTTATAGATTAGAAGTTGTATTTAATTATTTAAAAAACATATGATTACATGTTTTTAAATTTTATTTGGTTATTGGGAGTGAAGATAAATCATTATATAAAACTTTAATGACAATTGTTTGGGTTAATTGGCATTTTTTTATCACAACGAACACATTTTGATTTATAAATTAAAATCATGAGTAAAAAAGGATTAAATAACCTTAAATAAGTTATAATACATATATTTTAGTCTGGTTCAACCATAAAAATGGTTTCATGATCATAATTGAAGATAATAATAGAAATTTAAAACCATCCATCCTTGAATGTGATAAATTAACACATCTCAGATGGTGTTTTCATTTATAGTATAAAAGAAGGGGAAATGAGAGATGATGAAGAATTATTAATTTATCATAAAAAAATTACATTACATGTAAGGTACTAGAGTCATCACAACATTTTTAAGAAAGGATTTGAGGAAAGAAAAATAAAATAATTGAACTTGAAATAAAAGAAATGAAAAGAGGAATTTACCTCTTGAAGTAATCTTCCTTGAGAGCCTATTTAGAGGAGAGGTTTTTATAGCATCCCGCCATTTTATAACATAAACTTTCATTTCATTACACAAAACTGAGGATCTTTAAGGTCTAGTGTCTTGGAAACCAGGAACATAATACATGAAAACAACATAAAGCATTCTTCTTAAACACTTGAAAGGCATCTCCTTAAGTTCATTATAGGTTCATTACTGCATCTCATAACCTGGGGACATACATCAAAAGAAAGGGTGAGCAGAAGGCCCAGTAAGGGAAACAAGAGGAACATTTTACATGTGAACTTGGTATACTTCAATAAGGACATGAAAAGAACTTTAAGGCATGAGAAAGAAAATCATGAGGCATTTCATAATAAAAATAACATTTTCCATAACTTGAAGATGTGGCTACATCATTTAACATAGACAATCATGAACATATCACCAAGGTCCATCCCCAAGGTGTCATTTGAAAATTACCAAGGTTATTCACCAAGGTATCGTGAAAATTGTAATCTCTAGTGGTTACATCATTACCCAATGCATTGGAGCGCTATCAGGGCGCACCCTTAAATTTGCCTTTATTATCATGTGAGCCACATATATCATCATCAAACATTTCATAAATAACCCACATAGCATAAAATAAATGGGTTTCATTTCATATTCATAACGTTTTAAAAACTGCTTTAAAGACATGATCTTTATGTCACTTTAAACCCACGGAAAGGGAAAGTGGGTCTCATGTATGTAAATCCCAGAATTTAAAATGGAACATTTTGGTATATATGTGAATACCCTTGTAGAAATAGGAGCTTTGAGTATTCACTTTATAACATAAAATAATTTTTGAGAAAAGAGAGAGGGATTTTGAGGGGAAAATTCTGCAGCATAACGGCTAAGTTTCGGGGTTTTAGAAAACATTAAAATGATAGGGGACATGGGTCACCCACTCATAAATGATCCATAAAACAGTAGGGTGAAAGAATAAGAAGGACATATGGACATGGTAATGAAATTTGAGGGACATACCATTTGAAAGGAAAAACATGGAAGGAAAAAAGATTAGATTTCTCTTATGAAAATTCGGCAGCCTTACGGCGTCACTTAACTTCAAAAGAAAATGATTTGACAAGATCAAATAGGGTCCCTCATCATATGATCATAAGAGATCAGTATGATAGATATAGAGATCATACCCCAACATAATAAAAAGGAACTTGAAATACTTGACATGAAAATCGAACTTGAAAAATGAGAAGGGTGAAAGAATCCCTTAAAAATTCGGCAACCTAACGGCGTCACTTAAACTTTCATAAAACGAAATGATGAGAGTAAGAGGGGATCTCTCATCATATAAACATGAAAGGGAAGTAAGAGGAATATAAAATAACATCCTCTCACATAAAAACATGGAGCAGAAAAGGAATGACATAAAAGAGATTACATGAAAAGAAAGAGAGGGGTCGGATCCCTTACCTTAAAACGTGACTCTTGAAACTCAAAGGATTGGACCTTGAGGGATTGGGGGCACCTTGGGAGGACTCTTTGGAAGGTAAGAAGACCAGAACTTCGTTGGGGGAGAGTTGGGAGTGAAAACTAAGGGAGGAAAGGGTGGGTATTTATAGGGAAAGTGAGGGGACAAAGCATTAATGGCCAAGGGACACCTCACTTGTGGTTTTGGCAAAACCATGGGCTTTCCCATGGTATTTGCCCATGGTATTGGCCACTTGGGACACCTCACACCTTATCTTACTATTCATAATTCTACCATATTGAATATATACTTAATACATCATTTAATGATGTCATTAAACACCCGTAACTTAAAAACTATACTTTCACTATTCACCGAAAATTCAACTTTCTCAGAATAATCCCAAAATTTCACCTTAACCAAATATCAATGCTCTGATTTCAAAAATGAAATCCATTTTATAAAAATAATTTTCTAAATATTTTTAATTTAATTTTTAAATAAAAACACTATTCATCGAAAATTCATTTTTTTCAGAAAAATCCCCAAAAATTACCTTAACATAATATCGATGCTCTGAGTTCAAAAATAAAGTCCTTTTTATAAAAATAATTTTCTAATTATTTTTAATTAAATTTTTAATTAAAAAACACTATTCATCCGAAAAAACTAATACTTGAATAATAATTTATGAAACCGTTATTTAACCATTTTATTGAATCACATTACTTAATCTAGGTGTCTAAATTATATTAAAACTTTCTTTGAGTGAAATTACTAATCCATTTGATCATATTACTAATCCTAAGCGTAAAATCACTATTCATAATTTACTATTCATCAAAAATTAAGTTGATCTTATTAGACTCCAAATTCCTTAATGAACACTTTTGTAGAAGACCATTTTTTGAAAATCATTACACATCATTAGTTATTTAGGGTTTACATATATATTTCAAAATATCCCTTTTTCAAAATTCATCAATAAAATACATTCTAAAATTATCTAGACTTTTGAAATTTCACAAACATCACTAAAGGAAGAAATCTCAATTTATTCACCCGAAAGGATTACACAAGGAAACTAGGGTCTCATCACATAGCCCCTTATAACACTGGCATAAGACCTAAGTGTAAGGTGTGCTATGGTGAGATAATCTGAGGGAGTCTCAGATAACATTGCCCTAGAAGCAATCTCCACTAACTTGAACTTCTCCTGCAAGCGTTTTCGTTCAAGCTTGACACGCTGGAGCTCGGCTTGGGCTTGGTCCAAAGCGAAGCCCACAGATGCTACCTCCTTCCCAAGCTTTGATAAGTGGGCTTCGTAAGGGTTGAGTCTACTGGATAAAGCCATCAACTCCCCTTTATGCATTAACCATTAACGTCTTATTAAATCATTAAGAGTAAGTTAATATAATACTCAAAAAGATTGGGTCGTTACATTCTTCCCCCCTTAAGAAATTTCGTCCCCGAAATTTATACTTGAGGCCTAGTCGAAAAGGTGAGGGTACTTTTGCTTCATCGTTTCCTCAGGCTCCCAAGTCGCTTCTTCGTACTTATGATTCCTCCACAACACTTTCACAAGGTGGGTAGTCTTGTTTCGTAGAACCTTGTCTCTATGGTCCAAGATCTCCACTGGCTGCTCCTCATAAGAGAGGTCATGTTCAAGTTGTACCACCTCTGGGTTCAGTACATGCGAAGGGTCGGGTATGTACTTCCTCAAGAGAGATACATGGAAGACATCATGAACTTGAGCTAGGTTCGGTGGAAGTGCTAGACGATATGCCACTGATCCTATGCGATCAAGGATTTCATAGGGGCCGATGTACCTAGGGCTGAGCTTCCCTTTCTTCCCAAACCGCATGACTCTCTTCCATGGAGAAATTTGAAGGAAGACTTTGTCACCAACACCAAACTCCAAGTCCCTTCGACGATTGTCAGCATAGCTCTTCTGCCGACTCTGAGCAGCCTTTATGTGTTGTTGGATGGCATGAACCTGTTCTGTCATCTCTTGCACGAGATCAGGCCCAAGAAGCTTCCTCTCACCAGTTTCATCCCAACAAGTAAGAGTTCTACACCGCTTTCCATACAGAGCTTCATAGGGTGCCATCTGAATACTCGCATGGAAGCTGTTGTTATAGGAGAACTCCACTAATGGGAGGTGTTGATCCCATCCACCTTTAAATTCCATTGAGCATAATCTCAACATGTCTTCGAGTGTCTGAATAGTCCTTTCAGATTGGCCATCAGTTTGAGGATGATAGGCCGTACTAAAATTCAATTCAGTATTCAGAGCATGCTGAAGACTTCTCCAGAATTTTGATGTGAATCTTGGGTCACGATCAGATACGATGGATAGTGGTACCCCATGCAGCCTTACCACTTCCTTCACGTATATCTTGGCAAGCTGATCCAGAGAGAAATCTTCCCGAATAGAGATAAAATGGGCTATCTTGGTGAGACGGTCCACAATAACCCATATCGCATTGTTTCCTTTGGATGTTTTTGGGAGACCAGTTACAAAGTCCATGGTGATATTATCCCACTTCCATACTGGTATTGGTAGCGGTTGTAATACCCCCTTAGGAAGTTGTCTTTCTGCCTTTACTTGCTGACACACCAGGCACCTTGTAGTGTAATCGGCAATCTCCCTCTTCATGTTATCCCACCAATAATGATCACGAAGGTCTCTATACATCTTAGTGCTTCCCGGGTGTATAGAGAATGTAGAGCTATGAGCTTCATCCATCAGTTCTTTCTTTATCTCCGGAATAGATGGAACACATAGTCTTGTACGAAATTTCAATACACCTTCTTGATCAATATTGAAATCAGGGAACTTCCCATTCTTTACAGCCTCGAACTTCTCCTGCAGCAAAGGATCTTCTTTTTGAGCCTTCTTGATCTTCTCTAGTAATGAAGGTTGAGAAATCATTTGGGATAGGGTTGATGATGTCCCTTTCCTTATAATTCCCATGTCTAGTTTTACTAGATCTTTAATCAAGGGATCTCCCAGGATCCTCATTGTTGCCAGAACAACAGGATCTTTCCTGCTTAACGCATCCGTGACTTTGTTTGCTCTTCCAGGGTGATAATGAATTGAACAATCATAGTCTTTAATAAGCTCCAACCATCTCCTTTGTCTCATGTTCAATTCTTTCTGAGTGAAAATATACTTTAGACTTTGGTGGTCAGTGTATATATCACATTTCTCCCCATAAAGATAGTGCCTCCATATCTTTAGAGAAAAAACAACTGCCGCCAGCTCTAGATCATGCGTAGGATAATTCTGCTCATGAATCTTCAACTGTAGAGATGCATAAGCAATTACTTTGTCATTTTGCATGAGGACGCACCCAAGCCCTTTCAGAGATGCATCGCTAAAAATAATGAATCCTTCTCCGATAGAGGGTAGTGTTAATACAGGTGCAGTAACCAATCTCTTCTTCAGCTCTTGGAAACTTTCCTCGCATTCCTTTGTCCAGATGAACTTAACCCCTTTTCGAGTCAACTTGGTTAGTGGATTAGAAAGCCGTGAAAAGTTTTTCACAAACCTCCTATAATATCCCGCTAAACCAAGGAAACTACAAATCTCAGTTACTGTTGTGGGTTGAGGCCACTCCTCCACAACCATTGTCTTTGCAGGGTCAACCGAGATTCCTTCATTGGTTACGATGTGCCCCAAGAAAGCCACTTGTTGTAACCAAAACTCACACTTGCTGAACTTCCCAAAGAGCCTCTCCTTCCGTAGAGTTTTCAAAATAACCCTCAGATGATTTTCATGCTCCTCACGACTTTTTGAATATATCAAAATATCATCAATAAAAACTACCACAAAGTTATCAAGGTAGTCCTTAAAGACTCTATTCATCAAATCCATGAAAATAGCAGGAGCATTAGTCAAGCCGAAGGGCATAACAGTAAACTCATAATGCCCATATCTTGATCGGAAGGCAGTCTTTGGAATATCTTCCTTCTTCACCCTCAGTTGATGATAACCAGATCGAAGGTCAATCTTAGAGAAGAATTGAGCCCCACGAAGTTGGTCAAATAAATCATCAATTCTTGGAAGAGGGTATCTGTTCTTCACTGTGATCCCGTTCAGTTCTCTATAATCAATGCATAGCCGCATTGATCCATCCTTCTTCTTCACAAAAAGAACTGGTGCTCCCCAAAGAGACACACTCGGTCGGATAAACCCCTTCTCTAACAAGTCTTGGAGTTGTTTCTTTAGCTCCTCTAGCTCCACATTTGCCATTCTATACGGAGTCTTTGATATCGGTTGAGACCCAGGTACGAGTTCAATGGAGAACTCTACCTCTCTTTCTGGGGGAGGTCCAGGTAACTCCTCAGGAAATACATCCATGTATTCCTGAACAATCAGAACATCTTCAATTTGTATGCTCCCTTTCCCTTTTTCATCATCACCAATTAACTCCATAAAGAAAGCTATAGGAGGTGCTTCTAGATAGGGATCAGTTCGGGATATCTCTCCTCGGAAGATAACTGTAGGTCGTTCATTCAAGACTACTGAGATTTCCTTACTTCTGCATTTGATCTTAGCGTTATACTTTGAGAGCCAGTCCATCCCTAGTATAACGTCGAATTCCATCATGGGGATGACTACTAGATTTGCGATAAGATTGTGCTCACCAAAGTAAACACTAGAGTCTCTAAACACTTTTGATGCATGGATAATCCCACTTGGAGTCTTGACTGACAACTCTACCTCAAGCAATTCGGTGATTGATTCTATATTCTTTGCAAACTTGGAAGAAATAAAGGAATGCGTAGAACCAGAATCAAATAAAGCACTTGCTAGTTTTGAGAGGACAACAAGAGTACCTGCTACCACATCGTTCGGAACTTCAACTTCAGTTGTTGTGATAGCGAAAGCACGACCTTGCTCCCTTGGCCTCTGCTGAGGTTGATGGTGATTCCCCTCCACCGCCCTCGGATTTGGACATTGATTAGCAAAGTGCCCAAGCTGTCCACACTTGAAGCATGTGACCTCGGGTAGGGCCAGAACCATCTTTCCTCTGTCGTTAGTGTTGGGAAGTTGAGGCTTCACATCACCACGACAATTCCGAGAAATATGGCCTTCTTTTCCACACCTATAGCACTTGCCACTTCCGATCAAGCAGTTCCCCGGATGCTTCTTCCCACATTTATTGCATGTGGCATGTTGCATATGCTTTCCACCTCTTTCCTGATCAAAACTTCTTCCCAGGCTCGGTTCTAGAGTTCTCTTCTTCTCATTAGATTTGTGAGACCACTGTGTCTCCCCAAACTCTAGTTCAACTTTCATGGCACTTTGAACTATTTCTTCATAGCTATCATAGTCCCTGTTGGCTAGATTCTTCCGCAGATGAGGTCGTAGTCCGCCAAAGAATCTATCAACCTTCCCATTAGGGTCCATGACAAAGCTTGAGGTATAACGGGAAAGCCTTGTGAAGTTCATCTCATAGCTTCCGACAGATTCGTTCTCCTTCTGCTTCAGCTCGAGAAACTCTTTCTCCATTTTCGTTCTCATGGAACGAGGGAAATACTTGTTAAAGGAAATCCCCTGAAATTCTTCCCACTCCATAGCTTCCATCTCTCCTCGTGGCTTCGTGTTTTTGACCAGTGACCACCACTGATCGGCTTCTCCCTCTAGGCGGTAAACAGCAAGGGTGACTTTTTCTTGTTCCGAACAATGAAGTACAGAAAAGATCTTTTCAATGGAGCTTATCCATTGTTCCGCAACCAATGGGTCAGTAGATCCACTGAATGTTGGCGGTCGTTGACGCATGAAGGACTCAACAAAAAGTTGTTCCCTTCGTGGTGAGGTCGGCCTCTCAGCTTGATTCAAGTTATTACTCATAACTTGAGTCAGTTGGTTCATCATTCGCATGAATGTTTCCATTCCGGCTTCCATCGGAGGGCCGTCAGCACATGGTGCATTGTGGTCACCATCGGCACGGTTCCTCCTATTGCCCGCCATCTTTTAAAAGAATAAAAACTTAGTGAGAAACTTATTTCATTTATGGATATTTTAACTAAGACTTCATGCTTAAACAATTATACTTCTCTATAATTCCTTCATAATGATTCATAAAAAGCTTGTGATTAACCAAACATATCCCCCGGGAGTGTCGTAACCAAGAGTGCAGCAAGGCCCGTTATCGTGCACCAGTTCCCGTTCGAGTCTAGCTCAAAGAGGTGTTTTCGGGTTTTACCCCTATGTACATCTGTGCCAAAGCCGCCTCTACCTGCTCGTATCCAGACAGTGATGTATTTGTTTGATAAACCACTTACTCAATACTTACCAAAATACCAGGAAGTTTTCCTATATTTAAACTTTTCTATAGGGTTCTTCCTAAAGTTTTTATTTCCTAATTTCCACAAATAACTAAACCATCCTTTGATACCAACTATAGCATCCCGCCATTTTATAACATAAACTTTCATTTCATTACACAAAACTGAGGATCTTTAAGGTCTAGTGTCTTGGAAACCAGGAACATAATACATGAAAACAACATAAAGCATTCTTCTTAAACACTTGAAAGGCATCTCCTTAAGTTCATTATAGGTTCATTACTGCATCTCATAACCTGGGGACATACATCAAAAGAAAGGGTGAGCAGAAGGCCCAGTAAGGGAAACAAGAGGAACATTTTACATGTGAACTTGGTATACTTCAATAAGGACATGAAAAGAACTTTAAGGCATGAGAAAGAAAATCATGAGGCATTTCATAATAAAAATAACATTTTCCATAACTTGAAGATGTGGCTACATCATTTAATATAGACAATCATGAACATATCACCAAGGTCCATCCCCAAGGTGTCATTTGAAAATTACCATGGTTATTCACCAAGGTATCGTGAAAATTGTAATCTCTAGTGGTTACATCATTACCCAATGCATTGGAGCGCTATCAGGGCGCACCCTTAAATTTACCTTTATTATCATGTGAGCCACATATATCATCATCAAACATTTCATAAATAACCCACATAGCATAAAATAAATGGGTTTCTTTCATATTCATAACGTTTTAAAAACTGCTTTAAAGACATGATCTTTATGTCACTTTAAACCCACGGAAAGGGAAAGTGGGTCTCATGTATGTAAATCCCAGAATTTAAAATGGAACATTTTGGTATATATGTGAATACCCTTGTAGAAATAGGAGCTTTGAGTATTCACTTTATAACATAAAATAATTTTTGAGAAAAGAGAGAGGGATTTTGAGGGGAAAATTCTGCAGCATAACGGCTAAGTTTCGGGGTTTTAGAAAACATTAAAATGAGAGGGGACATGGGTCACCCACTAATAAATGATCCATAAAACAGTAGGGTGAAAGAATAAGAAGGACATATGGACATGGTAATGAAATTTGAGGGACATACCATTTGAAAGGAAAAACATGGAAGGAAAAAAGATTAGATTTCTCTTATGAAAATTCGGCAGCCTTACGGCGTCACTTAACTTCAAAAGAAAATGATTTGACAAGATCAAATAGGGTCCCTCATCATATGATCATAAGAGATCAGTATGATAGATATAGAGATCATACCCTAACATAATAAAAAGGAACTTGAAAGACTTGACATGAAAATCGAACTTGAAAAATGAGAAGGGTGAAAGAATCCCTTAAAAATTCGGCAGCCTAACGGCGTCACTTAAACTTTCATAAAACGAAATGATGAGAGTAAGAGGGGATCTATCATCATATAAACATGAAAGGGCAGTAAGAGGAATATAAAATAACATCCTCTCACATAAAAACATGGAGTAGAAAAAGAATGACATAAAAGAGATTACATGAAAAGAAAGAGAGGGGTCAGATCCCTTACCTTAAAACGTGACTCTTGAAACTCAAAGGATTGGACCTTGAGGGCTTGGGGGCACCTTGGGAGGACTCTTTGGAAGGTAAGAAGACCAGAACTTCGTTGGGGGAGAGTTGGGAGTGAAAACTAAGGGAGGAAAGGGTGGGTATTTATAGGGAAAGTGAGGGGACAAAGCATTAATGGCCAAGGGACACCTCACTAGTGGTTTTGGCAAAACCATGGGCTTGCCCATGGTATTTGCCCATGGTATTGGCCACTTGGGACACCTCACACCTTATCTTACTATTCATAATTCGACCATATTGAATATATACTTAATACATCATTTAATGATGTCATTAAACACCCGTAACTTAAAAACTATACTTTCACTATTCACCGAAAATTCAACTTTCTCAGAATAATCCCAAAATTTCACCTTAACCAAATATCGATGCTCTGATTTCAAAAATGAAATCCATTTTATAAAAATAATTTTCTAAATATTTTTAATTTAATTTTTAAATAAAAACACTATTCATCGAAAATTTATTTTTTTCAGAAAAATCCCCAAAAATTACCTTAACATAATATCGATACTCTGAGTTCAAAAATAAAGTCCTTTTTATAAAAATAATTTTCTAAATATTTTTAATTAAATTTTTAATTAAAAAACACTATTCATCTGAAAAAACTAATACTTGAATAATAATTTATGAAACCGTTATTTAACCATTTTATTGAATCACATTACTTAATCTAGGTGTCTAAATTATATTAAAACTTTCTTTGAGTGAAATTACTAATCCATTTGGTCATATTACTAATCCTAAGCGTAAAATCACTATTCATAATTTACTATTCATCAAAAATTAAGTTGATCTTATTAGACTCCAAATTCCTTAATGAACACTTTTGTAGAAGACCATTTTTTGAAAATCATTACACATCATTAGTTATTTAGGGTTTACATATATATTTCAAAATATCCCTTTTTCAAAATTCATCAATAAAATACATTCTAAAATTATCTAGACTTTTGAAATTTTACAAACATCACTAAAGGAAGAAATCTCAATTTATTCACCCGAAAGGATTACACAAGGAAACTAGGGTCTCATCACATAGCCCCTTATAACACTGGCATAAGACCTAAGTGTAAGGTGTGATATGGTGAGAGAATCTGAGGGAGTCTCAGATAACATTGCCCTAGTAGCAATCTCCACTAACTTGAACTTCTCCTGCAAGCGTTTTCGTTCAAGCTTGACACGCTGGAGCTCGGCTTGGGCTTGGTCCAAAGCGAAGCCCACAGATGCTACCTCCTTCCCAAGCTCTGATAAGTGGGCTTCGTAAGGGTTGAGTCTACTGGATGAAGCCATCAACTCCCCTTTCTGCATTAACCATTAACGTCTTATTAAATAATTAAGAGTAAGTTAATATAATACTCAAAAAGATTGGGTCGTTACATTCTTCCCCCCTTAAGAAATTTCGTCCCCGAAATTTATACTTGAGGCCTAGTCGAAAAGGTGAGGGTACTTTTGCTTCATCGTTTCCTCAGGCTCCCAAGTCGCTTCTTCGTACTTATGATTCCTCCACAACACTTTCACAAGGTGGGTAGTCTTGTTTCGTATAACCTTGTCTCTACGGTCCAAGATCTCCACTGGCTGCTCCTCATAAGAGAGGTCATGTTCAAGTTGTACCACCTCTGGGTTCAGTACATGCGAAGGGTCGGGTATGTACTTCCTCAAGAGAGATACATGGAAGACATCATGAACTTGAGCTAGGTTCGGTGGAAGTGCTAGACGATAGGCCACTGCTCCTATGCGATCAAGGATTTCATAGGGGCCGATGTACCTAGGGCTGAGCTTCCCTTTCTTCCCAAACCGCATGACTCTCTTCCATGGAGAAATTCGAAGGAAGACTTTGTCACCAACACCAAACTCCAAGTCCCTTCGACGATTGTCAGCATAGCTCTTCTGCCGACTCTGAGCAGCCTTTATGTGTTGTTGGATGGCATGAACCTGTTCTGTCATCTCTTGCACGAGATCAGGCCCAAGAAGCTTCCTCTCACCAGTTTCATCCCAACAAGTAGGAGTTCTACACCGCTTTCCATACAGAGCTTCATAGGGTGCCATCTGAATACTCGCATGGAAGCTGTTGTTATAGGAGAACTCCACTAATGGGAGGTGTTGATCCCATCCACCTTTAAATTCCATTGAGCATAATCTCAACATGTCTTCGAGTGTCTGAATAGTCCTTTCAGATTGGCCATCAGTTTGAGGATGATAGGCCGTACTAAAATTCAATTCAGTATTCAGAGCATGCTGAAGACTTCTCCAGAATTTTGATGTGAATCTTGGGTCACGATCAGATACGATGGATAGTGGTACCCCATGCAGCCTTACCACTTCCTTCACGTATATCTTGGCAAGCTGATCCAGAGAGAAATCTTCCCGAATAGAGATAAAATGGGCTGTCTTGGTGAGACGGTCCACAATAACCCATATCGCATTGTTTCCTTTGGGTGTTTTTGGGAGACCAGTTACAAAGTCCATGGTGATATTATCCCACTTCCATACTGGTATTGGTAGCGGTTGTAATACCCCCTTATGAAGTTGTCTTTCTGCCTTTACTTGCTGACACACCAGGCACCTTGTAGTGTAATCGGCAATCTCCCTCTTCATGTTATCCCACCAATAATGATCACGAAGGTCTCTATACATCTTAGTGCTTCCCGGGTGTATAGAGAATATAGAGCTATGAGCTTCATCCATCAGTTCTTTCTTTATCTCCGGAATAGATGGAACACATAGTCTTGTACGAAATTTCAATACACCTTCTTGATCAATATTGAAATCAGGGAACTTCCCATTCTTTACAGCCTCAAACTTCTCCTGCAGCAAAGGATCTTCTTTTTGAGCCTTCTTGATCTTCTCTAGTAATGAAGGTTGAGAAATCATTTGGGATAGGGTTGATGATGTCCCTTTCCTTATAATTACCATGTCCAGTTTTACTAGATCTTTAATCAAGGGATCTCCCAGGATCCTCATTGTTGCCAGAACAACAGGATCTTTCCTGCTTAACGCATCCGCGACTTTGTTTGCTCTTCCAGGGTGATAATGAATTGAACAATCATAGTCTTTAATAAGCTCCAACCATCTCCTTTGTCTCATGTTCAATTCTTTCTGAGTGAAAATATACTTTAGACTTTGGTGGTCAGTGTATATATCACATTTCTCCCCATAAAGATAGTGCCTCCATATCTTTAGAGCAAAAACAACTGCCGCCAGCTCTAGATCATGCGTAGGATAATTCTGCTCATGAATCTTCAACTGTCGAGATGCATAAGCAATTACTTTGTCATTTTTCATGAGGACGCACCCAAGCCCTTTCAGAGATGCATCGCTAAAAATAACGAATCCTTCTCCGATAGAGGGTAGTGTTAATACAGGTGTAGTAACCATTCTCTTCTTCAGCTCTTGGAAACTTTCCTCGCATTCCTTTGTCCAGATGAACTTAACCCCTTTTCGAGTCAACTTGGTTAGTGGATTAGAAAGCCGTGAAAAGTTTTTCACAAACCTCCTATAATATCCCGCTAAACCAAGGAAACTACGAATCTCAGTTACTGTTGTGGGTTGAGGCCACTCCTCCACAACCATTGTCTTTGCAGGGTCAACCGAGATTCCTTCATTGGTTACGATGTGCCCCAAGAAAGCCACTTGTTGTAACCAAAACTCACACTTGCTGAACTTCCCAAAGAGCCTCTCCTTCCGTAGAGTTTTCAAAATAACCCTCAGATGATTTTCATGCTCCTCACAACTTTTTGAATATATCAAAATATCATCAATAAAAACTACCACAAAGTTATCAAGGTAGTCCTTAAAGACTCTATTCATCAAATCCATGAAAATAGCAGGAGCATTAGTCAAGCCGAAGGGCATAACAGTAAACTCATAATGCCCATATCTTGATCGGAAGGCAGTCTTTGGAATATCTTCCTTCTTCACCCTCAGTTGATGATAACCAGATCGAAGGTCAATCTTAGAGAAGAATTGAGCCCCACGAAGTTGGTCAAATAAATCATCAATTCTTGGAAGAGGGTATCTATTCTTCACTGTGATCCCGTTCAGTTCTCTATAATCAATGCATAGCCGCATTGATCCATCCTTCTTCTTCACAAAGAGAACTGGTGCTCCCCAAGGAGACACACTCGGTCGGATAAACCCCTTCTCCAACAAGTCTTGGAGTTGTTTCTTTAGCTCCTCTAGCTCCACATTTTCCATTCTATACGGAGTCTTTGATATCGGTTGAGACCCAGGTACGAGTTCAATGGAGAACTCTACCTCTCTTTCTAGGGGAGGTCCAGGTAACTCCTCAGGAAATACATCCATGTATTCCTAAACAATCAGAACATCTTCAATTTGTATTCTCCCTTTCCCTTTTTCATCATCACCGATTAACTCCATAAAGAAAGCTATAGGAGGTGCTTCTAGATAGGGATCAGTTCGGGATATCTCTCCTCGGAAGATAACTGTAGGTCGTTCATTCAAGACTACTGAGATTTCCTTACTTCTGCATTTGATCTTAGCGTTATACTTTGAGAGCCAGTCCATCCCTAGTATAACGTCGAATTCCATCATGGGGATGACTACTAGATTTGCGATAAGATTGTGCTCACCAAAGTAAACACTAGAGTCTCTAAACACTGTTGATGCATGGATAATCCCACTTGGAGTCTTGACTGACAACTCTACCTCAAGCAATTCGGGGATTGATTCTATATTCTTTGCAAACTTGGAAGAAATAAAGGAATGCGTAGAACCAGAATCAAATAAAGCACTTG
Organism: Viscum album; assembly: GCA_963277665.1. Taxonomy (NCBI): domain Eukaryota; kingdom Viridiplantae; phylum Streptophyta; class Magnoliopsida; order Santalales; family Viscaceae; genus Viscum; species Viscum album. Next base: position 1,038,240,087 of record OY728150.1, read on the forward strand.
CTAGTTTTGAGAGGACAACAAGAGTACCTGCTACCACATCGTTTGGAACTTCAACTTCAGTTGTTGTGATAGCGAAAGCACGACCTTGCTCCCTTGGCCTTTGCTGAGGTTGATGGTGATTCCCCTCCACCGCCCTCGGATTTGGACATTGATTAGCAAAGTGCCCAAGCTGTCCACACTTGAAGCATGTGACCTCGGGTAGGGCCAGAACCATCTTTCCTCTGTCGTTAGTGTTGGGAAGTTGAGGCTTCACATCACCACGACAATTCCGAGAAATATGGCCTTCTTTTCCACACCTATAGCACTTGCCACTTCCGATCAAGCAGTTCCCCGGATGCTTCTTCCCACATTTATTGCATGTGGCATGTTGCATATGCTTTCCACCTCTTTCCTGATCAAAACTTCTTCCCAGGCTCGGTTCTAGAGTTCTCTTCTTCTCATTAGATTTTTGAGACCACTGTGTCTCCCCAAACTCTAGTTCAACTTTCATGGCACTTCGAACTATTTCTTCATAGCTATCATAGTCCCTGTTGGCTAGATTCTTCCGCAGATGAGGTCGTAGTCCGCCAAAGAATCTATCAACCTTACCATTAGGGTCCATGACGAAGCTTGAGGTATAACGGGAAAGCCTTGTGAAGTTCATCTCATAGCTTCCGACAGATTCGTTCTCCTTCTGATTCAGCTCGAGAAACTCTTTCTCCATTTTCGTTCTCATGGAACGAGGGAAATACTTGTTAAAGAAAATCCCCCGAAATTCTTCCCACTCCATAGCTTCCATCTCTCCTCGTGGCTTCGTGTTTTTGATCAGTGACCACCACTGATCGGCTTCTCCCTCTAGGCGGTAAACAGCAAGGGTGACTTTTTCTTGTTCCGAACAATGAAGTACAGAAAAGATCTTTTCAATGGAGCTTATCCATTGTTCCGCAACCAATGGGTCAGTAGATCCACTGAATGTTGGCGGTCATTGACGCATGAAGGACTCAACAGAAAGTTGTTCCCTTCGTGGTGAGGTCGGCCTCTCAGCTTGATTCAAGTTATTACTCATAACTTGAGTCAGTTGGTTCATCATTCGCATGAATGTTTCCATTCCGGCTTCCATCGGAGGGCCGTCAGCACATGGTGCATTGTGGTCACCATCGGCACGGTTCCTCCTATTGCCCGCCATCTTCTAAAAGAATAAAAACTTAGTGAGAAACTTATTTCATTTATGGATCTTTTAACTAAGACTTCATGCTTAAACAATTATACTTCTCTATAATTCCTTCATAATGATTCATAAAAAGCTTGTGATTAACCAAACATATCCCCCGGGAGTGTCGTAACCAAGAGTGCAGCAAGGCCCGTTATCGTGCACCAGTTCCCGTTCGAGTCTAGCTCAAAGCGGTGTTTTCGGGTTTTACCCCTATGTACATCTGTGCCAGAGCCGCCTCTACCTGCTCGTATCCAGACAGGGATGTATTTGTTTGATAAACCACTTACTCAATACTTACCAAAATACCAGGAAGTTTTCCTATATTTAAACTTTTCTATAGGGTTCTTCCTAAAGTTTTTATATCCTAATTTCCACAAATAAATAAACCATCCTTTGATACCAACTATAGCATCCCGCCATTTTATAACATAAACTTTCATTTCATTACACAAAACTGAGGATCTTTAAGGTCTAGTGTCTTGGAAACCAGGAACATAATACATGAAAACAACATAAAGCATTCTTCTTAAACACTTGAAAGGCATCTCCTTAAGTTCATTCTAGGTTCATTACTGCATCTCATAACCTGGGGACATACATCAAAAGAAAGGGTGAGCAGAAGGCCCAGTAAGGGAAACAAGAGGAACATTTTACATGTGAACTTGGTATACTTCAATAAGGACATGAAAAGAACTTTAAGGCATGAGAAAGAAAATCATGAGGCATTTCATAATAAAAATAACATTTTCCATAACTTGAAGATGTGGCTACATCATTTAACATAGACAATCATGAACATATCACCAAGGTCCATCCCCAAGGTGTCATTTGAAAATTACCAAGGTTATTCACCAAGGTATCGTGAAAATTGTAATCTCTAGTGGTTACATTATTACCCAATGCATTGGAGCGCTATCAGGGCGCACCCTTAAATTTGCCTTTATTATCATGTGAGCCACATATATCATCATCAAACATTTCATAAATAACCCACATAGCATAAAATAAATGGGTTTCATTTCATATTCATAACGTTTTAAAAACTGCTTTAAAGACATGATCTTTATGTCACTTTAAACCCACGGAAAGGGAAAGTGGGTCTCATGTATGTAAATCCCAGAATTTAAAATGGAACATTTTGGTATATATGTGAATACCCTTGTAGAAATAGGAGCTTTGAGTATTCACTTTATAACATAAAATAATTTTTGAGAAAAGAGAGAGGGATTTTGAGGGGAAAATTCTGCAGCATAACGGCTAAGTTTCGGGGTTTTAGAAAACATTAAAATGAGAGGGGACATGGGTCACCCACTCATAAATGATCCATAAAACAGTAGGGTGAAAGAATAAGAAGGACATATGGACATGGTAATGAAATTTGAGGGACATACCATTTGAAAGGAAAAACATGGAAGGAAAAAAGATTAGATTTCTCTTATGAAAATTCGGCAGCCTTACGGCGTCACTTAACTTCAAAAGAAAATGATTTGACAAGATCAAATAGGGTCCCTCATCATATGATCATAAGAGATCAGTATGATAGATATAGAGATCATACCCCAACATAATAAAAAGGAACTTGAAAGACTTGACATGAAAATCGAACTTGAAAAATGAGAAGGGTGAAAGAATACCTTAAAAATTCGGCAGCCTAACGGCGTCACTTAAACTTTCATAAAACGAAATGATGAGAGTAAGAGGGGATCTCTCATCATATAAACATGAAAGGGCAGTAAGAGGAATATAAAATAACATCCTCTCACATAAAAACATGGAGCAGAAAAGGAATGACATAAAAGAGATTACATGAAAAGAAAGAGAGGGGTCGGATCCCTTACCTTAAAACGTGACTCTTGAAACTCAAAGGATTGGACCTTGAGGGCTTGGGGGCACCTTGGGAGGACTCTTTGGAAGGTAAGAAGACCAGAACTTCGTTGGGGGAGAGTTGGGAGTGAAAAATAAGGGAGGAAAGGGTGGGTATTTATAGGGAAAGTGAGGGGACAAAGCATTAATGGCCAAGGGACACCTCACTAGTGGTTTTGGCAAAACCATGGGCTTGCCCATGGTATTTGCCCATGGTATTGGCCACTTGGGACACCTCACACCTTATCTTACTATTCATAATTCGACCATATTGAATATATACTTAATACATCATTTAATGATGTCATTAAACACCCGTAACTTAAAAACTATACTTTCACTATTCACCGAAAATTCAACTTTCTCAGAATAATCCCAAAATTTCACCTTAACTAAATATCAATGCTCTGATTTCAAAAATGAAATCCATATTATAAAAATAATTTTCTAAATATTTTTAATTTAATTTTTAAATAAAAACACTATTCATCGAAAATTCATTTTTTTCAGAAAAATCCCCAAAAATTACCTTAACATAATATCGATGCTCTGAGTTCAAAAATAAAGTCCTTTTTATAAAAATAATTTTCTAATTATTTTTAATTAAATTTTTAATTAAAAAACACTATTCATCCGAAAAAACTAATACTTGAATAATAATTTATGAAACCGTTATTTAACCATTTTATTGAATCACATTACTTAATCTAGGTGTCTAAATTATATTAAAACTTTCTTTGAGTGAAATTACTAATCCATTTGGTCATATTACTATTTCTAAGCGTAAAATCACTATTCATAATTTACTATTCATCAAAAATTAAGTTGATCTTATTAGACTCCAAATTCCTTAATGAACACTTTTGTAGAAGACCATTTTTTGAAAATCATTACACATCATTAGTTATTTAGGGTTTACATATATATTTCAAAATATCCCTTTTTCAAAATTCATCAATAAAATACATTCTAAAATTATCTAGACTTTTGAAATTTCACAGACATCACTAAAGGAAGAAATCTCAATTTATTCACCCGAAAGGATTACACAAGGAAACTAGGGTCTCATCACATAGCCCCTTATAACACTGGCATAAGACCTAAGTGTAAGGTGTGCTATGGTGAGAGAATCTGAGGGAGTCTCAGATAACATTGCCCTAGTAGCAATCTTCACTAACTTGAACTTCTCCTGCAAGCGTTTTCGTTCAAGCTTGACACGCTGGAGCTCGGCTTGGGCTTGGTCCAAAGCGAAGCCCACAGATGCTACCTCCTTCCCAAGCTCTGATAAGTGGGCTTCGTAAGGGTTGAGTCTACTGGATGAAGCCATCAACTCCCCTTTCTGCATTAACCATTAACGTCTTATTAAATCATTAAGAGTAAGTTAATATAATACTCAAAGAGATTGGGTCGTTACAGTTTTGGTATTTTTATGAGGCCAAGGGCTTTTATACATGGGGGAGGAGACTGGGAGGATATTTGGTCTGAATTTAGACAAGTCACAATTCTTGATACGAGTGAAGAGAAGTGGGATTGGGGGGGGGGGGAGGTTATAGTGGAGAAGAGGAGGGTTTTCCCATTATTTTACTCATTATTTTATTATTTTGAAAAAGACAACCAATAGTGCTGATTATTGTGACCAAAAACAGTAATAAGTAAATTTTAGTTACAAACAATGGTCATTTACATCATCCATGACTCAAGAATGTTGCAAAAATTCACTTATTTACCTATTTTGTAAATTATCAAGTTTAACTATTCACAAAAATTCAAGTATTTCATAAAAATATCAAAAAACCACCCTAATAATTTTTTGATGTGTAGAATTAAAAAATGAATTCCATTTTTTGAAAATAATTATCTAAATATTATTAATTTAATTTTAAAATAAAATCATAATTTATTCAAAAAATAACAATTTTAAAACTATAATTCATTTTATATCACCTTGAAAAATTAATAAAGATCTCATTATCTTATAACATTAAAACAATAAATTAATAATATGATTTAATATCCATAAGGGTCATATTACTATTCATAAGGGTATTTTACTATTCACCAAAAAATAAGTTTGTCTTATCAGACTCTAAATATCTTACTAAACGCAACTGTGTATGTCAGTTTTTGGAAATTCAAATCACAGTGGTGGAAAAATTATGTTTACTGGATAGGTTATAAAAAAGTGGTATTTTGTTGAGACTTATTATTTCATGAATTCAATATTAAATTTATGTGTAGAATCTTGGGCTATTACACCAAAAACTGTGGACATTTGATTGAGAAATAACACCCACACCTTCCATGTCACATCCTCGATAAAGGTAACATAGAAATATATAACTCCATGAGAATAGTCCAAAATTATCCCCTATATTTCTATATGAACTAGGTATAACTTATAATCCTTGGGTGTTTGTCCTTCCACTTAGAATGAAACCTTCCACTGATTTTTAAGGATGGATTATTTACATGTTTTGCACTCCATGTTTATGATATTTATAATTCCTTTACATTCTAGTATTTTTATCCCTTTCTCAGTTAAGTGACATAAATATTCATGGCATAAATTTGAAAATTTTATTTTGTACAGTATGCATTTCACTTTCTAAAAATCCCATTAGGTATAATGTTCTATATTTCACTTTTTTGGCCACCACCATGGAACCTTGTGTAACATTACATGATCCATATACAAAAATTTTATCGAAACCTACATCATCATACTTCCCCATTGAAATAAACTTCTTCCTTAATCTTAGTATATTCCTCACTCCTTTAAATTCCAGAAATCTTTAATTCCTTATCCAAATGAAAACATCATTTTTTCCCAGTAGCTTGAAAGTTTCTATATTCATTAGATGAACCTTACCAAATCTTCCAGAAGTATAATTTATTATATATCATTCTTTATATGTATAGTGAAATATAGCTTTATATTTTTTAATACAAGATAGAAATTAACTGGTGAAACTCAGCAGAAGACCACTTATATATTTTGAAATGGGATTTGTGGATGCACTTCCAGAAGAATATCATATAGAATTTGTTGTACCTCTCGAACCCCTCGTGGTTTAATTTTAATGATCACAATCACCCTCTTATGTTTCTAATCTTGTTTTAAGTGTTTGTGTTGATAGGCAAAAGGTGGCCAAGGAATTAGGCCAAGAAGAAGCCAAAGTGGACTGAGTTTCAGTCCACTGGCCAACCGATGGAAGAGCACCGGCCAGCCGATGGAGGCCTGGACAGAAGACATCCCTCTATCCAGACCACCGGCCAACCGGTGGCTTCACCACCGGCCAGCCGGTGGCACCCAGACAGAAGGCTGAGCCACTACCTCAGCACCGGCCAACCAGTGGCCTCAGCACCGGCCAGCCGGTGGCACCCAGCCAGAACAGTGTGAGCTACTGCCTCAGCACCGGCCAACCGGTGGCCACCTCACCGGCCAGCCGGTGGAGCCTGAGCCCGAGCCCTCTCCATTTTGCACACACCGGCCAACCGGTGGACCTGTACCGGTCAGCCGGTGGAGGCAGTCAAACTAGCCGTTGGGCTTTTGACCAGCCTGTCCACTTGGCCTCCAACGGCTCCGAAGGCCTCTCCAATGGCTCCGAAGACCTCCAAAGGCAATATGAGGGTTCCCCCTCTATAAATAAAGGACCTTGAATCCCCGGAACAAGTGACGGACCATAATTAAGCATTGTGAAGCCAACGGACACATTTTCCATCATTTGGCCAACCTCCGGCGGATTGCTCCAAGGGAACCCCAATTGCTCCAACACATTTCCACATCCAAGGAGCACCACCAAAGAAGCTTGGGAGCACCCTTCATCAGCTCCATCAATCCATTGGCGCCCAAGACTTCCTAATTTCGGTTTTTCTAGTTTTATCATTTTGAGCTTTAATTTGGGTTTGTGCCTACAAACCCCATCTCTTTCTCTCATCCTCTCATTTGGGTTTTCACACCACCTTTAAGGTGTGAAGAGGTTAGTCAAGCCTTACCTTGTAAAAGGCTTGAATCAAAGGTGAGCTAGCCTTCACCCGTAAAAAGGCTAGTGGGTTTCTTGCTCAAACCATTAAAAAGCAAGCTGTAATAGGTGAGCTAGCCTTCACCTGTAAAAAGGCTAGTGGGTTTCTTGCTACAACCATTGAAAAGCAAGCGGTAGTAAATCTCTCAACGGTTGAGTTGGGAGCGGAGACGTAGGCCGGGTTTTAGGCCGAACTCCGTTATCAATTGCGTGTCTTTCCACCTTTATTTCCGCTGCACTTTCACTTTGATTTTAATTTGTCAATCTTTTTTTTAAAAGGCAATTCACCCCCCTCTTGCCATCACTTCCCCTTTTCTCCGCCTAACAATTGGTATCAGAGGCGAAATTTGAGTAATACCTTAACCGGTTTCAAATTTAAGATCCATTGTGATGGCTTCAACCTCTTTTGCCCCCGAAGGATATTCTTTGGGTCGTGCTCCATTTTTTGATGGAACCGACTATACCTATTGGAAAACCCGCATGACTACTTTTCTTAGAAGCATAGGTTATCCCATTTTTAAAATTGTCATGCATGGTTATTCTCTCTCCTCTCCCGATGAATCCAAATGGACCCAAGCCGATATTAAAAATTTCGAGCTTGATGGCAAAGCCATGAACGCTCTACATTGCGGCCTTGATCGTAATGAGTTCAATCGAGTTTCCACTTGCACCTCATCACATGAAATCTGGAAACTATTGGTGGTTACCCATGAGGGGACCAACAAAGTCAAGGATACTCGATTTGATATGTTTCGTCAAGATTTTGAGTCTTTCACTATGCACCCACATGAATCTATTTCAGATATGTTTACACATTTTACTGACATTTGCAATGGTAGAAAATCTCTTGGAGATAATATTTCTGCAGAAACGATGGTCAAGAAGATCCTATGGATCCTACCAAGCTCATGGGCTCCAAAGGTGACGGCAATTCAAGAAGCGAAAAATTTAAAAGAAATGCCGGTCGAAGAACTCATTGGGTCACTTATGACCTATGAGATAACCATGAGGATACAAGCTGAAAAGGAAGGCAAACTGATCAAAGTTCCAAAGAACATCACCTTCAAAGTTCAACAAGAAGAAAGCTCATCCTCCTCATCGTCTTCCACTTCAAGCGGCGATTCCGAAATGGAGAATCTCGCCCGCAAGATGGACAAATTCATGAAGAAGCACAAGAAGAAGAAATCCCGCAAGGCTCAACCCAATGAAAAATCCGAGCCCAAGGTAAAATGTTACGGGTGTGGCGAGAAAGGCCATTACAAGCCCGATTGTCCACTCAACAAGAAAAAATCCAAGCAAAAGGAGAAGAAGAAGGCTTTCAAGGCCACTTGGAGTGATAGCTCCACATCATCCTCCTCCTCCTCCTCAAGCGAAAACGGTAACAAATGCCTAATGGCATTCCATGAGGTAACTTCTTCCGACTCCTCATCCTCTAGTTCTTCAAAGTCTTTCAATCATTTATCCTATGAGGATCTCCAACATGCTAGAGATCAATTGGAGGAAGGCTTTCACGAGCTCTCTTCCAAATTTGATGCATTAAAAAAGAATTTCAAAAAACTCTCTTCCGAAAAGGAACAACTTCTCAAAGAGAAGGAAGAGTTGTCCCTCAAAGTCCAAAATATTCCCGATGTTGATTCTTTGAATTCAACCATCAAGGATTTAAGGGAATCCCTTGCCAAGTTCACCCAAGGGGAACAAAATTTGACCAACCTCCTAGGTTCCCAACGCATATCTAGAACCACCCAAGGGCTTGGATATTCCAAGCAAGCTTCCTCTTCCCATGCTCCAACTATTTTTGTAAGGGGGAGCTCCCAATTTAAATTTTGCAATTATTGTAAAAAACCCAGGCACTTAATCTATGAGTGCAATTGAAAAAATGCCCGGTATGGTAGGCCCAAGACCATTTTCTTTAATGATGACTTTTATAGGAGAAGACCCGCCACTAAACAAGTATGGATTGAAAAATCCCTTCTAGCGAGTCCCACCGGGCCAAAATTTGTCTCGGTTTGATAATCCTCTCCCCGGTGTTTTGTTGTTTTTATTTAGGGGGAGTTAGGATCGTTTAAGCCTTTTTGTGTATTCAAATTGTTATTCAATTTTTCGATTCCAACTTTCAATTTCAACACTTGGTATCAAAATTTTCATTTCAAAATATTCAATTCAAATTTTTCATTTCAATTCTCTTTTCAAAACTTTCAATTCAAACTGTTATTCAATTTTCTTATCAAAACTTTCAATTCAAACTATTATTCAATTTTTGATTCAAAACTTTCAATTCAAATTTCAAAAATTTCAATTGGTTTAAAATCTTTATTCCCTCAATCAAGTTTTATGCCCCGTGCTATTTTGATAATCACAAAGGGGGAGAAATTCTTGATTGATTGGGGGAAAAATCTTTTAAAGCATGCCTTTCATTTCAGTATTTTACATTGTTTGTTTTGGTGATTGTGATCATCAAAATAGGGGGAGATTGTTGTACCTCTCGAACCCCTTGTGGTTTAATTTTAATGATCACAATCACCCTCTTATGTTTCTAATCTTGTTTTAAGTGTTTGTGTTGATAGGCAAAAGGTGGCCAAGGAATTAGGCCAAGAAGAAGCCAAAGTGGACTGAGTTTCAGTCCACCGGCCAACCGATGGAAGAGCACCGGCCAGCCGATGGAGGCCTGGACAGAAGACATCCCTCTGTCCAGACCACCGGCCAACCGGTGGCTTCACCACCGGCCAGCCGGTGGCACCCAGACAGAAGGCTGAGCCACTGCCTCAGCACCGGCCAACCGGTGGCCTCAGCACCGGCCAGCCGGTGGCACCCAGCCAGAACAGTGTGAGCTACTGCCTCAGCACCGGCCAACCGGTGGCCACCTCACCGGCCAGCCGGTGGAGCCTGAGCCCGAGCCCTCTCCATTTTGCACACACCGGCCAACCGGTGGACCTGTACCGGTCAGCCGGTGGAGGCAGTCAAACTAGCCGTTGGGCTTTTGACCAGCCTGTCCACTTGGCCTCCAACGACTCTGAAGGCCTCTCCAACGGCTCCGAAGACCTCCAAAGGCAATATGAGGGTTCCCCCTCTATAAATAAATGACCTTGAAGCCCCGGAACAAGTGTCGGACCATAATTAAGCATTGTGAAGCCAACGGACACATTTTCCATCATTTGGCCAACCTCCGGCGGATTGCTCCAAGGGAACCCCAATTGCTCCAACACATTTCCACATCCAAGGAGCACCACCAAAGAAGCTTGGGAGCACCCTTCATCAGCTCCATCAATCCATTGGCGCCCAAGACTTCCTAATTACGGTTTTTCTAGTTTTATCATTTTGAGCTTTAATTTGGGTTTGTGCCTACAAACCCCATCTCTTTCTCTCATCCTCTCATTTGGGTTTTCACACCACCTTTAAGGTGTGAAGAGGTTAGTCAAGCCTTACCTTGTAAAAGGCTTGAATCAAAGGTGAGCTAGCCTTCACCCGTAAAAAGGCTAGTGGGTTTCTTGCTCAAACCATTAAAAAGCAAGCTGTAATAGGTGAGCTAGCCTTCACCTGTAAAAAGGCTAGTGGGTTTCTTGCTACAACCATTGAGAAGCAAGCGGTAGTAAATCTCTCAACGGTTGAGTTGGGAGCGGAGACGTAGGTCGGGTTTTAGGCCGAACTCCGTTATCAATTGCGTGTCTTGCCACCTTTATTTCCACTGCACTTTCACTTTGATTTTAATTTGTCAATCTTTTTTTAAAAGGCAATTCACCCCCCTCTTGCCATCACTTCCCCTTTTCTCCGCCTAACAGAATTGACTCTTATATATTTATAATATTTCTTAATATGGCCTTTATTCCCACAATTCCTATGCATGGGAACACCACCTTCCACTAAGATACTATGACTCTAAATTATCCTTCCATTATATTTCTGGTGACTTTTCCATGCTGCGGAACATCCCCTAACTTTTGTAATATATGAATTTCTAGTAGATTCTTGGTGAAAAGGACATAGGTCATCATAACCATTAAAATGTCATTTATAAAATCTTACACTAGAATAATAGTAAAGGTTTGAACCCATGTTATGGTGGGCGGGTGATCTAAGGGTTTATTCAAAACCTATACTTCTAAAATAGGTACACGATAATGGTTAGTTAAGTAGATGTTTATGAAGTATGAAGATGTGAGCGTGAGGTGTTAATAGAGTTAGAACTAAATTACGAGGAATGAGACATGTAAAAATATGGTTGAAGGGAGCTCCAAATAATGATTCCTATTGAAAATAATTCATTTAAGAAAATTAAATCAACCAAATATTAAAACCAGACCACCAAGAGTTATAAATACTACTATATATGAACTTATTATTTGTCAATAATAATTATTGAACAAAATTGAAGAATTAAGGGGCTAAAGGTAATTCCTAAATTAAACAATAATTCATTTTTAAGGTTCATTATCAAAGTCCAACAAATTAATTTTCTTCTTTAATAAATTTGATCATTAGGCCAAAGTTATTTTCCTCATATATATATTCTTCACATTCTTCTTATTCTTGTACTTTAATTATTTCACCAAGCTACCACATTTTAGTTTTTAAATTTTGTATTCTACTTTATGAGGATTCTTGGTATTGGTGAAGATTAGTTTTCTTTTCCATCATCAATTATCGCATAATTAAATCATCTTCAGGTTGAGTCTCATAAAAATAAAGGTTTTCTTTATACTTAAAAGGCTTCTTTGGATGGTTGTCGGCACACCTTTAATCTGTGTGCCATAATATCCGTGACAAAAAGATAAAATTTAACTTGGTTTATTTCATTTCCCAAATTGATCTGTTATAAATAACAAAAAATTCAATATACAGTAGCTTAAAATAACACTGACACCTATAAAAATAAGTTATTTCAAGCTATAAAAACAAACTTAGTGAGTTGTTAGTAATTTAAATAAGAAAACATAGTAATATGAAAGTAAATTTATAGTTCTAAGCACACCAAAGAGTAACATATTTTGAATTTTATCCCTAATAAGATGTGATGTTAGTAATATTTTTTTTATTTTTAAATCAATTATAACTCTATTTAAACCATCCCAAATAATGAATCCAAAATTTAATAAAGGTTAGAGGTCATCACGGCTATCAAAATTTCATTTATAAAATCCCACACTTGAAAGGTAGTGAAGAAAAGTGGTTGAATCGGAGAGAGATTGTGATTGAATAATTGAAATAAAGAGGTAAGTGTGACATTCTAGTAGAGTTATAACCCTTTATATGAGTTTTGGTGGGATATATGAAAGAAATATGATTGAGAAAGAATTCAAATAAAGAAACATATTGAAGAGATGATGTTCAAGAATACATTAATCAAACTAGATCATTTATTCAAGAAAAAAAACTATCAATTTATCAAGGGTGTTCATTCAAACTTATACCGTATTCTCAATTTTTGTATATATAATAGTGGTAAAATTGATTTAAATAGTATTAAAATTAGTTTTCTTCATCAATTAATCCACCAAAAACAAGAACTGAATTTAAAGGGAAATTCCCAAGAGTAATGAATTGACAAAATGGGAGAAGAAAAAAATAGAAATAAAAAAATTCCTCAATAATTTTATTCCCCTCAAAGAGTTTAGTTACAATTAATGTTTGTAAAATAAATGAAATAAAAATAAAAATAATATAAATTTATTATGAAATGATATAAGTAAGAAGGAGTTATTCTCTATTTAGTTTATATCTCACTCCCCTATCAATCTTCAATATCATTACTTCTTAAAGCCTAGCTTGTGCCTTCAGCTCCTACCCTCTACAGTCAATTCTATTAGTCACTAAATCTCTACTTTTCAAAAAATTATAGTTGGTTCTATCAATTCCCTTTAGATTCTATCCTTTAAAATAAGTCTCCAACATCTTTAATTCCACCACCTCAATTTACTAATTTTAGTAAATACATATTCCATTTCTTCATTTAATTTTTAGAGTTAAAATACTTGACACTAATAAGAAATAAAATACTAATTCAATCTTTACTTTAATGGTTTAAATAATTTCATTTAATGGATTCTTAAACTTTGACCCACCTAATGGTCTTAGTACTAAAAACAAGCTTTCCACTGGCATGTGAACTTCCCATGAATGAACATGGAATAAGTAAAATGGAAACAAAATCCCAATATACACTATAAATACACCAATGAATAAGATATTAGATTCATGTAGCTAAATTAGTCAACATCTCCCTATGTAAATGGAATTTAGTTTTTTGTATTCTTTGCACAAAATTAACCAACATTGAATCATTATCCATGACTACACCTAATGGAATTTCAAATGATAAGACCCAAACCCCCCTACAATTTAGTCGAATTAAATTCTATAAGATAAATTTTATCAAACATATAGTGTGAATTAATCCAAAAACATGTACCTATAGAATTTAGAATAATCGATCCCACCTCTTGTTAGGATTGTTTTCCTCTAGCTCTGGGTCTCAACATCCCAACACATAGGCCTTTTTGGGATTCCATTCTAAAACCCATGGGTGATATGAGCAATTGACTATCCAATATTATATTATATCCATCATCTATTATAGAATCTGATGCGAGGATTTGGTTTTCACCCAAAAATACCCCCCTTAAAAGAAAGACCACACAACTAGGCCTCCCCTTAAATGATAATCCACTATATCCAACCATCTTTCAGCTTTATTTTCTCATCACTGGGACTCACCACCTAACCACTACTATAAAGAATAATTTTTACATAAGTTCCCATTGATCCACATGGTTCAAATGATCAACTATTATCATTTTCAAATTTATTTGGGGAATACTCCACCCTACATCACACCTGGGATGCACTATGGATCTGATGCAACTTGTTGGGATTGTTTTTCTCTAGTCCTACATCTTTTAGGCCCAAAACATTATCCTTTCTGGGATTCTATCCTAAAACCCATGATTGATATGAGGAATTTACCATCCAAGCTTATATGATTTCAATCATCATTTTTTAAATCCAATGTGGGACTTGATTTTCCACCCAACACCTCTATCTTCATAAATTTCAACCCGCAAACAAATATCTTCTAGTGAACAAAACTTTTTCCTTCATCTATGCTCTACATTGACATAGTCTTTATATTTTGGTTATATTGTATTTATTTTTAGAACTTCTCAAGATTTGGTCCATCAGTCAAATCGTGGAATTGGGTAACTGTCGATCAATCTTCAACTTGGTTCAACATCAACATCTAGTCCCATTTTCACAACATAAAAATTAATATTCTTCAAGATATATGTCTAATCTCATACCATGTTGACTTCTTTGGATTCACATTTAACCAATCTTGGATAATCTTCAATATCTAGTCATTTCTCATCTTTAATCTTAGTCTACCCTCGGAAATAAATAATAAATCTCCCTTGGATTTGTATAAAGCATCATTCTTGATTGGATTTGACTCTTCACATAGATTTGGCTCTATTGAAGTTCTTCAGGCTGAAGATTTGAGATCCCTTGATCTTCCCTTTAGTCGAACAGATCTCATGTTGAGATTTTGATGAATGGTGGAGAAGTATTATGATATTTTTCCAAATATCACACATGACTCAAAATAAATATTACAGGCCTCATATCCTAAAAAAAGCTAAAAGATTTAACACAATACTGAAATAATTCTTATAAGGACTACATCATATGAAATCATGTTTTTTTTCTTATATATCACAAGTATCATATAATATTTTTAGAATTATTACATGCTGCTTTTATATCTTATGAAATTAACTTAAAAATTATTAAAAACATGGAAGAAAATGTATTATGAAATCCATGAAAAACACAATGAAAAAACATCATGAAAATTTATTAAGAAAAATTAAATCAAAAATATTTTTGAAATAGAAAAAAACCCAAAAATTTAATTATTAAATGAATTGGGTTAAAAATTTGTTCATTTTTTTAAAATAAAACCATTTAACATTAAATAAAATAATTCTAACAATTAAATCCAAACAATAAAACTAAAATATATTACTTCAATTAAAACCTCATAAAAAAACAAAATAATTGTTTTGAAAATGTAAAGAAATTAAATACACAAAATTTTCAACATTAAACACAAAAAATCTTAATTTTGACACAATTATTTAAAGAATTTTATTTTTAACATAAAATGACCATGATTCAAAATATTGAAAATTAAAGAACATTTTAACATAAGAAACATATAAATTTCATAGAAAATGTGTGAAAAACATGTATCAAAATAAATCCACATCTCTAAGATCTCCTACAAAAAAATATCCACATTAAAAATTAGAACCCAAACATCCATGAGCACTAAGTTCACCTTTGCAATATCATTAATATTTTAATGATAATAAAACAATCTTAATAATGAATTATGATTATTTTTATGTGAAAATGTATTTTTTCAATAAAAATAACTTAATAAATGGATTTACATAAGGATAAAATCTCAGTTAATTGGGATAAATCAGTGCCTAACTACAAAAATATTCCATAGAATATTCCAAGGTTTTAACTATGAAAATGGGGGGAGTTGAACAACATACCGGGGAATCACCCCACTATCACATCACTGTCCTCTATCCCACACCTCTCTTTCTTCTACCAGTCTTTATTATTCTTTTATTTTATTTTGTTATTCTCAAAACTTCTCTATCATATGTCTTCACTGATATTAATCAGATTGATGCACTATTAGTGCTATTCGGTTCATCTCAATAAGAAGATAGATCTTAATTTGGTTTTTTAAGGAAATGGGGTATTATATTCATATTTAATTTAATCCTTTTAATTATCAAAGTTTCTTATAATTATAATATTTTTTAACTATGAAACATATCTTAGTGGTGAAATTATACTTGGTTAGCAACCCTTATTGTTAGAATATCATTGCACATAAGGTAAGAATCCCTTGAATTTAATGAGTTTTTATTATGTGTTATTAGAATGATTTATTGGCGTGCGTATGTAGACCTTGATACCTATATTTGGAGTTTGATCACATGATTTGTGTATATGTAGTCTTTGACCTGTTCTTGTGTTGATTGCATATGGATTGTCATGAATATGTTATGGTACTACTTTACTTGATGTGATATTGATCATTCATATGAATATGTATTGTATATTCTATATTATTATCTACTATAGTTGAGCATGCATGTTTGAACTATTTAGTTGGCATGTGATATGCAACAAATGTTCAATGACCTGAGATACCTGACACATGTTCGGGGGTATTCACTTGAGTGGAATGTTCCAGAAATTGGTTGATATGTACTTGGGAAATTCCAATTGGAAGGATGTGTCACATAATTTTAGGCTATCCTTCAATATGGATGTTCCAGATAATGGTCATGTGTACTTGGGATATCCTATGCAATGGAAATGTGCTGTACATGTTTTTGGTCAATTCCACTAAGTGGATTTGTCGAGCTAGTTATCAATGTTTCTATTAGCATGGTGCTGAAGTAGGGTTGTTTCTCCTAGAATGGTGCTGAAGTAGGTAGATCCGGTCCCTAAGGACCTAAAATGTGTTTGTTACTTGTTTGATATATATATATATATTTATATCTATACCCTACTTATTTTCATGGAATGTACTTTTATATTTTATGCACTGATGTTAAGGACCATTGGTGGTGTCCTACCAAGTCTTGTACTCACACCCTACTTGAGAATTTTGGTGTGCCTATAGATTTCATGAGGGATCCAACAAAGGTAATTGGCCCTATGGTGGAAAAATGAGTAGAGGAGTACGGAGATGGTGGGGGACTAGGATGAACTATGGAGGACCTAATAGTTTATTTTCTTATCTACTTGTTTTGATTACTCAGGTTTGGATTGTCACTTTGGAAGCCATTTTTTATTCCATGTTTAGTTCACTTTCTATATGTATTATGATTATTTATATATTGTTGTTATTACTTATTGATCTGATGACATGATATAGAGGTTATAGTCTCCCCAATAACAGATTTAGACCCTCATTGTAAGTCAGGAGACTCTTGCGTATAGGGAGGTGTATATGAGGTCATGTGTCACTCCGGCTTAGACCCAATGGTCAGGTTGGGATGTTTCATAATGGTATAAGATCATTGGTATTACTAAATTTTATTTTCTCTTACCTTGATTTGGGATTGGATAGATAAGAGTTAGGATGGTTGGGACTTAGGAAAGGTAACTATGACAATTCTTGTCCAGCACTGTATAATGCACCACCAGGTTTCCATGAATGTGTGAAATTATGTTTTTCCCTTACCATTGAATAAAATCACCTTGGGTGATGTACATGATATTGCTAGGTGATTTATGATATTTTTAGTATGTTCATGCATCATGACTATGATCATATATTCACATCCCATATATATACCTATTGTTATGTTTCATATTAGTTATCTAATTAAATACCTTGATTTTTGATATCTCTTCACGATTGTTTCTTTGATTATGTGATATATATATATATATATATATATATATGTTTTCATGCTATAATAATATATCTTTAATGGAATTTATTAGTTGAACATGACATTGTGTATGAATATATATATATGATGACTGTGACTAATTTTCCGGGACAGATACTAGGGTTTGTAATAGGAGGGTTATACCTTGGGATGAGGGTATACATATAAGAAAACCTTGTGTGATCCCATAGATTGGATTGAAGTATGATATTCAACCTTGGTGGCTTGAGTTGTTCGAACAAGACCACTAGAGATACTTTTTTGGGGAAGAGAAGTCATCATAAGAATAGAATTATAGTATCCACAAATTTTTAATGATAATAAAAACCCTCTTGTTAATAAATTATGATTATTTTTTTTGTGAAAATGTAATTTTTCAATAAAAATTACTTAATAAAAGTCTTTACATAAGGTTAAAGTTCCATTTATCACCTTGGAACATTCTATGGAATATTTTGGAGTTAGGTGTTGGGTTTGTGTGAGATTCTAGGGCCTATAGAGCCACAATATTGATATAATAAAATATTAAATGTATTATATCACCTATTAACAATTTTTCTAAAATAATAGAATATCTCTTGAATGGTGTCTCAGATAGGAAATATAAGAGTACCATTAAATAAAAAATGTGTGTTTTCTTCTAGGTGTGGTATAAAATTTGTGCGCGTTGGGTGTTTGGTAAGATTTCATGTAAGGGTAATAATTAATCGACATTCAAATATTTGTTAGGAAGTTAATAATAATAATAATAATAATAATAAATTTATTATTATCATTATTATAATTATTTATGTCTATGAAAAAGAATATAAATTTAAATGTGTAGTTAATAATTGCGTTACAATGAAAATATTGGTTGAGTGAATATTTTCTTTAGTAGTCAAAGTAATAATGATGATATTATTAATTATACTAAATAAATAATTTTGTGTGATTAATAATAATTTATAAATCTATTATTAGTATTTAATGGAACTTTATTTGAAATATTTATGGTGGTAATGATGATAGAGATTTAATAATAATAATAATGAAATATAGTTATTATTATAATTAAATTAGGAAAATAATATTGGTGTGTCTGTATGTGCATAATGTGTATATATATATGTATACATATACATATGTACGTGTATATATTTATATATAGATGTGTGTTTGTGTGTATATAACATGTATATATATGGGTTAAATACATATGTACATATATATTTGTATATGTGTGGGTGTAAATATATATATATGTATATATGTATATGTGGGTGTGTGTATATATATATAATGCACATATATATATATATATGAATTTTAAATTATATCTAATGAGTGATTAAATGTATTTTAGAGATGTTAAAAAAATAAAGAAACCCATAGAGTTATGAGCGGCTCATGTAATTAAGTAGGAGATAGAAGGACCAAAATAATGTAGGTAATAAATAAAGGAATGAGTGAAAAAATGGAGATAGGGAAGAGATACACAACATATAGGGGAATTACCCCACCATCATTCCACTCTCCTCTATCTCACGCCCCTCCCTTTTCTCCCACTATATTATTCTTTTATTTTATGATTTTTCAAACTTCTCTCTTCAATATTTTCAACAATACTAATCATATTGACATGCCATTGACATCATTGGGTTCTTCTCAATGAGGAGAAGCTGGATCCTAATTTTGTTTTTAAAGGAAATGAGCTATTATATTTAGATTTAATTTAATATTTTTTTAAATTATCAAAGATGGTGATAATTTTAATAAAACCTTCGTTCACTAAGAAGCACCTCTTAGTGGTGAAATTGGACTTAGTTAGCAACACTTGTTTTTAAAACATTATTGGACATAAGGTAGGAAGCCCATGACTTAGGCTTATGTTTTATTATGGGTTTCTGGAATGATTTCTTGGCCTGTATGCGTAGCCACTGAGACCTATCTTTGATTCTTGATCACATGAGTTGTGTGTGTGTATCCTTTTACATGTGCTTGTTTGCTTACATATGGATTTTTATGACTAGTTAGGATACTACTTGACTTGACATTATATTGATCTTTCATTTTCATTATGTATCATATATTTTTTTATTCTTTTCTAATAAAATTTATCATGCAAGTTTGGCCTATTTGGACAAAAAGTGAGACGTGACACATTTTGGAAGACTTGCGCGACTTGATGTATGTTCGAGAGTATTCACTTGATTAGAATGTTAAATACATTATTTAGTAGGTACATGGGCTATTATAGCCAGAGGGATGTTTCACATAATTTTGGGATATCCCCTGAAAGGGATGTGTTAGATAGTGGTTGGTATGTACTTGGACTATCAAAGCCAGCGGGAATGTGTCATACATGTTTTTTGACTATTTCACCAAAGGGATGTTTCATTTCGATTATCAAAGTTTCTACAGATATAGTGATTAAGCGGGTTTGTTTAACCTAGAATGATGCTGACGTAGGTAGATCTTTCCCCTGAGGACCCAGTATGTATTTAGTACTTTTTTGATATATTTTCTTTATATCTGTAACTTGTTTACATTTATGACATGTACTTCTATATTTTATGCATTGATGTTAAGGTACATTCATAGTGTCCTAATGGGTCTTTTACTCACACCCTACTCAGGAATTTTAGTGTGCCTGTAGATTTCATGAGGGATCTAGTGAAGGTCATGGGTCATGTGGTGGATAGTTGAGTATAAGAGTATAGAGATAGTTGTGGACTGGGATGGACTCCAGAATACCTCACAACATATTTTTTTTATCTATATGTTTTAATCACTCTGGTTTGACTTATCAACTTGGAATCCATTTATTTGTATTCCATTTTAGTTCACTTTACATAAGTACTCTGATTATATATATATGTTTTTATTGTTTATCAGTCCCACGACATGATACAGAGGGTATAGTCTCCCCACTAATAGATTTAGACCCTCACTTCAAGTCAAAATCCTCTTATGTATGGGGAGGTGTGCATGAGTTCATGTGGCACTCTAGCTCAGACTCACTAGTTGGGTAGGGATGTTTCAATATTATCTCTTGATTTACTCACAATGGTAACCATCACATCCCATGATTTCGGGAGTGAAAAAATTAATAATAGCACCCACTTTGAATCCATGAAAATTACCATCACTAATTGAAACCAACTTTGCAACATGTTGATGTTTTTGAAATGATTATCCTTAACCTTTCCATCTGGAATTCTCTTGATAAATAACCTATGTGATAAGAACACATTGATCATTTAAATTATTCTATCATATATATTGGTAAGGGTATTCAAAATTTTTAAACTTATCTTCACCTCACGAATGTTGCAAGACACATTCTAGGCTGGTGACATCTAGATCATTTCTAGTTCTTTCTTGTCCAGGATTTCCCATTATTCCTTCTTTATCACTTCCAATGTGGTACCATCCAAAAAAATATCACAATCCATAGTAGAAAATACTCTATTTATATCTTTTAGAATACATAATATTTCTCAATTAACTTCTCCACCTAGACCTTACCCTCATATGATGCCATTACCTTTGGAATTAGTAAACTACCAATATATTCCAAAACCCGTAAGAGGGATAAAAACTACTTATAAAAATTCTCCTACAAGGAAAAGAGAAGAATGATGTTACTAAACCAATCTCTAAAAAACCTTGGATAGGGTCTAGTCATTCTGAAACTTTGCAAATGAGCTTTCACACCAATTGTTGTTTCTTCAAAACCTCTATCCACATGAAATTAATCTATCTAAAACATAAACTACATAAACAAAGAGAAAAAATGAACCCATGCTAATGATGTACCAGAACATAAAAGAAAAGTCGCACCTAAGTCCCACACCACAATGCACACTTTAATACATCCCATATAAGAACTTTTTTATGGTTATAATTGAAAGAAATGGATCCAAAGAACAACACAAGTATTTTATATAGTTTATACTATGTCACAATCCATGGGGGGATTAAATAATAATTTTATTAAAAAAATAATATAATTATAATATTTAAAAATCAATCACTCGAAACAGATGTTCCCACCCTACAACTTAATGTAGATCCTAGACAGTGAAACTTGTGCCATCATCTTTTGATCTCCATGTAGATAATTTCCATATACATATGGTCTTCATGGGAATCCTTCAACATAGTCAGAGGTATCCACTCAACCAAATCCCTAATCTGGTGAATATGTTTTGCTTCTGGAAACTCCATGCATTTACACTTACATATCTTTATGAATAACCCTTACACAATTTCCTTTCAAAAAAAAAACAATAAGGAAAAACCTTACAAATCCTAAATAGAAAACCTTATACAATTACTTTACATATTGTCAATTTAAAATTAATTTTGAAATCTATTTTTGATTGAATTATTTCATTTGGTTTCTCACAATATTAATAGTTCTATTTTCTCTAATTCCAGACTTCAAATTTTTTTTCTAACACTTCACCATATCCCTTTCAGTTTCAGAAAAAACTTCAAAAATCATTGCTTCATAAGTTACAATTACTAGGCCAAAAAATGGTTTTCACATGTCTAAACCTAACACTTAATATAACCAGACATAGTTTTACAATCCCATAGTGGTTCCTACATCCTTATATAAAACTTTATCTCTAATAAGGGCTCAAAATAAAAATACTATAGAGATTTCCCATTACGGGTTCAAGAAAAACATCATCCATCATCGGATTGGTGAGATTTATATGTAGATTAATGAAATAATATCTATCAGGCCTATGAAAGTCCAAACTAGAAAAGAAAATGAATCCTATACTTTAGGAAATTCTTTATCACCTGATGATCAAGATAACCCCATAAACCCATGATGCCTCTATCAGTGGAACACAAAAAGATAATTCAGGTAACAAGGAGAATTGTCTAACTCGGTGAGAAATACCATATGCTCCATGAGAAGATTTTTACTAAGCACAAAGGGGAGGGGAAATGAATTAGATATTTTAGAAATGATATCTATAAAATTAGAATCTAAAATAATTCTAAAAAACTTATTGATCGGTGACGAGAATCCCAAATATAGGCACAATCATTCCATAACCCTTCCTTTGTTCACAAGTTATCTATTTTTGGGCATCACCATTCATTTTATAGGATGAATTATAAAGGATTAGAGAAAATATAGATGAGATAACATGGTAATGACATGAAAGATTCAAGTCACATCCTAACTATACCTTGAAACTAGTGCCTTAGAGTTCCTATTCCATCAAAATATTATCAAAATGTTAGTCAAAAGACAGGTTATTTGTGACTCCAACATTGGGTTCCTTAGTTTGAAAACCAAAATACAAACCCATTAAAACTCTTTTCCTAAATTCCCAAGAAAATCCTCACATGGACATTAACTAAAAACTCCATCCATATAAATAAAACCACTTTGATACCACTCTAACATGACCCGACCCACCGAGGCCCTATCTGGGATGATAACATACTGAGTTTACCACCACAATTCCACCTCCAATAGGCTAGGGATTGGGGAATAGAACCAAGTAGGAATATATCACAATATGGGTGGTCTTGGGCTATGTAAAATTATAATATAAAAACATAACTAAAGCAAAAAATAAACAACAACCCCAGTAATATATACATATATATAGCTGAAATTTATATAATGTATGAATGAAACATCACATGATAAATATATCACTACATGGGAAAACACTATAGGAATTGTATATCTAACAAGGTGTCTGAGCCTTATCAACATGGAACAAGGGATAAATACTCATTATTATAAAAAATCTTGGATAAAACACTAACTACAATGATCATCACCTCTATCATAAACTACCAAGCTCCATCGACCACTATAACACTTTACCTCTAAAGAAGCCACCCTAGATCCACATATACCTAGACCACCTCAAAATTTTGAATCATCATCACAAAAACAATACATGTGGGCATAAATCTTGTGTAGTGGTGAGTATAAACATACTTAGTAGGACTCTACAAAACCATAAAATAAATACAAAGAAACAAGTAATTTCAAACTGCATAATAAAAGTGCAAATCAAATGAAGACAAATAATACGAATGTATTTTATTACTAGAAGTATCTGGGACATATGGGGTCCTTGTAATCTTAAATCATCTCCATGAAGGATCTTTCCTAATGAGAAACAGGGGGTACTCACAAAGTGTGTATGAAATATCATAGTTGTAATTCACATCTTGAAGACAACCAAGGGGTGTCTGAGGATTCACAAGGATAAAATTATCTGAACCTCTCACCCTCTCTATATTCTACATTACCATTGGAAACAAATAAGAGCAATCAAATAACTATTTATGTAAGTGAGCTAGTTAAGACAACCCTGCACATTACTATCCAAAATTTTTGTGCTAGAATTCCAGAAACATAGCAGGGAACCCACACCTTATCCAAGAATAGTTCTTAGTAACAGGAGGAATAACCCCTATTTTTCATATTCATATAGTAAATACATACCCATGTCATATTACTAAATGTAGTGGGGGACCCGTACCTCAATAAATTAAACATAATTTGAGGGAGTTTCTATTATTTCTGGGAATAGGGGAAGCATTGCGGTGGAGGGATATATATTAAAGTTTCTTTTTAATAATCGTTGCCCAAAACCAAGAGAGAGAATCTTGCACGTCAAATTTATAATTAATTTACTTAATATCTGAAGAAATAAATACCTATGATTAGGAAATTTCATCATTGATGATTTTTAGTCATCTAAAAAGGCCCATTTTGGATTGCCTTCATTTTATTTTTGAGGATACAAGGGTAGAATACCTCTAACGGTGATCCACATGTGCTTCAATGGACTCAAAGCAATGTTGCTCATTCTTTGGGTGCTAGCATGACAAATCAAATGTCTTGCATTGTTCATTATTGATCACTTGTTTCTTGATATTAAAGAAATTATTCTCTTGGGTTTCTTATTCTTGAGAGGGATAGAGGAGTCAAGAGAGAATTCATTATGCCCAATAATTATCTATTCCAAATCATGGAATTGGTTTCGAATGAATTACACAATAGATATAACCGTCTATATATAATGCTGGGATTTTAGTTAAAAAATTTAATTGCATAATATATATTAAATATAATTATATCCATTAATGAAATATCATGCCACATAATAATAATAATAATAATATTTTGTGGTGCGCCAACTTGTGAGAAATGGATAAATAATATTTATCATCACGTAAATTTTTATTTTATCACTAGACACAGTCTTGGTCTATTTGAATTCCTCTTAAATTTATTAAACACCGAAATAAATATTTTATTTATTAAATAAATATTTTATTTATAAACTATTAAATAAATATATATTAAATATTCAATAAAATAAATAAATATATTTTATTCACAATCTGGTGAATAAATATTTATTTAATTTACACGATCAATATAACGTGAATAAAATTATTCCTATGTATTGTGAATAATATTTATTCAATTAATTAAATTCAAATATAATTTAATTGAGACCAATATAAATACTTAGTGTGTGACCCTCTTGGATTCTTTCTCGTTGGCATTAGGCGGACTTGTCTAAAGTCAAAGATTACTATATAGCAATGGGTCAAGGAACCCAAGAGAAAGAACTTAAATTAACAATGATGATGACCACATATGAATTCTCACTATGTAATATAATCCCTTTATCACAATATCTCATCAAATAGGTTTCATGATGATGCATCATTCTTTTACTATCTAAAATAAACTCGTCCTTACACCAGGTTCATGGAATTTAGGATGAAAATTCTATTCCAATAAAAGGGACACGATATAGAATTACATAAAGATGTAAGGGAAAAGTCCTTCCTTGACTTATCCATTGATAACATGTCATTTGTGACGCATCCAACATAACCTAATTCTTTCCAACATAAGGAATAACAGATTTCATTAGTACATATAAGTATTCAAGTCATGCCATGCATTAATTATAATATTAATGTATGAGGACCATTAAAAACTCACACAGATATAAATATCTGATGACAATAAAACATACTGAATTCTTACTAGCAGGTCTGTTCTCATAATGTCTTATCTTGGATATTACCAAGCGTGAAATTCATGAGAATAAGTTTCATCTTCTTATGATTACTCATACCTAGAGTTCTATATACTATGTATCCCATCATAGTATATTATCCAAATACAGAACTATATTAAGAATATCATTATAGAGGGGAACTTATATGACCTTATCAATGTGATAAATACTCTAAAACATTATTACATTATAGTCATGAATAACAACGAACAATATGTAATAAGATGTTTAATTTAATATTTAATACATCAAATATTCATGTAATCAATGTAAAAACAATTGGTTCTAAGAAACGAAATCTAACAAACTTCTACTTGGACTAGAGCCAACTACCTACAAATTTATATTCACTATACCTCACATGATAATCATGTTTCTTATGAGTTAAGGATTTAGTCAAGGGTTCCTCCATGTTGTCTTCCATGGAAATACTGACCACTGTAAATCCACATATTTGAGAAAAATACCTCAAGAGATGATACTTCTAAAGTATGTGCTTTGTTCGCTGATGCGACCTTGGGTCTTTTATGAGATCCACCGCTGTAGTGTTATAATAATTGAGTGTGATGGGATATTTACTACTAGGTACCACATCAAGATCTTTGAAAAAATTTCACATCCAAACTACTTCTTTAGCTACCTCATAATCCTCAATATACTCAGACTCTACTATAGAATCTGCGACTACAACATTCTTTGATCTCTTCCAGCCCACAACACCTCCATTAAAAGTGAATATGTATCCCATTTGTGACTTCATGTCATCTTGATCAGTTTTGAAACTAGAATCTATATATCCTATAATGACTAGTTCCTCATCTCCTCTATAAATTAGGAACATATCTTTAGTATGCCTCATATACTTAAAGACAATATTGACTACCATCCAATAGTGGTCACTTGGATCAATTTGATATCTGCCTACCACACATAATGCATAGGCAAAGTATAGCCTAGTACATAGAATGAAATACATGATTGACCCAGTTGCTAATGAATATGTAATACTTTCCATTCTATTTATTTCCTCATGGTTCTGAGGACACATTTTCTTAAAAAGATGAATGCCATGAGATGCTGGCAACAATCCTCTCTTAGATTGTTCCATACTGAATCTCTCCAGTATCTTGTCAATGTACGTACATTGAATTAGGTCGAGAAAAATGTTGGATCTATCACAATAGATCATGATCCCAAGGATATATGTTACCTTTACCAAGCCTTTCATCAAAAATAATTTATTAAAACATGGCTTAATAGATAATAAGACTGGTATTTCAATTCCAATAAGTAATATGTCCTCAACATATACTATTATGAAAATGACTACACTACCACTAAAATGTTTGTAGACACAAGGATCACATTCATTATTTATAAAACCAAATTTTTATGGCTTCATAAAAATGAATGTTCCGTGACCTAGATGATTTCTTTAATCAATAAATGGTTTTTTGCAACTGGAATGTCTTATTGGAATCCTTTGGAGTCACAAACCCTTCAGGTTGTGTCATGTAGACATATTCCTAAAGGTTACCATTAAGGAAGCATATTTTTAAATCCATTTTCCAAATATCATATTCATGGTAAGCCGTAATGGAAGGTATAATTATAATGAATTTTAGTATTGCAACTAGGGAAAATGTTTCGTTGTAGTCAATTCCTTGACATTGTTTAAACCCTTTTGCAACCAGTTGTACCTTATAGGTACTGACTTATCTTTCCATGTCTAGTTTATTATAAAATAACCATTTGAAACCAATAAGATTTACATCCACTATAGGATATACCAATATCCAAACTTGGTGTTGGTAAATGAAATCCATTTTAGAATTCATGGATTCTTGCCACTTGGAAACATCTCTGACACTTAATTCTTTCTTGTAGGTTAGAGGATCATTATTATCAACTAATAATGAGTCACCATCCTAAATAATTATAAAACCATACCATTATGGTTCTCTAACCTCTCTTTTACTCCTACACAATACTTGTGTCTCTGGAATAGTTTCTTCTTCCATGAGGCTTTGTGGAATCTAATCCTGTACCAACTCTTGTGTGCCATGAGCCTCGACTTCATCAAAGTTTATCTCTCTCCCACTATCTCTTTTTGAGATTTTATCCCTCTCAAGGAATATAGTGTGTCTTACAACTATAACCTTTTTTCCAACGGTTCGTATAGGTAATATCCCCTGGTTTCCTTAGGGTATCCTATAAAAGAACACTTTATGCCTCAGGGTACAAGTTTGTTACCTGAATAGGAACAAACACTTCACTTCCCCACACATGTAAATTTGATAACACGGTTTTTCTTCCAATCCAAAATTTATATGAAATACCATTTATCAATTTAGTTGTTACATGGTTTACTATATGTGCTATTTTTTGTAATGCATATCCCTAGAAGGATAATGTAAGACTCACATGAATCATCATTGATCTCAACATATCCAACAAGGCGCGATTCCTCCTTTCTCTTACACCATTATACTGAGGTGTGTAAGGAGGAGTGAGTTGAGATAGAATCCAAAACTCCGGTTCATAATAAATGAACTCTTGATTAAGATATTTTCAACTATATTCAGAGTGAAGTTTCTTAATCTTCCTACCAAGCTAGTTCTCAACTTCATTATTATATTCCGTGAATTTATCAAAAGAACCCAACTAATACCTCATTAATTAAATATATCCATAACTAATATAATCATTAGTAAAATTTTATAAATTATGATTACCCATCGCTTGATTTAATAGGAAATGGTCCACACACATTGGTATGAACTAATTCAAGAATCTCTTTATCCCTTTCACCTTTCCCACTAAATGGGGATTTGGTCATTTTTCCTTGTAAACATGCATGACATACACCAAGTGGTTTTAGTTTTAAAAAATATAAATATCCATATTGATGTAATTTTGTCAAGAATTTTTCATTTACATAACCTAGCTGGTGATGCTAAAGTTGGGTGTGGTATGAGTCTTATGAAATAACTTCATTATTGATTTCCATTACTTGGTTCATGTAATCCAACATGTAAAGACCATTATGTAAATGTTCCTTAGCATAACAAATTCTATATTTATAAAATAATAAACATTTATTTCCAAATTTTTAAATGAATCCATCTATATCAACTCTAGATACATAAGTAATGTTTTTGGTAACTGAAGGCACATAATAACAACCCTTTAAAACCAACATCTTTCTGGCTGATAATGTGTGGTGGTAGTCCCTAATAGATATAACGACAAGTTTTTCTCTGTTGGATACTCATATATCTGGCTCCCCTTGGTCAATTTTTTTGAATCTACCTGGTTCCAATATTTTAATTCATATGTGAGCACCACAAGCTATATTTAATAACCAATTTGTAGAAATAGATAAATTGAACTCGTTAAAAAATGCACCTGAAGCTTCCCCTTGCTTCTTTAACTGGGTGTAGTTTTTCTTCCAGTTTCCCTTCTTTCCACATGTAAAACAAAAAACATCCAATTCCCTTACTTCCCCTTTTATATTCTTCTTCTTGGAAGGTCCCGAAGAATCCTTTGTCTTAAAGCTCTTTGATTTCCATTTCCATTTTTTCACCATAAGTACATAAGGATTTTTACACTTTATATATTTATCTACTGGGGGAAAGGGGATAAGAAGATCTAGAAGAGACTCATCAAAGTTATTCATATTAAAATTCACAAGAAAACAAGAGAAGCTTTGAGGGAGTGATACCAAAAAGAGATTAGTATACAGTTCAATAGGGAGTTTAAACCCTAGAACCTCAAGGCGCTCAATGTAGCCAATGATATTGACTATGTGAGGCCTATATGGGGAACCCTCTATAATCTTACTATAAAAGATCACCTTGAAAAAATCAAACTGTTCATGTATAGATCCTTCCTGGTAAAGACCATGGAGGTGCTCAAGCATGATATACACATCCATGTTTTCATGAGACTTCAAGAGTTCAGTAGACATAGATAAAATCATAAAACACTGAAATTTGACGTATTTGTTCATATGTTTTTCATAAACTAAGAACTCTTCATCACTCGCCTCTTGAGCTGGAAGATCGGGCATTGATGATTCTAACATGTAATATTTCCGATCAGGGCATAGAAAAACATGAAGGAATATATGCCACTTCTAGAAGTTAATACCAGTGAAGAAATTATCGTTATTCAATATTAATTATAGGGACAATGTGGAAGAATAGATTGTAATTTTATTCTATAATTAAAATATTAGATTATTAGTACTTTTCTTGATTACAAATTTTGTGAGAAATAATAAATTAATTGATTTTATTAAATCTTATTTTATTTTATAATGTCCCAATAGCCCTCACCATTGAACTTGGAATGTCTAGTTTCTAGGAATTTCTAGTGTCAAGGATCCATATTCCCCTTCGCATAACCCCAACGAGGGTTGATAAATCTATTTTGAATGTATTTAGGTAGGAATATCTTTTTCAAATACATGCTTGCAGATCCTTGATCCATTGAGTTGACTCCCAAATCCGGAAATCATAACTTGGAGTTTCTCAAAACATCCCTCCAAATTACACCATGCCTAGAAAGGGAAACTCCTCTTGATGTAAAATGGTTAAGTCAACTTGAAACCTTCATAATGACCCCCCTTATATAATTAAGTGTCCCAATAAGGGTTGGTCAAACACACAGTTCTATTGAGTTTTATTTCTAATCAAGTAACAAAAGACTTAGTCTGACATAATATTAGATTGAGCGATTTTTTATTATGCATAATTTTTTATCATTTTTTATCATTTACATGTATTGTTAATATTTAAGTGGATGTTTACTTAATTAATTAACCATGTTTGGATAAAAAATTTATACATAGTCAATTTTATTTAAATTCCATCTTTTCATATTAATTAATTTATATGATCATGGTCTTGCATCAATAAATATAATTTTAATGCATTATATAGAAAATAAATAAATAATTAAATTACCCAATCATGAGTTTATCTAATGGTTAATTTAATTAGTGGAAGTTAAATAAACCTATAAACTAGAGGAAATAACTCCTCATGTTGGATTTGGCATGAGCTACAACATTCCACATGTCCACCTATGCATCATCGAGTTAGCACCATTGTTGTTCCGTCTTGAACTGTCTCCACGTACCTTGGGATGCTCCATTAATTACAAATATTTATCACTCACACGTAGGTGAGGGGAAACAAAGTATTGGTTAAAAGGAATTACAAAATATCCTTGGACACATGAGGCATATATAATAATGTATGGAGGGATAACTCATATGCCATCTTTTAATTTAATATTAAAAAATTGTAAAACCATGAAATAATTTTAATTAAATAAATTCTAACAAATACAAAAGTCCTAGTCAAGATCGTGATCGGCCATACATGCAGCGAATATACAAAAACTAACTGGATATCATTAATTTCTTTATTTTTTCTTTATTATTAATATGAACACACTTTTATTAATTAATTAATTAATTAATTAATTCCTTTTCATCTTAACGATTATTTGAAATTAATTGTAGATACCAATTAATTTACAATTCATGGAAAATAAATGGTAGAACCATGAATAACATATTTATTATAATAAATTAATTTATTATTTAAAATTATTTAAAACCATTATTAAATTTTCAAACATACAATTGTGTTCTAATCTATAAAATAAGGTTTTAATGCTGCTATTTTTCAAATTTAATGAAATTTTTATTTTTTCCATTAATGGGAGACTAAATGATGTGTACATCTTGATACACACCATGTACCTTGTTTATAGTATATCGAGGTCACATGCCTTTGGATTTAGTGAGTTAACTCAACCAAACTACACGGTGTGTACATTACAGCTACACACCCTGTATCCACTTACTGCGTACCAGGTTGTCTCGGTCAACTTGCGGTGTGAAGTAAAATCACTATGTTTTTTTAATTTCTTAGCGTATCTAGATACAATGTACAAGGGTATGCAACACATGCTCTAGCTATATTTTGTGTAAGCTAGATTTACTAGGCAAAGATTTGGCACTGCTCAATGTCATCTCGGGTTGTTCTTTATTTGTTCCTAAATCCTTAAGAAAATGAAACACTAAACAAACATGAATAATATGTAAATAACATGTTAATTCAAATGTAATTAAAGAATGAATAACATGAAATGAAAATCTAAAAATGATTGTGCATAGATCAACAATCAAATAAATAATTATAAATTTAAATTTACATGGATCTAATACCACTTTTTAGTTCTGGGCATAGCGAAAGCATTGTGTTGGAGGGAAACATATTAAAATTTATTTTAATAATCATTTCTTGAAACCAAGATCAAGGATCTTGAACATCAAATTTATAATTAATTTATTTAATATATGAAGAAATAAATACCTGGGATTAGGAACGTTCATCATTGATAATTACTGATCATCTGAAAAGGCCCTTCTAGATTTCATTCATTATGTTTGTGAGGATCCAAAGGTATAATCCCTCTAGTGGTGATACACACATGCTCTAATGGTCTCCAAGCAATGCCACTCATTATCCGGGTGCTAGTGTGGTGAATATAATGACTTGCATTGTTCGTTCATGATCACTCATTCTCTGGTCTTGAATAAATTCTCTCCTGGGGTTTTCATTCTTGATAGGGAGAGGGTAGGTTGAGTTGAGAAGGAATTCATTGTGTGTAAGAATTCTCTATTCCCAAACATGGAATTAGTTTTAAATGAATTACATAATAAACATAACTGTCTATTTATAGTGCTGAGATTTCAGTTACAAAATTTAATTTCATAATAGTCATTAAATATAATTATAATCATGAATGAAATCCCATGCCACATAATAATAATAATATTATTATTTTTTGGGGCACCAACTTATGAAAAATGGATAAATAATATTTACCAGCTTGTAAATAATTATTTTATCACCAGACACCGTATTGGTCCATTCAAACTCCTCTTTCATTTATTGAACATCCGAATAAATATTTTATTATCTTAAATAAATATTTTATTCACAAACTGATAAATAAAAATTTATTAAATATTAAATAAAATAAATAATTATTTTTTATTTTCAATATTGTGAATAAATATATTTTATTCACAATCCTATGAATAAATATTTATTTAATTTATGCGATCAATATAAGTTGAATAAAAGTTTTCCTCAGTCTTGAGAATAATATCTATTTCATTAATTAAATTCAAATAGAATTTAATTAGGACAAATAGAAACACTTAGTGTGTGGCCCTTTAGGATTATTTCTCATTGGCATTAGGCGGGCTTTACTAAATTCCAAGATTATTGTCTAACAACGGGTAAAGGCACACAAGAGAAAGAAATTAAAGTCGCAATGATGAAAACCACATACAAATGCTCACTATGTAATATAATCCCTTTATCACAATATCTCATCAAGAAGGTTTCATGATGGTTTCATCAATCTATATGCTCGATAAATTATTCACTAACTATATGAAATAAACTCGTCATTAACCATGTCCATGGAATTTAGGGTGACCATTCTATTTCATTAAAATATTTTAGATATCAACTTATATAAATAAGGAAGGGAAAAATCCTTCCTTGAATTATCCATTAATAACATGTCATTCATGATGCACCCAATGTACCCTACTTCCTACCAACATATAGTGTGATGGTTTTTGTTAGAAAATCTATGTGCACGAGTCGTGGAATGCATTAATGAAAATCATAAAGTCTAAGGATCATTACACATGCTCACATATAGGAATAACTAATGACACTAAAACATGAAAAATTCATACTGGAAGGTCTGTTATCATAATCTTCCATCTTGAAGATTACCAAGTGTGAACCTCATGAGAAGAAGTATCATATACTTCAGAGTAATCTCACCCGACGGTCTATATACTATTTATACCATCAAAGTATGTTATCCAACCACATATATATTAAGAATATTTCCATAGAACTTCAATTTTCTCACCATATCGGGGAACATCTATGACCTTATCAATTCGAAAAATAATCTAGGACATTATTACATTAAAGTCATGCAGAACAAAGAACAATATGTAATAAGATATTTAATTTAATATTTAATACATCAAATATTCATGTAATCAAAGTATAAGAAATTGGTTATAGGAAAAAAACTCTAAAAGTTTAAAATATCTATTGTAGGGACTACTCCTTATCATATTAGTTCTTTGAACAAAATAGCACTTGAACCCATAAATAAAGGACCCATGCCCCGAATATTGATGAAATATCAATCTAAGGAGTACCAAAATAAATATACTCTTTTGAGGAACTTTACCTTTTTGGTTTTAAGGGAGTACTGAATCTAAAAATGAACTATAGAGAACCAAAACCCCTTGCATATAGGAAAGTACTGAACTCTTTAACCTAATGGGGGACCATAGAACATTGTTAATATGAAGACAAGGGAGTAATAAATCTTATGGAATGATCTTCTCATTATGCTTAAACCTCAACATTGTCCCCATGAAGCTAAATCCAAATTTTTTCATACCTCACAAATGGATTTGGATGACCAAAAAGACCACATTATTGTGATCAATGTGAAGAAAAGCTCTGAACATGATATTTGTTTTCTTAAAACTATCATGCAGTGATGTTTTTGTGAAAAAAACCCCATATAGGTTAAGAGATCCACACAATGACCCCTTATCACATTGTGATCCATGAATGATCAGCATGTGGGTGCATGTAACCCATAAAAAACTCTACCTTGGTCGGGCTGGGTAGAACCTACCTAGGATTTGGCACCCATTAGGCCATATGACCTCATTACCTAGATTAATAGTCTAACGTGCAATGACCAATGCTTGAGCCTATGTGGCTAGAACCACCTGACGACCCCATGAACCAGGATAGCCCAGCTAGCTAAGCCCTGTCACTACCTAACTCAAGGAAATCAGACTTTTTTAACCACCAGTGGCATATTCCCATCAGTATACTGTACCACTACCTACTACATGGCACATAGAGTATCATCTAATATCTATGGATCAAATAGTTAGGGGAAAAATTTAAAGACCAATAATCTATATCCTCACATTACAGTGACCCGACAGGCCACCAAAAGATATCATTGAAAACCGATAAACCACTTGGTTTTGGACCCCTATATCATTATGCTTATTTTTTCACCATTGGTCCATTATGCCATTGTTTTCTGCCTCCAACCTCAGGCTGTGCATCCCATAATCATGCAACATCAAATTATTCTACTCTTTCCACCCCATATTTCTACCACAATGATACCACCATCAACTTTTTCCTTGATAGTCCTTACCATATGTATGAGAAGATAGAGATAGGGGGGATGATGGGTAAATTTTTGACCAACTGAGTTCAAATCACACATATGGAATGCATGATCCAAGGATTATAAAAAGGAACAGATTCCTCATTCATAAATCCTCTATCAAGAGCACAAGTACATAAGGAATGAAAACCAGGGAAAAATTATTTCTACCTTTAAATCGTCATGTGGGGATTATAAAATCAAAAATGAGGACACATTAATCGATTCACCATCAAGAATATCAACATGAGGAAAAATGTTTGGAATAAAAACTATAACATAGGTATTTTTATAACATGGGAGTCGAGAAACCAAGAATAAGGATTATAATTCAAAAATAAAGGATTTGAATAAAAATGAAATAAAATTAAAAATAGAGAAATTTGAAAAATAAAAAATACTTACCTCGTGTTTGGATCGATCGTTGGTGAAGCCTGTGCATGCGTTAGATTCTAACATAGATTCCTCAATAAACAAGTCTATTAGCTCTCGAATATTCAAATATCCCAAATATCTTCTTTTAATAATTTGGATTTATATCCAAACAAAAATTAGATTCTATAAATATTTTTAAATGGAGAGAAAATACTATTCTTAAAGTTAAAATAACATGAATATTTTTTTTAAAAAAAGTGACACCTACGACAGCCAATCCCAGGGGTCCTAGGTGAGGATTGAAATCATGTTTCCCTATGATAAACCCACCATTTTAGACTAAATGATGACCTATAAATATTCATCTTATACTCCAGTCAATATATATCAGCCTTTGTAATTGTAGGATAAATATTATTTAATTAATAAATAATAAAAATCCTCAAAAATGAAATGTTCTTAGAAATTAAAAAAAATCAATTTCGAGGGAACCATTGTACCCCAATATCAACAAAAACATCAATAAATTTATATAAGGTTGTATATGAGGGTAAATTTACCATTTTACCCCTGGAGAGGTCCCATGACTATAAAAGTCAAAATTGAGTTAATTCTCGATCAAGATAAATTTGAGTTGCAAAAAAAAATTCTAATACTATCACCTAGGATCACTTGAGAAAAGAAAAAACATATTTAAATTTTTTTAAACACTTAAAATTTATGTGTTCTCTAGAGAAACTTACCCTCATTTTTTTGATGAAAAAATTCTATCAAAATTGCCCAATCTACCTTTGATATTCATTAATTATTTAAACCATTGATGAATTATAATAATTCAAAAAAAATTCCTCTAAAATTTTAAGTAGTTTTATTTGTTCATCCATAACGAAATAAGTGGAGAAAATGACAACAACGTCACATAAAGTTTATATAGATTATTTTTATTTCACCATTACAATAGATTTCTTCATTACATATTATAATCTACAAAAGTTACTGAAACACCATAAAGCCAATATTACACAATAATGATCCATTTGTTTTAATTCACTTTAAATTGTAGCATAGCATAAAAAAATTATTACTCTCACACTACCAAATTATCACATAACATTAACTTTACTATGAATGCATACAACTTATCCCAAGAATCAACACATATTAAATCAAAATTTATTATATTAGTGCTATGAACAAGTGCATGAGTTTTACACTTTATTTAAGTATTTGTAATTATTTAAATATTTTATATATTTAAATAATGGAACATCACATTGACCAAATATATAAAAAACCCAATCTTACATTGGATTTTTCAATTCATAATAATCTCATATATGCGCTATCAAATTTTAGTCAACCCTTATTTTAAAATTATTCCTTTTTCATTTAGTTTTAAGTGTGATCCCAATATACATTTTAGTATTGAAAATGATTATGAATTATCAATTTATTATCATAGTAAAGAAATTATATCTAATCATATATAATTGTTACTTAAGTTAAAAAGTGTGTAATGTAATTTTCATCAATCACATGTATACCAATATAATTTATTTTTCTATTTCATCAAGTTTATCTCCAAGGATTGAAAACCCCTAATACTTGAATCCAATGATTTTTAAATATAAAATATATCAATTTTAAATTGAAAGAAACATAAATGAATGATAAATTAGATTATTATAATATAATTCATAAATTGTGTGATGCGTTTTGGATTGAATGAATAGTTCATATATATAAAATGTAAAAAATATTCACTTTAGTGATCAATAATAAAGTCATCAATTATCAAGTTCAAGCCTATTGATGGTGACTAATGATTGTAATGATTTCTTAACAATTCAACTAAGTGTATTCATATTAAATTGTATAAAATAAAATGAGAATATTATTTTATAATTTCATACTCTAACATTGATTGTCTCATTCAATATATCAATTGTTAAATTTATGTTTGTTGAATATCTAAATAAATTAAAAAAACTCTTGGAAAATTACTTTGTTAAAATAAATACAATAAATATTTTTTATTAATTTATTTATACTTTACATGCGAGAAATTTATATTGGTGTGTGTTATCTAGTATTTTATCAATATTTGGGTTATACTAAGGATTATTTATTCTAAATATATTTCATAAAAAATCATATATATATTTATACTACTAATGCTATTTTTGTGCCAAAAAATTATTTTTATAATTTAGTTAGACCCCAAAGTTATATGAATACCATAATTTTATAATGTTTTTTCGTTATAGGTTAAATTGATCAAAATTATAAAACAAGATTTATTGTATTTGTATAATGGATACTCAAGAAAAATGATGGATGTTCCATCCAAATTTAGATTGTTCTAAAAATGAAATGGACATCATATGTCATTTAGAGATAATTAATGATGAAGGATCAAATGATGTAGTGAGGTAAAACTTTTCAATTAAACTATAATAACCAAAGTATTATATATTGATGATTTACATTATAATATTATCAACATCTCTCAACTATGTGATTATAGGAAATTAGTTAAAAGTAAGAGTGATAAAATTCTTATTTACAATAATGATATCATATTGTTTGTTACCTTTAGAAAGGATAATGTTGATACTATCAATTTAGATATTTTTTTGAGAAATTATAAATATATAATTTTTTTGAAAAATAATTATTCAATCTAGCATAAAAATTTGATTCTCAATAATATATGTTAATTATTTGGAATGTTTATGCATCAAAATGTTTTAAAACTTACAAATTTGAATGTAAATAGAGAAATATTTTGTGATACCTACAGGAAGGGAAAATATCCTAAGGATTAATTCATATATATAAATAATATTAGTACATTTAGATATTTATAACACAATAACATTAATTGTTTGGGAATACACAAGTAACCATTTAGGTGAAATATTTTATACTTTTGTTACTGTGGATGATTGCACTTAATTTTCTTGGGTTCATTTCTTATTATAAAAGCATGAAAATTTGTAAAAAGCATATTCATACTAAAATATAGTACAAAATGAGAATGTTTTATGATTTTATATGATAATATAGAGTAATTTTAAAATATTTGTTTCAAAAAATGAGTAATTCAGTAAGATATAATAATGATTTTATGATTCAAGAAGATTACATAAAAACATAGTAATAAAAATAACAAATAATATCATTTGAGAGATGTAAGGAACTATGATGAATGAAAAAATCTTTATAAATAGTCCTATTAAGATTCAAACAAAACTTATTACTATGTAATGGAAATAATATTGTCTGAACATATTTTGAAGAAAAAACCCCTTGATTCATGGAATGAAAGAAAATAAAATGTTGGTTATTTTAAGGTGTTTGGTTGTAAGGTATATATCTAAAAAACTAAGGAATGTTTAGACAAATTTAATGATAAATATAATGAAGGAGTTTTTTTGTGTTATTAAATAAGCATTAAGGCATATAGAGTGTATGAAAAAAGAACTTTGGTTGTTGAATATTTTATGCATGCCACATTTGATGAGAATAATACTTATGAGAAAGTTTCAACAATAGAATATATTATAGTTGAATTTAAGTATCTGAACTTAAATTAATTTACCATTGTTTATAAAATTGAAAACTTAAAGGATGCTCATATCATGGTGGAACCATAGACATTATAACCCATTGTGTAGAAAACATTGAAATACCAACACCTTAATGAGAATATTAGTGATATTAATACTATAACTCTAACAGGGAATATGTTAAGGAACCATTGTGATAATACTACCATTAACTATTAGAAAAATAAAAAGATCATATATAAATATTTTAAAGATCCCATTAATATTGTTACTGGGTTATTTTTATATAGGAGGAACTATAATTGTTTTCAATGAACAATGTATAGTAGATGGTAATTCCACCAGTTTAACAATAAATAATTACCACTAAATAGAAATTCAATAATAAAAAATATTAATTTGGAAGTATTATAAGGAAGAAAGATAAAATTATAGATCAAGGATACAATAAATAATAATGCATAGATTATGGTGAAATATTTTCCCTTATTTCTAGATTAAAGGCTATTTAAATTATCCTAAATTATGGAACTCACATTAATTTTAGAAATTTTAAATGGATATAAAATATAAACTTTTAATGGGTTTATTTATAAACATGTTTTTATAAAAAACCACTCATTTTAAGAATGGGAGGCTTTCAAAAAACATATTTAAATCATTAAATTCTTTGTATGGTATGGAATTGACCCCCCATGTTTGGAATGAAGGTTTTTCAATTTTTTTATAAAATAATTATAGAAAGGGGAAATATGATCCAACTTTATTTATAAAAATGTTTTCAAAATATATACCACTTAAAAGGTAAATTGGTTTTTGTTGGGAAAGATCCCATAAAAAACTAATCTCTATGATTTTGATAAGATCACCAGATTCTCATATATCAGTCCACCAGAAGATCGCTTACAAGAGACTCTATATAGAGGAAAAACCAATCTCTG
Source organism: Viscum album (assembly GCA_963277665.1). Classification (NCBI taxonomy): domain Eukaryota; kingdom Viridiplantae; phylum Streptophyta; class Magnoliopsida; order Santalales; family Viscaceae; genus Viscum; species Viscum album. The sequence continues at coordinate 1,038,279,947 of OY728150.1, forward strand.
AATGTTCACTTCCCCATAATTAGGTGTATTAGAAGTAGGTAGTCTATGCACCATAATCAGCGCACAAAGTCAACCTTAAAAACACCAAAAACTCAAAAAAATTTAAATTACTAGAAATACATTAAATGTTAAAACATGAAAAATAATGAAATAAACAAAGAAATATCATAAATTGTTTAACGTGATTTAGAATATAACTGATGTGCATAGGGGAAACACACTATTTCTTTCTTTTATTATAGTCATAAGATTACAGGTGTTACAAAAAGATTACAAAACATTTAATCCTAACCAAATTATAAACTCTTCAATAAATGCTCAGTCGAACCACACTTTTCATTGAAGATACCACACACTTATATACTATGTAAAACTGGGCAAAAATGTTAAACCTACTCCCCTAAAAACCCAAATTATAAGTCATGATATTCCGAGATTGGTTACTAACATTTTGACCCATCAATTTTTTTGAACTTTTAGAACACCCAATGATTTAACATATAACCATCAATAGAAACAAACATCTAGTATGACTACTTCCAATGGTTAATTTCTATTACTGCTTCCTATATCTCATGTTCAACCCATCACCCATCATGTGAAATTCTAGTGAATATAATTCTGATGGATGAAATTATGATGAGCTAAACTTCACGTCCCAACAATATACCATTTTAATATTTTTCAGGTAACCTTGGAAACTCTCCAACACTTAGTATTCAACATAATTCCTCATTCCTTTCCTTCCTTCATTCACCCAAGTCCTATCGAGGCTTGATGCTTCCTCGAGCTTTCTTGAACTACTGAATTAATGAATATGACCACTAGACCATGGATTCCTATTATCTTCCATATCTATATATATTTCCCCTCTAAAAAATTTATGATGAAATTATACATCATGTCAATATGATATATCCAATCATAGAACCTCAAATTTTTATCCAAGTGAATAACACTTTGGGTTTTATAGTAAACTACTACTTCCAATTTAACCCTTCCCAGATCCTTTAGAAATTACTTAATCCATACCATTTACATCCAAGATTCCATTATAGCTACATACTAAAATTCCATTTAATTGAGAGTTATTAGCTTTTATAACTTTTTAAAACAACTGACAACTATTCATCCAAATTTAAACACACAATCAATTATACTTTTTGTAGTTTTATATCACCCCAAGGTTTGAATCTGTGAATCCTAGTACTGGTTCATCTATTTCATAGCACAAGGTATAAGTATATAATCCTTCCAAATACTGAATAATCCACTTTACAAACATCCAATGTAATTTACTTGGATCCACCATGTAATAACTCACAAATTCTACTTCATGGATAATTTCTAGCCTAGTGAAAACCATTTCATACATCCAAATTCTGACCACTGATGCATTGGTACTTTCTCTATGTAATTTCCCTCAACTTTTGTTACTGGTGCCTATGACTTAGACAACTTTAAGAGGGTAGTAAAATTGGATAGGGATAGCTAACTTACTAAAATCCCAAAACATTCCAAGATCTTCAAGATATTATCTTTTTGAGATATAACCAAATTCATAGATTTTCTGTCTATCTCAATCTTTATCCCCAAAATATTCCTTGTATGTCTATAATCTTTTATCTCAAATCTCCCAAACAAATAACACTTAAACCTTTTTATTTATCAATAATCTGTTCTACATATCAATATATTATATACATATATGAGTGATATTATGAATTTCCCATCATCCCATTTCTTCTGATAATAGTAATGATCAACATGGTACCTATTGAACTCTTCTTAAAACATAAATGAATAGAATTTTTTATTTCATCATCAAAGGGATTTATTATTCCTATAGAGAATTTTATTTGACAAATGAAACAAATTATGGTTTCTGTATAACTATAATCCTATAGATTATTTCATATAGATCTTCTCCTCAAATTCCCCATAAAGAAACACATTTTTTACATCCATCAACTCAAGATACAAATATTTTGATGAAACTATTCTTAACACTATTCTGATGGTAGAATATTTAACCACCTGTGATAAAATTTATAATAAATATAAATTTTCCTTTTGTTTAAACCCTTTCATGGACATACATACTTTTTATCTTTTATTTACATTAACTTCTTCCTTAATCCAGTAAACATACTTATTCTCAAGTTCCTTTTTACCCTATGGAATTTTATCCATCCCTTAAGTCATATTGAACTTTAATGAATCAATATCCTCATTCATATTTTTATGTTCTCTTGTATCTATTGGGAATAAAAAATTTCATATCAACCCGATACCTTTTAATTGGTAACCTAATTCTGGTTGATCTCCTCAATGGAATTGGATGAAATAAATTATTTCCCTCTTCTCTTTCTATTAGTTCCCAAACCTCTAGTACTCATAATTCTAGGAATCTTAATTCTTATTCTCCCACTCATGCTTTACTTTCTATTAAAATTTATGGTCTTTAATATGTTCTTAATTGTATACTTTTGGTGATTTAATCACCTACATTAGAGTTCTCTGATTTTTGAGAGCTACTAGTACTCTAATCAACCTAGACTTCAACAGTTGATTTTTCATCAACTTATTACTCATCCAAGTTCCATTCCTTCCACAAAATGTTTTAATCAAAGGAAATATCCCTGATTTTTATGATCTATTTTCAATCACTATCCCACATGTGATATCAAAAATTCTCATATCCATAACCAAAGAAAAACACATTTTAGATTTAGATTCAAGTTTGTCACATCCCTAAAATTTTTATAAAAATAATAAAAACTAATATAGACTCTGAGTTTATGAATTTTTAGTCATTTTACAGACCACAATTCTTCTATAAGTTCCTTTACAACTATTGATTCTAGATTTCTATTGGTAATATAATCTAATGTGATGAGTGCCTCTTCCCAAATCACATTAGGTATTAATGAGTGAAACCTCACACTCTTAGATTTCTATGTCAGAGTATTGTTAATTATTTCAAAAATTATATTATTATATAGAGTTTTGGGAACCATCTTATAATTCCTTATTCCATCCTTCTTACAAAAAATCTAGAAGTTGGGTCTGGCATGCTCACCATCATTATCCATTTAGTTTCACTACTACTTCTAGCTGCATTTCCATTATTCCAACACTTTCCACTGAAGAAACACCTAAAATACATCAGAATTATGATTTAATAATTAAATATATAAATTCCATGTAGCATAATCATTTAAAAAAAGAAATTAAAGACAATTATTATAGTACTTAACAAGGGAAGGTCCCTAATTGTCTGAGTGCACAAGATCCAACTTCTAGTCACTATGATTTAGAATATCTATGTTGAAAGACAATCTTTTATACTTCCCAAACACATAACTTTCATATGCTCTAATTTTCATGTGATCAATATTTAGTATTCCCTTGGACTTTATAACCTTCTTGCTCTTCTCACTAAGGTGACGAAACCTATAATTCAATATATCTAGATCATAAGAAGTTGAACATTTGACCATTGTTTTTTTGAATTTATAGTAATGTAAAGGGTTCCCACTCTCCTAGGGGATATTTCAAATGCTTTAAAGGTTTTAGGAAAGTATACCCCCTCTATTTCATTCTTTTCTTTACTACAGAAGAATATCTTAGTCACCTGCTCACTCGTCTTGTGGACCGGAACAAACTGAAGCCCATTCATGCTTCTTAGAATATTAATGCTCCCACACACCTGTTATATGTAGATGATATCATCCTTTCCCTACAAGGTGATAGAAGTAATATTTGAAACCTTAAAAGTGTCCTCTCTCATTATTAATAGGTTTTTAGTTAAGCCATTAATTAGAAAAAATCCTATATATTCTTTGGGAAGAACTTTACTTATAGTAAAAAATGTAATATTATTTTAGACTTAGGTATAAAATAAAGTTCTTTTCCTTTTAATTATCACCATGTTCCTATTTTTTAGGGAAGACCCAAATCTTGTTACTTTTCTACAAGAGTTGATCATGTTCTTAATCAGCTATCTTTTTGGAAAGGTAAATCTCTCTCTATGGTAGGTAGAATATTACTTTTCAAATATAATATTATTTCTAAAATAGTTTATTTGATGATAGTTTATAAATAGACCGCTGGTCTTATAAAAAAATTAATATTTCTATCAAAAAATTTATGTGTATAGGTAGTACTTTGGAAAAGGAACTTGTGGACGTCCCCTGATCGACATGTTACAAACCTATTGATAAAGGTGGCATTGGCATAAAAAATCTTAAGTTTTTTAATATGGCCCTTTAAGACAGACTAACATGGAACCTTCTTAATAGTAAATCTAATTCTATTTATTTTCTCAAAAATATATTTCTTGAAAAAATAAAGAAAGGGAACTAAAATTTCATTAACTCTTCTATATGGTCATCCATTAAGAAATCTTATTATAGCATTATGAACAATTCAAGATGGACGGTTTCCAAGGATTCATCCGTGATTGGATAACTGGACTAACGTTACCTTAATATCTATGATTTCTTATGATCAAATTCTTCAGAGTACCAATTATTATATTATATATATAATAAATTCTAAAAATGATAATCTCTCGGACACTATTATGCATATCATTGACAACTAAACTTTTTCTAACACTGATGTCTTTTTAATTTAGGATCCAGCTCACAGTGGTATTTTAACTCCAAAAAAAATTTATAATCATTATTTTCATAACATTGAAAATGATTTTGGTTGGATAATTTTTTTTGAAAAACCCTGGATAAAGACTTAAATATTCTCTCTTATTTTGAGACTTTGTCAAAACTGGGTTCCCACAGATAGGTGCCTTCAATCATTTGGAATTCAACTCTACTCAAAATGTTATCTCTGTAATCAACAGAGAGAAGATGTTAATCATATCTTTCTTTCCTGTACCACTGCTTGTCCTCTTTGGAACTATATTTTGAATTTTTTTTGATTACATATGGTTGATTCTTGAATCTATAAATTCACAACTAATGATATGTGTGGAAATGGAAAGCTCTCAAAAAATTATAAACCTTTTCCTTGCTGCTGTTTCTGAGCTTTATCATGTGATATGGTATGATAGAAATGCTATTAGTCATAAGAACTTATCATTAAGCTATAATTCAGATCAGATACTGATCCTTATTTCTATAAATTAAGTTGAATCAATGAAATAGGTCCATTTTAACAACACTATGAATGACTTTGGGATTCGTTAGAATCTTCATATTGATGGATTTTTTTCCAACCTCGACGCACTTTTGAAGTGATCTAGTGAGCACTATTTTCTGGTCAGATTAAAGTAAATTTGGAGGGTTTTTCCAAAGGAAATCCGGGTCCCGAGGGTTGTGGAGAAATCTTTCGAAATCACCTTGGTCAGATCCTTAGAAGATTTTTTGGTATTTGTGGTATTACCTCTTCTCTGGAGGCTTAAATGATGATTATGATACATGTTATTTCTTTCTCAAAACACTATGGTTAGAACAGTCTCGGGATTGAAAGTGATTTGACTACTATTATGCCAGTGATTTAGAATGGTGTGAGAAATATTTTTTGGCCTATTACTACCCATTGGATGGATTTAATCCGCTTTCTTCTCAACATCAACTACATCATCACTCAAATTTATCATGAAGAAATCATGGTTGCAGATGACCTCGCTAATAAGGGAGTAAATCAACACATTACCTGGCTGGATGATATCCCTGTTGATTTACTTCCTCTTAATGATAAGGATTGTAATATGATTTCATCTTTTAGACTCATTTAATATATTCCTTATATAATATTTGTGATTTAGTCTTTTGGTGAAGTCACCATTTTCTTCTTCAAAAAAGGTTCCCATACTTTACTCATTTTGAAATTACCATAGATTCCCGAGTCAGTTTCTAGACCAATTTTTTAAATCCAGTGCCAAAACCTTCATCATCCAATTGTCCGATGAAAATAACATTTTTTATAGATTTGGAATATAGTAAATTTTTAATACAATTAATAATCCTCTATTATTCATTTGTATATTGACTTATCATTTTCCAAAAACTTTTAGCGATTCTCCATCTTCCAAATGGACTTTACCAAACTTTCATGATTCATAGTTGATTATGCATCTTTGTCCACCAGTTGAATGATATAAGGATATAAAGTTAATCAAACAATATTCTACCAGTGTATAAAATATTAGAAAGTATGTCATGATATATTATATCACATTAATAGAATTTTAACTATTAATACTTTATGTTTTTTTAGTGTTCTCATTGTGACTTTTTTCAATCTTTCTTGGTGTTTCTTCTCTTCCCACATTTCCAACTAGTTAGACTAGGGACAACTGCATTTTCCCAAATCTTTGCTCATTTAATTTCTTGAGACTTAACTACTAATGGATTATTCTAGTATATTTTCTTCTATTGAGGTGAATAACCTCTTTCATTGGTATAAAGGGAACTACTGGTTTGGACCCGAACCTCCCATCACTAATGTTTATTATAGAGTCTTAGATTCATGATATCATCAAACACCATGTTTTTTTATGCTGGAGTTACTAACTATAGAAACCATTGCATAAAATATCTTTAAAATAAAATATAGGTGCAGTAATTCCCATACATCATCAGAAAAAGTTACTTTTACTAATTGAATTTTCCATTGAATCATGTTGAATTAATTAACATGATTTTCCACTGGCCTTCCTTATGAAAATATTAAGATGAAAAACCATCTTAATATGAAATCTTTTTTAAGGGTAATATATTTTTCATAAATATCCCCCAAGTCCTTTATAACATCAGCTATAGTTTACTTCTCCCAAATGTTGAAGGAAACATTCCTTAAAAGCGACATTTATAGCCGATCCAATGCCTTTCTGTCCAAGCACTCTGATTCATCTTTCTCCTTTATCACTAGATTTACCCCAAACAATGAGGGTTCCAAGTCCTTTTCAATCATATGGTCTTCAATATATGCATTCACGATGACAAATCTATTCCATCGAGTCCATCAATCCAAATTTTTTCTTTATTTGATGCCATGTCTGAACTACTACCGATATGTTGAAACTATCAACATTGAAACACTATATGGTATAAATTTTTAGTTAATAGACTATGAAAAACCAATATTTATGCTTGTAATAAGACAACATGATTCTCACACATAACCCTATTAAAATATCTCATGCAGGAGACCCTATATAAAAGAAAAAATTGATCTTCAAAAGTTTGCTTCCCCATTACTGAGTGTACCAGAAGTAGAGAGTCTATGTACCCTACTCACCACAAAAACTAAACATTACACACATAACAATAAATAAAAAACATTTAAAGTAACATAAATATATTCAATGTTAAATCATGTATAAAAAATATAAAAACAAAGAAAGAACATAATTTATTTAATGCAGTTTGGACTATGTCCTACGTGACTAAGGGAAACACACTTCTATATGATTTTATTAAGACTAGATGATTTCATGTGATACAATACATTTCAAAACAAGAAATACTCACCAAATTCTCATCACTATAATAAATCCTTCATCAAACCACACTTTACACTGAAGGTCCCCCATAGTTATATACAAAGAACAACTAGTAAAACAAGTTAAACTCTCGCCTAAAAACCTGAATCATAAAGAATGAACAACTTAAATTTGTTATCAACTTAATGATGTATCAAACTTTCTGAACATCCACACCTCTTAGTTATTAACTATAGAACCATTGGTAGAAACAAATTTATGAAGAACTTATTTCCAATAGAAAAGTTATTCTTCCGATTATTGCACCTTAGATTCATCCCATCATACATCATGTTAAATTCTAGTGAACATAATTATAATAGATGAAATTATGTTAGACTGAAATAACATTAACCTCTTAAAAGTTTCCAACCATATAGATTGTCTGGTGGTTCTTTTATTTTAAAACGTAAAGTGGTTACCTTTTAAATTGTGATTTTAAATAGAGGTTTAAACTCAGTGGTATTTTAAGGGGAAAATAGTGATTTGATAAATACATTGTGAAATGTATTTGAAAACAAAACAGGATTTTTCAAAAGGATTTTTATGGGACTTTGGTCAAGGGACTAGTGTGAGTAAATCTCCATGCGATTAATTTTTTAAATTTTTTAAAAGGGGATTTGACTTGGTTTCTAAAGGAAATCACTAGTGGACTGATGTGAGTTGGTTTGGTCCATTTGAACATGTATAGATGATTATTATTTTTCTAAATCACTATGTTACTTGTATGTTCCCCATTTTGTGATTTCCATGCATGTGATACTTGGTGCATGATGATTTATGTGTTGCGTGGGTAGCCCAATGAGAACATTATTTGTGGTATCAAAATGACTTTTGGTCTAGTCGGATGTATTGAACCCCTTGGATGGTCAATATGGGTTTAAAATGTTTTCAGGATATAGGTCTAGGTCAAAGGGACTAGTTACGTAGTGATAATTTGGTGAGATGTGAGTTAGGTTGCATACCCTTTTTGTTGTTACCTACATGTGTTGATGTAGCCTCCCTAGTGTCTGCAGGGATAGACCAATGTGATTTACTTTGGCCTCCCTAGTGCCTATAGGGCTGGGCCAATGTACTTGATTTTGGAATTCCTAGAGTATGTGTGCATGGGATGATGTGATTGAACATAACCTACATAGATTTTGTGGGCATGGGACGGTGTGCTTGGTTGTGACCTCCCCAGAGTCTGCGGGGATGAGTCAGTGTGCATGAATTAGGCATTTTTTATGACAGTTGGGTCAAGGAATTACCTAGTGAATGGGTATTGGGATTAAATGAATTATAGACGATGGACTTAACTTGAGTGATACATGATGGTTTGAGGCTTACAGATATATGACCTAACCCTATCCCTTTAGTTATTGGGACATTGCTTGGATGACTCCCCACCTCTAGCCTTCAGGTTCGAGATGGATATCATCTTGATTATCACCCTACCCTGTGTATTTGGTTATTAGATAAATTATGGTACATGATATATTATTTCTTTCAGTATGGAGCTTAATTAGGTAGGGTCAGGTGTCATGGAGGCCTGGTTAGTACATGACGACATAACTTGTGTGATTGTATGTAAATTGTGTGTCATATTTCTGGGTGGGTGTGTTGCAAGAACATGAATACACCTATTTATATATATTTCATGTAAATACTATTTATCCAAATATCACTTAGTAATTTTCAGGCATTTCAGATACATACTACCTCATTTTACTCACCCATATCCATGTACACAACACATGTTTCGATGTACATGGGTAGATCTTCTTATTTTCTCTTTGGTCATAGGTATTTTCTTAGAGTTGGACACTTGGTATGGGTCTATCAGGTAATGGAGGTCAAGGAATCAACATGATGATATGTGATTAGTATTGGAAAGAGTGATCTTTTATTTATTTATTTGATTCTATGTTTATATATTTACCAACTATGGTTTACCACATCATATATATTGTTTTTACAAGTTTTTATTTTCAACCGTGAGGTCCCTATTTGGATCCCTATTTATTTTTCCATAGGTTTTGGAATGTCCATTATAGTGGTTAGTCATGCTGAATTTTCAATATATTTGGGTATATTCCTTGAGCTTTATTTTAGAGGGAATAATATCCCCTTGAATATGATAGGACCTCTATTATAGTTGGAAGTCTCTGGAGAATGTGGATACAAGTCACATAGAATCCCCGCTTGGGTGATGTTTGGGAGGTATGATATGGGGAATTATAAAGTGGTTTCATAGAATCTTTTTGTATAGGTAGTTTAGTTATAGGTAGAGTTAGGATTTTTGGACTTAGAAGGTAGATTGATTGCATGGAAATCCAACATGATATAGGTTGAAACTTAAATTTTCAGGGGATGTATTGTTTCAGGTCAAGGATTTCTAAGATTATTATGATGTTTTATTTAACTAATAATCTAATGTGGGATGGATGAGACTCAGGATTAGTCATAGGGTTTTTATAGGAGTTAGTGAGCTGTACATGAATCATGATATTGGCATGCCTGGGGCATGATAGACAAGCATATAGATGGTGTTGTTTGACCCAGATCGTTATAAAAATCCATATTAATTCAAGAAAATTATAATATAAATAACGTATTATCATATATATTATAATGTATTATTAGATTAATATGGATATAGGGTCTTGTTTGATTGATTATGATGTGTTTTTGGCCTCCATAGGGATATGGTTTTGGGTTTTGTAGGTTTTGAGAAAAAAATATTCTTTAATTAGAAAAATCATGCTCTGGCATGAGGTGTACATAAATGGTTTTATATGTATATTTTACTTGGAATGGATTTTATTGATGTTGTTTTTATAACAAATGGGATCTTTATGTTTTGAGAAAAATGTAAGGAAAGAAGATTTTGAAATTGGATTTCAAATTGGTTTTTAGAAAATGAGATCAGTTTTTTTGAAAAAGGACTGGAAGAGCTAGAGGTTTTGGGCTGATTTTGGTTTTTGGTGAAAACCATTATATGTCAAGGGGTTTTTTAAAAACTAGATAAATTTTTGTGTGTGCATTTTTTTTGGAAATGGGTATTTAAAATAAGCGATTGGTATCTATGTATACTGTTCTACTTGGATTTTTGGTGCTTGACCTGGGTGACTCGAATGCATGAATTATGTGTTTTGATTGAATTATGTGTTTTGATTGAATTCTATGTTTTCTTGAAAACTACCATGTGTGATTGGTTAGTTTGAACTTTTTTGGATATATGATGGGAAAATCAATTGGATCCAGAGTAGGTTAGGTTTCCTGGGTTTTTAGTGGTGTATTGGGATGACCCCAAGTGTTTTTCATGTTGGACATACTGTTCTAGAACCAACTATTTATACTTTGGATTACATTTATATTCGAATAAGTGAATATTAATTAAACATATTATTATATACCATTCATTATTTTTTCATGACATTAGTGTAATAATGTCCTAGAGTATCTATCACATTAAAAAGGGAATAATAGTTCCCGGCTATGATGAGAGCCTTGAAATGCCATATTGATAATCTTGATCCTAGTTATATAGTAAAATAACATTCTATGATAGAGATTATAGTTTTTTGACTATCAGGTTTGAGTAATTGTAATTATATGAGAATTCATATCATGAATTTCACACTTTTTAATCTCTGATATGGGATATTAGGAGAACAAAACCCCTAGTAGGAATTCCGTATGTTTATGTTTCATTAGATAATCTTGTCCATGAGTGTGTGTAATTGTCCATAGACTTGAAGATTATTATTAATGTTTTTATGGCTCATGCAATTAGATTCACTAACTAAAATCCCAACTCCATATGTTCATGGGAAGTTGGGTATGTTGGGTGTGTCACAAATGACATGTTATCAATGAATAAGTCAAAGAAGGATTTTTCCCTCCCATACTTATGGAAGTTGATATACCAGACCTTTGATTGAATTAGAACCGTTTCATTAAATTAAATGGACATGGTGTAACGATGAGTTTATTTTAGATATTCAAAGAAATAACTATCAAGAATATTGGTTGATGACATGGGTTTGCAACCTGCTTGATGAGATATTGTGAGAAATGTATTATATTACACAATGAGTGGTCATATTTGGTTTTCTATGTTACAAAATTAAATTCTTCCTATTGGGTGCCTTGACCCATTAATATACAATAAAATTGTAATTTAGGAAAGCCTTATTAATGGAAATAAGAAATAATCCCAGAGGTCCACACAATAAGTGTTTCGGTTGATCTTAATTAAATTCTATTTGAATTTAATTATTGGAATTATTATTATTATCAAGACCAAGGGATAATTTAATTCAAGAATTAATGATCACAAAAATTAAATAAATATTTATTCACAAGGTAATACGTAAATTACATTGACATATAATATTTATTTATTCATTTATTGAATGAATAAAATTTTAATTTATTTGGTTATTTAATAAATACTCAGGAGGAAGAGTAGACCAAGTTTGTGTCTGGTGATAAAAATTAATTTTCATACTGGTAAAAATAATATTTATCATTGAGACAGTTAGCGTACACAATGTGAATATAATTGTAATATTATTATTACATAGAAAAGGGTTATATAAGGTTTAATATATTATTTAAGTTCCATTTTCCAATTAAAGAATATTTTAACTCTAACCCTACCTCTATAAATAGATGATTATATATATTGTGTAAAGATTGATTGAACTTGAGAATCATTATAGAGAATGAAATTTAGATATCTCTCTCAAGACCAAAGACTAGTATAGATATTATCCACCCTCCTCCATCCTCTTAATAACTAGAGTGCAATGATGATTCATCAATCCTAAAATAATTATCATTATGATCCTAAAAAACACTGCAAGATGATTGACCATCATGAAAACACCTAAAAATACAACGATATTTTTAAAAGATCAAAGGACCACATGTGAATAATCATTAGAGGGATTATACACTTGGATCATATAAATGCAATTATGGTAAAATAAAAAGTTTTTTATAATAATAATAACACCATTGAAGAAAGATCCCAAGACCGTGGAATTATTTCTTCTCATCAATTTAAATTAATTATAAATTTAATGTGAAATGATATTCTCTTGGTTCCAGTAACCTTTTCTTTATCAATATTCGTTGTAAAAATTTCATTGGTCATAAAGTTTATGTCTTTCATAATATGTTAATGATCCAATGAATATTATAATCATTGAATTAGGATTATCCCCAATAAGAATTTCAGTTGTGTCTGAAACCGCCAAGTGGTATCAATGGGGTTATGTTCAAATTTATAATTATTTATTTGATATTTGATCATTTAACATTTAAAATTTGAAATTAATTTCATATTTTAAATAATTATTGTTCCATATTTGAAATTTTTTCTTCCCCTTTTTTGTTTATCACTCATATTAGTAATATCAGTTATTAATTATTGAAGATCACATTCGAAGATCCCATTCAAAGGTAAAAATAATTTTGGTTTGATAATATGGGTTACTTGGTGTGTACTCCTTTGTTACACATTATGTTTCTTTTTTCATTATACAAGGATTGCCACATGGAATCTAGGTCATCATGTAAGTAATACAAACCATGTTTAATAAATTCACTGTATATTGACTAGCCAAGGTGGTGCACAAATTTTTCAGAGCACACACCATATATATTGCTTACACATCATGTTGATCACATGTTTTCAAGGTTTAAAACATAATGTTAAATGTATCATGCAATTAGTAAACTATTTGTATTTATTACACAACTCATACATATTGGAATCTATGTAACTTGAAGTACACACTTTATGTTCTTTCTATATTTCACATACCTCATAAATGTTCATGAGAAGTACATGCCAGGTGCTTAGGAATGTACTATGGATATCCTAAAAAAGTACTCACATTCCATGTGGATAGCTTGAATATTCCATTTAATTTACCTACTTACAAAAAAATATTAAATTTAATTAACTAATCCATTAGACCTCATGGATGAGTTCCATGGTTGAATATGTTGATAGCACACATAGGTCATTAGGTTTTATATTGTATTAAATGATTATTTAATTCATCATAATAGGAAAAACTATGAATCATGTATGGATATTTTATTCTAAAGTCTCAACACATTAAATTATATATACAATACAATTTTATTGTGTTCCGTGCAGAATTGAACTGGCAGTACATACTATAAAATAATGACACATTCCATGTACAAAATATGTCATATGAGTGAATTATTTTGAATTAAAGCCATACCAATTATTTTAGATAGATAAATTTTTAGTTTCTATAATGTAAAAATATGTGTCTATTTTATTGATTTTTAAATAAAATAAAATAATTTATTTTATTTAAAATCACAGTGGATGGGAATTTCAGGATAATTGAATGATATAAGATAAAATAAATTAATTTTTAATATCATAATCAATTATACGAATTCATACATGTTTTATCTTGTTAAAAAATGAATAGAAATGAGCATTATCTAGTTATTTCATGGTATTGAAATTAATTATTATTAAATTAAATACGATGTCCTATGAAGGATCCATCCCTTTTTTATTTTATAGGAACAACATGACCAAGGTTGTTTTATGTAATTCCCCTTAACCAATCCTTTGGTTCCCCTCATATTTGTGTGAGTTATAAAACATATGTAAAAAATAATTTTTTTAATTTTTGTGAAGTTAGTTCAAGATGGAATTGAGGCATATGTTGTTCAAAATGGAACCAAGATGAAACAAACACAGGATATATATATATGGATGGGTGGGATGCTTCAACTTATTCCAAGATCAGTAAAAGGAGTTTATCGCTAGGGTCATAGTTTTATTTTATTTTCCACTCAATAAATAAACCATTAGATTATTCTCATTATCATGAATTTTATTTATTTATTTGTTTTTTATCTTATGCATAATTAATTTTATGGATACAAGACTATGATCACATAAATAAAGGTAATAATATACAAAGATGGAATAAAAATTAACAGGTTATAAAAAAATATGTTATCATAGAATGGTTAATCTGTAATGTAAAATCCAATATATATTAGCAAGACATGTAAAGGTTAAAAAAATAAAAAAAATTGCATAATAAATAAATCCCCTCAAATAAGTATTAAATCATAGTAAGACATCCTTTACTTGAAGATGAATGAAAAATAGAACTAAGTGTTTGAACAACCCTTGTTGAGACACTTACTTTTATTGGGTAGTTATTATGAAACTTTTGGGGTTGAATTAACCAATTTACATCAAGATAAGTACCCCTCTCTACACTTGATGAATTTAGAGGAAAGTATTGAGGAAATCTAGGTAATGGTTTCTAGATTGGGGAGTCTACTCAATGGATCAAGGAAGTGAAAGATTGTAGTTGGTAAAGACTTTTCTACCTAAATACCATGGAGTAATTGACCAATCCCTTACTTGGGTTATGAGAATGGGCATATGAATCCTTGAAACTAGAATATCTAAGTAACTATAAATTCTAAGCCCAATGGTAATAACTATTAAGACTTTATAAAATAGTGTGTGACTTAATAAAATTAAATTTATTTTTTTATCTAACATTAACTATAATTAGGGGAAGTACTAGTAATCTATATTTTTAATATTGTAAAATAATGAAAATATAATCAACCACATTATACTAGTGATTAATTTTAGAGAAATACCATATTATAACTAGAAAGTAAATTATATGAATGTTTTAGATTCATATAGGTAGTATTTTACTATGAATAGAATCATTATATGCTAGAATCATCAATAATCGACCCGCTTGCAAAGAATGTGAGTTATGAGGAGTTTGTTTTCTATGATAAACATTTGAGCAATGTGGTTGAAATTAAATATTTAATGATTTCATCCATTACTAATGAATTCATGAAATCACCTGAATATATGGATTCTTATAGCATGCTCCACCATCTCCCTAATCTATTTCAAGAGAGAGATAGATAATAAAAATTTGAGATATCAAGGGAACTCTTTCAGATAAAACATGAGGAAGGTGATTCATTTGGGACTCATGTAGTCAAAATCATTAGCAACATTTAAAACCTATAGGTTCTAGGTTTTAAACTATCAAATGAACTGTGCACTGAACTTAGCCTTTCATCACTCCCTTAGTGCTTCTCCATCTTTTTTGTTAATTTTTTTGGTCTTGAAAATGATTTTTCTAATAGAATAGTGATAATTTTTAGATAAAATAAAGTTAAAAAAATAAAAAATAAATGATACTAGATGTATCATGCAACCCTAAAAGGGTAAAAACCCTTTGGAAAATATGAGGATCATTATGGGTAAATGTGGGTACTCTCTCTCTCTCTCTCACAATTAGAAGGAGAAAACCATCAACTATTTCTCTTAAATAAATAGAAAATAGATTCCTTACAAAATAAAACACTCAAATGATGAATCAACAGTTATGAGATGATGAAACCATCAAGGAAAATCCTTTTTATAGGCAATTACCCCATTCTCCAATTCCTAACCCACTGGTGGTTTAGTGGGATTTGTCCACCAACCAATATTACCACCACCTACCCCCTTAAAAATTTGGGGGCTTTTGTCATTCATAAAAAATAAGGCACTACTAACATATCCTTCACTTGGAGATATGATTGAGAACTAATCACATATCCACACATCCTTTCTGTCTTCCAAACATGCTTCTAAAGTCTCTGTAAGTCCACTCAAGGATCTTAACTATCTAAACTTATCATAGTCAATCTCATTCATCAAAAAATATACTAAATTTTATTTAATATTAATTTTCTACATGTTCACACTTAGTTCCTCCAACATATCTAAGAAAACATTGATACTGTACCCTAATTTTATTTATCCTGGAATGATAAATGGATTCATTGAAATGTGAAAGTTAATCTAATTGCCAAAAAATAATAGAATATTCTTCTTTCTATGACTAATATCCTATAAAAATCTTCTTATATAAATTTAATCTTTTAAATATTGTATAGTTTTCATGTGCTCCACCTCCATTATGGATAAATCCACAACTAACTGTAACGTTGAAATCCAACTCACAACTCCTCTTACAAGAGTAAACACATAACTAGTGGTGGATATAACCCAATAAGAATCACCTAAAAAATATTAATAAAAATATCCTACGATATTAAAATATGATTTCTTATAACATAGTGAAGCATATTAGGTCTCCTTGATGCAACTTAGGATCCTATTAATTATGCTTCAATGCTTCCATCTTGAATTCTCCATGTACCGACTAACTGATCCCACTGTATGTGCAATGTATGGTTTAGTGAAAACCATAATGAACATCAAACTCTCCACTAATTATTCATACAGTAGTTGGGACATATCTATCCTCTCTTCTTCCCTACTAGGACCCATCATTGAGGATAAATTGAAATTAACAGGAAGAGGGGTATAGATTGGATTACATTCTTACATATTAAATAATTTCAAGAATTTCTAAAATTAATTATTCTATGATTTAAAAATCTTAGATTAATTTTTTCTTAGTAAATATGTATACTAAGAATAATTTTTTATAGTCCCAAGTCATTCATATCAACCTCCCTAGCCAATTATGACTTTGTATCTTTGATCTAATCATTATTGGGGCCTAAAACCAATATGTCATCCATATACAAGAGAAGAATAATGAAATAATTACCTTTTATACACCTAAAATATGCATAAGGATCTAAATTGATTATGATGCATACAAGGATCATGATATAGAAATCTAATCATTTGTACCAACACCTTAATTCCTGATTGAGATCGTACAAATATTTATTCAACATGAAAACCAAGTTCTCTTTTCCTTATACTATGAATCCTTCTAGTTGGAGAATATAGATCTCTTCACCAAGATCATAATATGGAAATTCTATCTTCATTTATATATTCTATATATGTAAATATTATATATCACACATCACCAGAACTATCTAAATAGTTTTTAGTATAAAAACAGGAGGAAATATTTCATTGAAATCAATACATTCCTTCTGAGAATATCCTTTA
The DNA here is from genome assembly GCA_963277665.1 of Viscum album. Taxonomy (NCBI): domain Eukaryota; kingdom Viridiplantae; phylum Streptophyta; class Magnoliopsida; order Santalales; family Viscaceae; genus Viscum; species Viscum album. The sequence continues at coordinate 1,038,297,487 of OY728150.1, forward strand.
AATACCAATCTTGCATGATATATTTCCAACTGGTCTTTTTCATCCCTCTTGATCTTAAAGACACATTTATTACTGATATAATTACTTCCATGTTGTAATGGAACAATATTCTAAGTCTTTTTCTTATGTAGGGAATCATGTTCTTCCTATATTATCGCCATCTATGAGGATACATCTAGACTCTAGGTTGCCTCAAAAAAATAATATGGATCTCCATTCTCTGTTAATAAATATTAGACAATATTTCTCTTAGTGACATAGTTTAAGTTCCACACTAGTTTTATTTTCTCCCCAGTCAACCATCATGGTCCAAGATCAACCGGTACTTGATCATCATGCTATGGTAATGCCTTCAAAGAAACTTGTTCTTCCTTGGATTTTTCCTCCACCTAGACTGTTATAGTTTTTATATTATAATTCTATATGTGTCTATCAATTATCATTTTTAAAGTTTCTTCTATAAAAATTACATATCTACTGATGATAATTTTGTGGGCAGTGGGGTCCCACAAATGATACAACTCCACACAATCAACATATCCTAAGAAGACACATTTAAGAAATCTAAAATATAACTTCAATCATTCATGGTTATTAAACAATGCATATACAAGACTTCTAAAACTATATAGCTGAGAATAGTTAATTGGTTTAATAGTCCACATCTCTATTAGTGTCTTCAAATTAATCTCTATTAATGAGATAGATTGATCACTTAACAGGTGGTATTCACTTCTTCATCCTATAATGTTTTGTAAATTCCTATAGTCTTCAACATCACTCTTGTTCTATCAAAAAATTTTATGTTCATCCACTCTACCACTCTATTTTCTAAGTTATGTATGCCACTGTGAAATGTATCTTGATTTCTTACCATTGAAAAAAATATCAAACCCTACTTGTATATCCCCCACTATTATCAGTCCTCAAACACTTAATCTTATTTTTAGATTTAATATCCTTCTATTATTTTTTTAAGTCTTAAAAAATACACTTTAATCTTGATTTTATACACCCAATATATCTTGGAATCATCATCAATAAATGATAAAAATTACCTTGATCATCCCAAGGATATATTATGTGCTTTCCAAAAATCCAAATAGATCTACTCTAAGATCTCTTTACTTCTCACTATTGATGTCCCAAACTTTAACCTTTGTTACTTGATCAAAACACAATGATCAAAAAATATTACTGATACCTTTGTAATAAAAGGTAGAAACATATGATTATCAAGAATATTTAAGCCTCATTCGGACATATGACTAAGAATTCAATGCCACGATATCATCAACACTTATATTGAGGTAGTTGGTGTGATAACTATCTATGTGTCCTATATATTTCACCCCTAAGCATGTATAGTTTTTTCAATATCTTCTTCAAATTGATCACCATAAGACCTTCCTTAATAATTCTCCTCACTCCATTTTTGTTACTAGTATTTCATCTGATATCATCAAATTATCCCAAAGATAGTATGTTCTTCTTCAGTCCCTTCATATGGAATACTCCTTGGATGGTTTGAACAATAACATCATGAATATTTAGTTTGATGGTACAAAATATAATGAACTTAAAGGCATGATCATTCCCCATGTACAGTAGTCCCTCAGTGATAGTTTCATATTGGTCAAACCATTCCTGTTGAGATCTCATGCACTATGTTTCTCATAAGCTGATTATCCATGTGTCATTGAGATGTTTTCTACCTCCAACAGTCATCACTGCTTCACTAACAAGTATTTATTCATTCCTATAACTAATCACCACATTTAATTGAGATTTATTTCCAATTATATTATTATTCTATCAATCCTTCATGACATGCCCCTTCTTTCAACAATTATTACATATGAATTTATTTTTTATACTCCTTGATTTGGACCTACCATGATTTTAGATCCCATTGTAACTATGCTTAATTATCCTTCCCATGTCCATTGACAGAGCCTCTACTTAGTGAAAAGTTTCCTATCTATTATCCCGGTTCTTATCTCAACTTTACTCTTCAAGAACCACAATTGTAATATCATTTCAGAGCAATATATATGTAAGTATATTATTGGTGTGGTTTATGATTATTTGATTATATGACTTGGAAAAAATTGTAGTAGAATCTCTATAAATTTAGTATCCACAATCTTATATCCCAACACCATGAGACGAGCGAACAAAGTATTGAGGGTGTTTATGTGGTCGATCACTGATGATGACTCTATCATTCAAAGATTTTAGAATTTTCCCTTTCGGAATTTTGTGTGTGTAGTGAATTAGCCTCATATAGCTTTGTTAGAGTATCCCATATTTATTTCATCATTTATTTCACTAGGATTTTTTAAATAACCCATTTTATAAAGCCAAATGGATGTTTGAAATAACATTCACATCCATTTCCTTCCATTTATCATCTATCACACTCAGTAGTCTTTCATGAATTTCCAGTATACAATCATCCTTCTATAACATTTCCTACATATTCATTTTCCACAATAGTAAATTATTCCCTTTTAGTTTATGAATCTAAAATTTCACCTCTATATAGACATTACATCATTCAATAAGATCCACTATTTTACAACTGTGTATTTAATAATCTCAATAATTTTTTTTTTGATTTGAAAGATCACCCGTATTCAAAATCATAGAGCATACTAAAAGTAATCAGAATAATTAATACTGAAAAAAGTGAACATAAATAGGCCAGAAACATACTTCAATACCGCTTGTTGGGACTAAAAATGATTTTCTTATTAGTGTGATGATAATTGTGAGATAGGGTAAAAATACAAAAATACATAAAAAATGAAATAATATATACTGTGGACCCCCAAAAAATATTAAAAACCATAGTAAAGTATAAGGATTACTATGTGTAAATGTGGGTACACAATCCCTCACTATTATAAGTATAAAACCCTATATTATATCCCTTTAATAAGTTGAGAAAACATGACTCACAAAATACCACAATTAAATGATGAACTGCTGGTGATGAGATTCTGAAACCATAAGAGAAAATACCTTTTATAAACAAGTTCTCCTTCCCAAATATTCTCCCACTGGTTGTTTGGTTGGGTTTGGCCAACAACCAATCATACCCCCACCCGCCTCCCTTGAAAATTGGTGTGTGTGTGGGGGGGGGGGGGTAATCTATAAACATAAAGGTACTTCCATAAAATTTCAATATGAACAACATATAGAAGTATCTCCTGGATCTTCTTACTCTACTCTGACAAGTTAATAAGGATATGAAGCATAAAAATCCTTCATTACTTATGGTGAATTAAATGAATGGTTAGGTGAATATATCTATGTACAATGTTTCTTTACAATTCCATTTCAAGAAGATAAAGACCAAGGGAAAATCAAGGGAAAATGATGTTATTTATTTCTCATGCAGCAATAAGGTCTCTTAGAAGGAAAAATATACCTATGAAATGAAGAAATGGGAAGCTTCATGTGTGTTTTTAATCAAGTAAAATTTATTTTTTTCTACAAATTGGGTATTAGATACATGATTTTATGCTTATATATGTATTCAAATATAGGATCCATATATATTACAGAAGAATTCCTGGGGTGAGGTTGATCTATGAGTAGCCAATGGATTTAGACTTTTTTTAGTGGGTATCAGGGACTACCACGTCACATTACTAACAAGAATGATATTGGTTTTAGAAGAATGCTATTATTTGTCTTCAATTATCAAAAAAATTACATCCATATACATAATTGATACAAATAGATTTATTTTAAACTATGGAAATAATTATTGTTACTTTTTTAAAGAAAGTATTTTTTATGGTATGTTATATTTAAATAAAAATATTTACATGTTGGATTACACAAACCAAGTATTGGAAATTGATAATGAGAATAGTTTACATGATTCATACCACACCCAACTATGGATTCATTGGGTAGGTCATGTAAATGAAAAACATTTAACCATATTACAGAAATATGGATATTTAGATTCCTTTGAACTAAAACCACTTGATACACGTCAAGCATATTTATAAGGAAAAAGGACCAAAGATGTATTTTTTGGAAAAGGTGAAAGGGCCACTAAAATTCTTGTATTGGTTTATATCGATGTGTGTGGATGATTTATAGTTGAAGAAAAAGGTGGGTACTCATACTTCATTACTATTATTGATAATTTTATTAGATATGGATATATCTACATAATGAGGTATAATTAATAATCCTTTGAGACATTGAAGGAATATAAGAATGAAGTTGAGAACAAGATTGGTAAGAAAATTAGGGAAATTCTCTCAGATCATGTTAGAGAATATCTTAATCAAGCCTTCATTTTTTATTTATAGGTGTTTGGGATTTTATGCTAACTCACTCATCCTTTTCACCACATTAGAATAATATAATTCAAAGGAGGAAACATACCCTATTAAACATGGTGAGATCAATGATGATTCATGTGAGTCTTTTATTACTCTTTTGGGTATACACGTTATAGAAAAAATTATAGATACTAAAATGAGTTCCAACTAAAGTAGAAACCAGTATTCCATATTATATTTGGTTTGGAAATAATCACACACTGTCATATTTTTGAGTGTGGGGTTGTGAAGTGTATATTAAGGCTATTTCTAGAAACATGATTTCACCCTAAGGAACTTAGTGTTTCCTTATAGGGTATCCTAAGGGTACTAAAGGATATTATTTATATGATCCTATAGATAAGATTTTTTTTGCTAACATACATACCACCTTTCTTGAAGGGGATCAGATATCAAAAGAAGATAGCGAGAGTTTGATAGATTTTTATAAAGTCCATGGTCAAGACACACAAGAGTTATCACAGGAACAGATTCCACAAGGCCCTATATATGAATACATTCTAGAGTCACAAGTACCACATAAGAGTATAAGAGAGGTTAAATAACTATAATGATATTGTTTTCTAGTCACTAAAGGTGGCGAATCATTATTATTTAATAATAATGTTGTTGTAACCTATAATGAAGTAGTAAGTGTCATAGATTTTTACAAGTGAAAAGAATATATGAATTATGAAATGGATTTCATGTATCAATACTAAGTCTATATTATGGAAGACCCTCTAGTGGACGTAAATTACATTTGTTTTAAATGGGTATTCCAGAATAAATATGACATGGATAGATAAGTCAGTCCCTATAAGACATAAATGGTTTCAAAAGGGATCAGAAAATTCCAAGAAATAGAATATGATGAAATATTTTCACCATTTGAAATTATTAAATCCATCATAAATCTACTTTCCATAGTGGCTTACCAAGTCTATGCGATTTGGAAAATAATTGTCAAAATAGGCTTCCTTAACAGGAACCTTTAGGAAGATGTCTGTATCACACAACATAAAGGTTTTGTGACTCAAAAGGATTCCTAGAAGTTATGAATATTTCAAATATACTTTTATGGATTAATGTAAGGAACTAGTTCATGGAAAATTTAGTTTGATGAATCTATAATATAATTTGGTTTCATAAAGAAAAAATGTGAACCTTATATCTATAAGTGGATTAGTTGGAGTGTGGTTGTTTTCTTAATAGTATATGTCAATGACATACTACTTATCATAAATGAAATACTAGTCTTATAGTCTATTAAATCTTGGTTAACAAAATTATTCTCCATAGAGGACTTAGGTGTAATGATATATATTATTGGGATCAAGACCCATCATGATAGATCCAAGATACTGCTTAGTCCTAGTCAAAGTACATATATTGATAAGATATTGAAGTGATTCAGTATGTAACAATACAGGAGGGTATTGTTTCTAGTGTCACATGGAATTAATATTTTTAAGAAAAATAATATTAAGGATTCCATATTAATGGAAAAATGAATTAGTCATGGATATTATTCTAGTACTAGGATAGATTACACCTAAAACTTAATTGTGGTATAAATATATCAAGCCAAACTAGGTGAAATACATTGAATGATAGTCAAGACTATCCTTAATTATATAAGGAAAACTAACGAATGTTATTGATCTATATAGGAGATGAAGAACTAGTCATTAGAGGGTACATAGATCATAGTTTTAAAATAGATGAAGATGATCTGAAATCACAGTTAAGATACATCTTCACCCTAAATGTAGGTGACATGTACTAGAATAGCTCAAAGTAATCCATTGGAATATATTCCTAGTAGAGTATGATTATATTATGAATTTTGATGAAGTTAAATAAGTATTTTGGATATGAAACTTCATTCAAGAGATCATTATGTTACCTACATTTAATGTCCTTATCATACTCTATTGTGATAACACTATAGTAGTGGCTCTTACATATGATACAAAGTCACATTAGTTGACAAAGAACATACTTTTTGAGTATCATATTTTGAGTTATTTTACTAAAATAGGTGGAGTTTCAGTTAGTAGAGTCACCAAGAAAGGCAACATGGAAGACCCCTTGACTAAAGCCTTAACTCAGTAGAAACGCGATCACCAATTTGAGGTCAAATAAACTGAAATTCATTGGAATTTGGATCTAGTCCATGTGGGAGTCTATTGAAGTGGGTTTTATAGAACTAATTGTTTTTACTTTGTATTACATGTATTTTGAAATAAGTGAATATTAATTAAACATATTTCTATATTATATTTATAGTTTTTCACGACTTTAGCGTAATAATGTCTTCAAGTGTCTATCACATTAAAGAGGTCATAACAGCTCCCTACTATGGTTAAAAACTTGAAATTCCATGATGAAAATTTTAAAACTAGTTCTATGATCATATAATATTCTATGATTAAGAATATAGTATATTGAGTTTCAAGTTTGAGTACTTGTAAGAAGATGAGACTTCATATAATGAAGTTCTTAATTTTTAATCTCCAAGATAGAATATTATAGCAATAGGCCTTCCAAAAGTAATTTTTTATGTTTATGTGTCATCATATATTCTTATATGAAATTGTGTGTAATGGTCCTTAGAATTTAATATTATTATTAATGTATTTCATGACTCACACACGTAAATTTACCAATCCAAACTATGACTCCATATGTTTGTGGGAAGTAGGGTACATTGGGTGTGTCTTGCATTACTTTCTATTAATGAATAATATAATGAATAATTTTACCCACCATACTTATAGAAGTTAATATCTCATCTCTTTTATTGAAATAGAATCTCCACAATAAATTCCTTGGTCATGGTGTAATGATGAGTTTATTTTAGATACTCAAAGTAATATGTATCATCCATATAGGTTGATGAAATGAGTGTGAATACTTCTTGATGATATATTGTGACAAAAAAATTATATTAAATAGAAATATATCATATGTGGATTTTGATTTTACATCATTACCTTAATTCTATTGGGTGACTTGACCCATTTCTAGATAGTATTCTTAGACATTAGTCAACACTGCTTATTGCCAATAAGAAAGAGGCTCATAGGTTCATACACTCCGTGCTTCCATTTATCACAATTAAATTCTATTTTAATTTAATTATTGGAATAAATATTATTCTCAATGTTGAGTAATATTTTTTTTCAAGAATTAATGATCGCATAAATTAAAAAAATATTTATTGATAAGGTAATTGTTAAATCATGAAAACCTGTAATATTTATTTATTTATTAAATAAATTTTCACTTTATTTGGGTATTCAATAAATTACAAGGAGGATTCGGAGACCAAGTTTTTTATGAAAATTAATGTTAATTTTCAAGCTAGTAAAAATAATATTTATCATTGTTCTAATTAGAGAATGCTATGTGAAACTAATAATAATAATATTTTTACATGGAATGAGGTTGTATAAGTTTTAATATATTATTTAAGTACCATTTCACAATTAAATAATAATTTAAACCTAAACCTACCTCTATAAATATATTATTATGTATATTGTGTAGTGTTTGATCAAATTTGAGAATCGTTGTGCATAATGAAATCTAGATATCTCTCTCAAGACAGAAGAATGATATAGATATTATCTTCCCCTATACATCCTCTCAAGAATAATATTTCAAGGATGATTATTCAATCCCAAAATAATTTTAATGGTGATCTAGATGAACACCGCAAGACAATTGATCCACCATGCTAGCACCCAAAAATCGATCGATGTTTTTTGAAGATAAAATGAGCTCATGTGGATTACCAATAGAGTGATTCTAACATGATTTTTTGAGAGATAATATTATATATGTCTTAGGGTGGATATTTTCTGAGATCCACTTATGGTGGGATTTTAGTTTTTTATATTTGTGTCAGGCAACAATATTTTATTGTTTAGTTGTGGGATTGGAGTCCTAGATGTGTTTTGATGCTTTGTGGGTTGGACTTCTTGAGGTGCGCTTTGATGGTTTTGTGGTTTGGAAAACTTGGGTTGTGTTTTCTATGTAGGATCCCAATAGCAGGAATCATTATTAGTCTAAATGATCCATTGATATAAAATTATTATAGTGGGGATCACCATGATACTTGAGATGATTTTGTTATTGACACATCAATTTTTTTTAACTAACAGGATTGGTTGAGCATTATATTGACACTTGGTGTTCAGGGTTTCATATTAGTGCTTGAGTATGAGTGGGTGTCCACATATAGTAATTATGATTGATAATATATGGATCATAGGTCATGGATATCATGTTTGTTGGTTTAGTATAATGAATATTAGGATACTCCTGCTATGGGGAGAAACTGATTAGGTATAAGGTGTATGAACCTTATGCTAGAAGGACTAGGATGCAATGAACTTGAGATAAAAAAATATGCTTGGAGGTTTGGGCGTCTTTTTGGTTGTAGTTATGGTGTTAAAATTAGGTTTGAGGTTGTTCTGTCACAATCTGGGTGCAATTCATGAGGTGAATCACATTTCATTTCTTGATTTAGTGGGTTAAAACTGATTCATAATGTGATTCAAGGGGTGAACCTTGCGACAAATAATAGTGAAGATATTGTTTTGGGGGTTCAATTCTTGATAAGTAAAGGGAAGATAGTTTCATATCTTGCGATATGATCTAAACCTTGGTGTGGGAATTTGAATGAGGGTTGGATGACACTTTTGGAAAGGAATCATGATAGGTTGATATAATGGTGCATAGATAAGTGAGACCAAGTGTTTTTGAGAAAATTCAGCCATAGGAGGGCCAACCAATATAGTTGAGTGTAATAAAGTGTGGTGATGTATATAATAGACTAGTAGAATCATTTTGGATGTTTTTGACATTATTTTAGGATTTAATCATGTTTTTTATGAAAGCTATAATATATTGTCTTGGTATTTGGAGTTTTTTAGTAGAAGTATTTTGGAAATTTAGAGATGAAATGTAATGAATTAAAATTGAATTGATTACTAAATTAGGTTATGGTTCATAGTTATAAGACATGGACAAATTATTAATGATGAGAAGTGTTATGGTGGACTGTTTGCAATGAACTTTATTATTATGGGTTGGGAATTCCCAAGGTAATTTAAACCTTTTCATTTGGTGATGGGTTTGTTTTGAGGATAAGGACTTGTAAAGGGATTGTTAGAGTATGGATGTACTTAAAATTCATTTTTTGATGGGGTTTAAGTCTTTTGTGGTATCTTGAGGGGTTTGGGAGGATGTTTAGGAAGACTTGGGTTGTCAAGTTATTAGAAATTAGAAACTGTAGGCCATTGACTAAGTGAATGGGTCATTCACTCCATGAATGACATTCATGGGGTAACATCAAGGAATGAACAAGGAAGAGGGATTAAAGTGGATATTTCACCAAAATTTTAGTGTGAATTTAATTTTATACAATGAAACATGTGGATTGGGTTTTTAAAAAAGGGATGATGGTTTTTAAAAAATTAGAAACCCCTCAAGGATTTTCTCTTAGATGGTTTCATGAGCTGGGTAGGTCAAAACCCCTCCCCTCGTCCCTTCCCCCTCAATCCAAATTGGTTTTTAGATATTTTTTCATTATAATAAGGTAATATATCCTCCTATATTACCATTTATTTTTCTCATCCACTCTTATTTTATTTCAATTTTTATTGGATATAGTTTTGATGAAATATTTCACTAAAGTATAAAAAAATAATTACACTTAATGGGGATTTTGTATTCATCATTTATAAGAGGCCCTGAGAGGCCAATAATGATCCATTGCTCATTATTTTTCATTTGGTTTATTCAATGAATTTATTTAGGTTTGATCATATTGTTTTAGTAAAATTAGAAATCAATTTAGGTTTATATTTTTGGGCCTTCGTGTTTCCTAGGTTTGGGGGTGCATCGGGGGATAATTGCACCAGGTTTTAGGTGATTCTGGTATTGTTGGACTGCCTGGTGAGTTTGGTGCCAACGATGTAATTTTGTGAAATTGGTTTTAATTAATTAATTCTTTAATATTATGTTTTTGGTTGATGAGAAAGGTACTTTTGGACTCTATGAAAGATGATACAGTCTTGGGATGGATTTATGGACCATCGATTGAGGTAGGGGTTCTTGGATTTACTTGAGTCTCTTGATTATTTTGTGATTTTATGTTCATGTGCCTCATTAGTATTATATGGAAGCATATTTCATAACTTTTGGGAGTTTTCCATATGGTTGGTATGGTATCACATCTTCATAATAGCTAAAATGGACAATATATATATTGATATATGGTTTGATGGTGGCACCTTGTCCCAACATGCATCAGTGGACCTCCTTATGAATTTTTTGTTGTATGTGTGGATTTTGAAAGGTAAAGTTGTTTTCTTTTTAAAATTATATTTCGAAAGGATTTTTGGTATTAGAGTAATTTTAAGGTAAAATTTTCAATAGAGGAATGGGTTTTGAAATATATTTAAAAATGAAAAAAAATTGTTTTTTAAAGGATGTTTGATGAGATTTTATCCAAGGGACTAACATGAATAAAGAAACATGAGATGAATTTTTGAATTAGTTTAAAAATGGGATTTGAATTGGTTTATAATGAAAATATTGAGTGGTTTGGTATTAGTTGGTTGGGTCTATTTTACTATGTGTGGGTGATTCCCTATTTATAATGCATTGTGTTCTATGCGTGCACCCCTTCCTTGTGTGTGATGCTTGATGCTTGATAATTTGAATTGTGTGAGTATCCATATGATAATTTTGTTGTTTTAGGATTATGAATGTGTTTTATGGGCATCCATTTGATAAATGTTTTATGGTATCAAAGTGATGGTATGTCTATATGAACATGAAAAACCCCTTGGAGAGTTGATATGGGTTTCAAACATGTCTGGGACATGGGAATAGGTCCAAGGAACTAGTGCTATATTGATGAGTTGATAAACTATGAGAAAGGTTACATATCCTGTTTTTCATTGAATATGTGTGATAATGTGGTCTCCCCATAGTCTATGAGGATATACCAGTGTTCTTAATTGTGGTATCCCAAGAGTTGATGAGGATGCGCCAATGTGATTGACTATTACCTCTCAATATTTAATGAGGATGGGATGATGTTCTTGACCGCAACCTCACCAGAGTTTATGGGGACAATTCAGTGTGCATAAATCAGAAATTAATGAGTGAGTATTGGGTTAAGGACTACCCTGAGGGTGGGTCATGGGATAACATGCTGTATAGTGATGGACCTCCCTTGAGTGATGAGGTATGGGTCGAGGATTATGAATGTATAACCATTCCATGCCCCTTTAGGCTGTGGGTCATGGTTTGAATGATGCCCTACCCTGAATATTTGGGTGAGGGATAAATATAATCTTGGTTGGAACCCTACCTTGTGTCTTCAGGTATGGGTTGAGTTATGGTACATGGTAACCAATTCCTTCAGGTATGGAGCCAAATCAGGCAGGGTCAGGTGTTGGGTGTCCTAGTTAACTCACAATAACCGAACTTGTGTGATTGTATGTGCATTGAACATTATGTTTTTGGGTGGGTGTGTTGCACAAATATTACTACACCTATTTTTATTTATTTCATTCACATACACTTTATCACAACAACACTAAGTATGTTTTATGAATTGGGGATACCTACTGGGTCATTGGACTCACCCTGTCCTACTTACACAAGATGAGTTTCAATATACATGGGTATATATTCCTATTGTTTCTCAAGACATATGTATTATATTGGATATGGACACTCGATAAATGTCTAGAAATTTATGGAGGTTGAGGAATCGACAAGATAATACATGATTAGTTCTAGCTAGTGTGTAATTTTATTTAGTTATTTGATTCCACATTTATGTTTTTCCCTGTTATGGTTTACTGCATCATATGGATTGTTTTTAATATTTTTTATTCCAAATTGTGGGGGACTAGTTTGGACCCTTTTTTATTTTATGATAGGTTTTGGGATGTCTATTATATGGATGATCTATTTCTAATTTTTAATAGATTTAGGAAAGATCCTTGGGCTTCATTTTATAGGGAATAGTATCCCCATTATTGTGTTAAGACCTCACCGCTAGTCGAAAGCCTCTGGCATGTAGGGAGGAACACCTAAGGTCATATAGAATCACCTATTCTAATATTTTTAGGTGAACTAGATCATGAAATTACATTACTAAACTTTACCCCATGCATTATAGGGATATATAATTTTGGTACCACTCGTCACAAAATAAAAACCATACATATGTTTCCCAAAAATTCATAAAAAACATTCATCATTTCATTATTTCATAACCCATGGAAAGGAAATGAGTTTCATAAATATTTCATCATTTCATAATCATAAGTCACATAGATAAATAATGTAGATGGTATTATAAAAATATTCATTATTTCATCATAGCTTAGTTGACAAGTGGAAAGAAAAAGGTTTCATAAAAACATTCTTAAAAAATCATCATCAAAAGAAATATGGAGATAAGAAGTGGATGGTATCATAAGGTCAAATCCCTAGTTAAGAATAAAAATACATAAATAATTTTGACCAAGATGAAAATCAATTTTATAAAATAATTTAAAATAAGATTTTAAAATCAATAGTAAACATTAATTTTTATTTGATAAATTTTTAAAACTAAAATACAAAAAGATACACTCTTGGGAAGCTGGGTTTTCCCAACGCTTGTATGCCAACAGTTCAACAGAACTATTGGTATAGGGGTATAAAAAAAGTATTTCCCAACGGTTTGAAGAAACCTTTGGGAAATCTAAAATTTTTTATCCCTTTCCCAATGGTTTTTACTAACCGTTGGTAAAGGCCAAGACTTAGGAAGGGTTTCCCAATGGTTTGTGTAAACCGTTGGTAAAGCTCACCTTTCCCAAATGGTTTTATAAAACCGTTGGGAAAGTTTTCCCATAAAATCCTAGACAACCCGATATCCCAATCCACGCGATTGAACTGCTAATTTGAGACCTAAGATCTCTCTCGCTTGGAAAATCATTCCACCAGATCCATATTCAATCACAAAGTTGTTTTGTTCTATACTTCAAATCTGTAAGTAGTACGTTATATTTAATGTTTTTTATCTAATTTTTTTCTTTTCTGTTTTGATTTGGCTTAATCCTAAGGTTCGTACAGTATGGTATACCCAACAATTTCAATTCGATTTGTTATTTGTTTTCTGTTTTTGTTCTGGTGTCATGTGTGAATCAATTTTTTGTTCTGTTTTTGTTTTCTGTTTTTGTTCTGGTGGGAGGTGCTAGGGGTGAAGGAGGTGGGGGGAGGGGGTGTGCTGGTGGGGTGTTTAGGTGGGGGGAGGGGGTGTGCTGGTGGGGTGTTGAGGTTGGGGTTGTACAGGTGGGGGTGGGGGGTGGGTTGTGCAGGTGGGGGTGGGGTGGGTTGTGCAGGTGGGGTGTAAGTGGTGGGGGTTGTTGTGCAAGTGGGTGGGGGGGGGGGAGGGGAGTGTGCAGGTTGGTGGGGTGGGCTGGGCAGGTCAGTTGGGGGGGGGGGGGTGAGGTGGGGGTTGTACAGGTGGGGGGTGGGGGTGGGTTGTGAAGGTGGGGGTGGGGGAGTGGGGCTGTTCAAGTGGGGGGTGAAAGTGGAGGGGGGTTCTATGCAAGTAGGTGGGGGGAGGGGAGTGTGAAGGTTGGGGGGGGGGGGGCTAGGCAGGTGGGAGTCTGTTGGGGGTGAGGTGGGGGGTGGGGTGTACAGGTGGTGGTGGGGGGAGGGGGGCTGTACAGGTGGGGGTGGGGGGAGGGGGGTTGTGCAAGAGGGGGGGGGGGGTGTAGGTGGGGGGTGGCTGTGCAAGTGGGGGGGGGGGGAGTATGTAGGTTGGGGGTGGGATGGGAAGGTGGGAGTATGTTGGGGGGTGAAGTGGGGGGTGTACAGGTGGGGGTGGGGGTGGGGTGGGAGAGGGGGGTTGTGTAGGGGGGGGGGGTGCAGGTGGGGGGGGGGGGTTGTGCAAGTGGGGGTGTAGGTGGGGGGGGGGGGTGTAGTCGGTGGATGGGAGGGGGGTTGTGTAGGGGGAGTCTGTTGGGGGTGAGGTGGGGAGGGGGGCTGTGCAGGTGGGAAGTCATCACTTCCATAGTTCACCAATAATCATGGGGAATTCATCACTTCTAGAGATTTGGATAGTTTTGAGGCCTCTTTGGTTTTGGTTCTTGTCTAGTCATCTTGATGAGTAAGGCA